>CM056995.1:132967588-133572588 GCA_029891345.1 Dryococelus australis | reverse complement strand
AGTAGTGACTATATGTACTATCTACATGGTGAAAAGGATTAAAAACATAAAATCGCCAACATGTTTGAAATTTGTTCGCTACAAATGCCCTTCTTTCCTCAAGACCGACTCTTGGATGCGCCTTTACAGACGCCCAGACGCCGTGACATCGATTTAAAAATTATTGGCTAAAAAAATTATTAATCTCTATATTTAAGCGCGAAGATGGACCCCCGTTGGAACCCCGCGTCCAAGGTCAAGAAACGAGGGAGCAATACAGGCGACACTAACACGCACGCCTAGTGCCTCAATGCTCCTACCCGCAAGGCGTGCAGTGTTTCCGTCGTAACGCTGCACTGTGAACATTAGATCTGTAGCATTAGGGGTTTTATTACACGCGATCAAAGACTACAGATTAAACTACGCCCGTATCTTTGTACTTTTAAAATGTGTTATTTGATCATTTTTACGGATTTTTTCTCTAAAAATACACTTAATATTACAAAAGTAAAGAAAGAGGGGCATAGATAATTTTTTTTTTTTTTTTTTTTTTTTTTTTTTTTTTTTTTTTTTTTTTTTTTTTTTTTTTTTTTTTTTTTTTTTTTTTTAGCTTTTCTGATAAAGGTTGTAGGTATAGTCAATTTCATATAAGTGGGGTAAAAACTGACAGACAATATGAGCAACCTACACACTATGTAAACAGTAAATGCTCTCGTTCGTATAGTATTGTATCAGCTGATGAACTGCTGCAAGATCCGTGTTGTTAGGTTGGCTATTTTGATGATGGCTTTGGAAGAAAAAAAGTACTCGTAACTAAAAGTTGTAATTTAAAATCTTAGTCATACGTACAACATTTATCATTTAAATTATGTTTTTAAAGCAATATTAAATTATCCTGGATACTCGTAACTGGACTTTAAAAACATATTTATCATGTATGACAGAGTATGTCGACACATACGAACAGTAAACGTTTCCAGCCAATGGCTAGCCATGTTTATGTTTCCAGCCCAGTGAAGGCCGTGGTGCGTGTGCTTTTTTTCTCTACGTGTTTATTATAATAATAACTTATTGGTGTTGTCGGAATATTTAATAGGTAGTTAATAATTTTTTATTTGTTTTTTTTTTTTTTTTTCGAACATAGTTGACTGTAGGTACCGTTGTAGTGCGTTTTCTTGAGTGAAATGGAATATTAATCTGCACGTCATTAAAACTGCTCGTTCCGCCATTTCCCTTACCGCCTTCCACAATTAAGTGACACGAATATAATTTACGTATATAAGTTTAATTTTGATTGTGTGTGCAGTGTTGATTTTACTGAACGATTCTGCAAATAAATTATTTATTGCTAGTGACGAACAAACGTGATTTTAGTGAAGTAAACTGGCAAGATTGCCATAGAAAAACACGTATTCAAGAGGTTGCAAATATTATAAACATTAGGTTTGCGTGTTTTGTAAATGTAATTGTAAAATGTTAATTAAATTACTGAAATTTACGTGGTCTGAAAAAAGCCGCACTTTCAACACTTTTGTAGTTTGTTTGTCTAAATCGTAAATTCAACGAGTGTAAGGTTAACTTCAGTCGAAGTGTGTGCGTGTTTATATTGCTGCATCTGAACGAATATGAACATCGACATGTGTATCGCGTTTTGTGTTTTCATTAAAGTTATAATTTTCAAAGTTAAATAATTTAAATGTTATTTCTATACGAGCAAAATTTTCCACTGCTCCATCAAAACAATATGCAACTCAAAATGCCACACATTCATAAGAACATAAAAACAATCCCGTCTCACGAAAGACGTTAATCTAAAGCCCCCGTCCCCCTTTTCTTTTCCTTTTCCTTCGAAAAAAAATAATCAGAACCCCAACAAATATAACACTGTAATTAAAAAATATAACAGGTTGAAATGCCGACCTAGCTTTAATATCATACATTAATTACTGGACGGAAGTTAGTAAACGCCAGTGTTTCAGTGCCTGCCATGACAGCGAACACGAGGAAAGAGGAAAATGCAAGTGGGCATCGGACTAAAAACATTTGTTTACAAACGCCTTTTTCTTGTGTGACAAAACATCTGCGGTGGAAGGATTCACTGCGGCGTGCTACTTTTATAGAACTTTCAAAATTTACCCCACTTACATGAAATGGACTATATTTGCAGAATGTTTATTTGCCAAGATACACGTATTCGCTCAAACAACTATTTCACAAAAATGGGGAGGGGGAGGGGAGTCCATCACACTCATACGGTGCTAGTTGTATTATTACAGCGCAGAAAACCAACAGCTGATTTCGTCCCACCTCTTCTCTCTCCACCTTTCCTGGTCCCAGACGCCCACTCAGACAGGCATTATATCATAGTATCTTTAAGGTAGGTTGCGGGGAGCGGAATCGGTTAACCACCAGCGCAGATCAGGCTTTCTCCCAGTTGAGACGCGCTGGGCGCCGGCTGAAGGTGCTGACGACAGCTGCTTCCCCCAAGCCCTGTTGCCCGCCGTTGCCGGTCACCGCTGCAGGAATCAGCCCTCTACCCGGTGCAGTAGTGCGCCGCAACGCAACCGGAATATGCTACTCCGCGAGTGAAGTGAACGTGGTCATTTAAGCGCTCGTGAAGAGAGCGCAAGTGCAGTGCACCGCGTGCGCCCGCGCGCATGTGTTTGTAGCAGTATATCCTGCAAACTAAGGATAAACGTAATTAAGCATTAATTACAGAACGCTCCAGGACGCCACGCAAAGTAGCGTATAAAAGAACAACCCCATTAAGGTGTAAGTGCTCCCGCGGGCATAAGTGTAACACTTGTTTTCTGTTATTTTCATTCTTCACGTGCTCCATCCCCATCTCACATCATCCAGTATGTTACGTGTATTAAAAGGTTATTGTGTCTTGTAGAATTGTTTATGCAGGAATTATGAATATGTACTCAACGTGTATATGTATTTATAAGAGATTGAAGTGCAAGAAAATAGTCCGCGCAGCCTGTTTACCCGCCAACCTGCCTAGCACGCCGTGAGAGAGAGTTTATTCATCCTTCGGTGTCTCAAGGAGTTGGCCGTGAGGACCGACGGGGTGGCGTTTCGCGCGCTTGGGCGGCACAGCAAAACTTGGAACTAATCATTTCTCATCAATAGACTTTTAGCTTACCGGAACATTGTGTATTATAGCCATCCAAGACTTCTCCGCTCCTTCCTTCCCCCGGAATAGCATTGCCGGGAAGGCATTATTTTCGACGTAATTATTTGTGGCTACGTGTCTTTTGTAATCAGTATTACCTTGCCGGCAGGTTAGCCCGGCGCAACGTGTAAGTTTTTCCTAGGGGAACGTATTAAATAAACCACTTTTGTACTAACGTGTGGAGTATGCGTATTCATTCAGGTGCCTACGTGCTACAGGGACGCGCGGGCTATAGGGGCGCGGGCCGCCACCTTCCTCGCCTTTTCATTGGTGTACTGTGCAAGTGTTTTCTATGAATTTCTATGTTTTATCTTCGTATAACTAATTATTCATTTGTGAGCCAACCAGAGATCTCACTGCGTAGAACGCACAATACAGGTGACGTATTTTCTTTTGTTGCGACGGTTGGAGCACCGGGAGGACACAGTCCATTGGTCGTCGGCACATCACCTGGAGAAGAGGAGTCTGCTTTACTGCAGCTAGTTGGTATTGCCTTTCCAATACATGGCGCCCACGATTATCAGCAGAAGGTTTGTGAGAAAACTACGGAACATTACCTGTCCCGCCCCCAACCTTAAAACTACACCATTTTGCTCCACTACCTTGCTGTCAGTGCGTTTTGCAACAACGCCTCTGACGCAAGAGTCAGTCGCGCGCGTCTGTTGCGAGGTACTCCTATAATGCACATTCAATTGTTTTGTTTCCCCACACTACGGCTGTCGCGCGCGTCCCACGCTCTGACGAGCGGCAGACGCGCGCTACTGCCCAGACAGCATTCTAGACGCGATTTCTCACGCGGCTAGTCGGCAATATCAGGGATGGCAGGGAAAAAAGTGATATTTGAAAGTGAAGAAGACGACATATTACTTGAAGAAGTGCCAAAGTTTCTGTGTCTATAATATGATCTGAAGTGTAGTAATTATATAAACCTGGTCGCCGAAAGGAATGCGTGGAAAGAAATATCCGGAAAAGTTGGTCATACAGGTGACTTTGTAGACAATGTATTACGTGAAATACCTTTGTACATAGTGTATATTCTGGAGGAAAGCCACTGTAGTTATGTAACGTCAGGGAGAACAATGATGCGATGGCTCCACAAGATCACAGAAGGCGATGCGACGGTCAGGGTTGGGGTAAATAATGACCAGAACACCTATCATATTGATGTACATCATGAACAGATTTAATTATACGTAGCCGCAAACACATGTACAGTAGCATCATGTCGTAAACAACGCGAAGAAGAGGTGTCAGGTCATCTCGTCATAGATGAAAGGACTACTCACAGCGCCTGATTATTGTTTCTTGCGTTGGTACTTGTCCTTGATAACTATTGAAGTAGCCCTTGAAGTCCTATCTCACGCGGACCTATCCTTATACGCGAACCCTTCTCGTCGGCGGGTGGGCTGCACATTTTGAGTTGGCTAGTCGTCCAATGAACAATGAAAATGAGGCACCCCGCCTTTTTCCAAGAAAGTATCTCGAAACATGTTTTGTAGACAACATGCCACAATAATGACGTCGTCTACAATCTCAGGACGCAAATTGATCAGCTATTAGAATATTCAGAAAACCTGTGCAAGCAAGGCAAATGCATTATCTGACACCCTCCTTGCTCTCGAAAGGCGGTAGTTGAGAACAGCTATATGTTCGTCAAGTGCGGCAGCGTTACGATGGAACAGTTTAAGTAAATGTGTCTGTAATCTGAACGCCTCGTTACCTACCAAAACATTAGGAAGTATTCTGTCGGAATTAGGTAGTTTTCAGGGTGGTGAGAATAGTTTTCCCGTTGCAACATCATGATCAAGTGTTGAACTTTCCAGGATACCACTGTCTCCCTCTTTGACATATGAACCTACGACGACATAGATAAATTTGTAGTTTCCATAAACAATTGCATGCAAGACGATGGAGAAGAATCCTTTGTAGTTGTAATGTGACGTACCTGTGTTACCAGGGCAAGTGATGAGGATATGTATACCGTCGATCGTCCCAACACAATTGGGAAAATTCCATTTTGTAAAGAACTCTGACGATTTGTCTTGCCAATCCTGATCTGATAACATCGGTAGGAAGACAGGAGTGAGTTGTAGTGCCAAAGAAGCTACTGTTTGCTTGATGATAACACTAATGTAGCTGTAATGCGCTCGAATGTGAAAGTCCAAGGAACGCAACGATTCGCCGGTGGCCAGAAATCTGAAACACTAATATGGCAATAATCGAGCATATAAAAAATGAGAGTGTTTATAAATACCGCATTTACTCGAATAAACCTTGCAATTGAATAAGCCTTGCAACCCTAATTATCTAGAGAATAATCACAAAAAAAACGTTATATTAATACGCCTAGAACCATAGATTGAAATACAGAAGTTGTAACAAAATGTTTAATTTTGTAATAAACATTTATTCAAATGTTTGTTTCGGTTTTAAGTAGTGTAGTATAATTTATTTTAAACAATACGTTCAGTAAACATTATGCGAGATCTGTAGAGTAAATACGGTACGTACATTCTATTATTGTAACGGTTATGAAGTGGGTTTATATGGATTGTTAAAGATAGCAGTTTTCTTAATGTTGTTGTTTCAGATGATGAATGCAAAAAACGGTGGAAAAACATCACAGATACGTACATTAAAAGTAACAAAAAGGGAACTGGAACAATGGCAATTAAAGGGAAAGACTAGCCCTTAGCTGGAAGGCTTTCTTTCTTGGACACTGTACGTCACAAACGGCAACAGAAGACAAACTACGCCGAAGGAGTTGATGCTGCTGTCATGGACTGTGAAGATGAGACTGAACTTCGTCACAATAATGACGAATCTGCAGATGTTCCATCGACGCAGTCACACAATGAGGAGATCTCGTTGGAAGAGCAGTCGACCAGCACTGCAGAAACAACACAGACCAACGACCAGCGAAAGATAGAAACACCATAATATCGGACCAAGTGTGGGGGCTCTGCAGCAGCGATTGCAAATGTAGTTCGGGAAAACGCCGTTCAACGTGCCAAAATGTTCGAGAGGTTACTAACAACAGCCCAAGATGAACCGATAGATTGGTTTTTCAAGAGCATTGCTCAACAAGTCAAAACTTTCACACCACGTTTACAAAGGGAGGCGAAACAGAAGATGATGGTACTATTGGACGACATTGAAGACCTCAACAATCAGCAGAGCACATGTTCAAGAGTTTGACATGATGTCTCCAACTCTAGTTCAGATACAAGCTCTGATTCAGCACCTGCATTTCTTAATATATACTTGAACCAGTCGCTAGGTTACAGCACTTTCCCTGCTGAACTTCAATATTCTTATACCAACCTATAAAGGACTTGAAATGCATTTGTCATTTTGCGCCACTTTCAGCTGAGGTTATTGCTCCCAGTACCTCATCTGTGTTCATGTATGTATAAGGAATACACTGTTGTATGATCTCTTATAATGTATGTAATGTGATATTGCAATACATAAATCCATGCATGTGTTGTAATGTCATATTTTATTTCAATATTATTGTATTACAATGTAATTTACATTAATAAGTGATTATTTATGGTCGTACAAACCACTGATATCCCTATTCTTACTTAAATATTTATATTATTCTGTACCACATTCTTTCTCAAATAACTTCCTTTAATGCTGTTTACAGTTTGCAACCTTATGGAGTTAGCAGGGCGTAAGAAATATTTAACGAATTAATATATATATATGTACCTGAATGTGATAACAGGTTTTTCGTCAGCAGTTATTGGCTGAGGAATCCAGTCGCATGGCTAAGTAGTTAGTTCTTCTTTCATTAGTTCCAACACATACTCAAACTGCTATATGTTCAGCCTAAAGAATGGCCGGAATTTCTCATCATCTTGCAGTAGGTGCCTTTTGATGAGCATACTGAACACTCTTTCCGAATGTCGACACCTGTACATTGGACGGTGTACTCTTCTCATCGACGGTTCAAGTGTTGACAACAGTAACTCTTCATCCTCAGCTTCATCCAGCAGTAAACATGTGACCATGCGCCTGTTTCTGGGAGATGACCAGAAGGCCATGGCGAACGGTAGACAGTTACTAAGATGGCAAACAGGTCGCGTCTGACGCGTTGTTGCAAAACGCACCTTTATGGGACGATAACCTCGAACCTACCACCTGTCGTGTCTGAAATCAAGTACAGCGTGTGGCGGCACATTTGTGGCTGTCTGTCTCATATAATGGAGGTTGTTAAGGTTTCCTGATAAGCAAGAATACATGTGTTGTTACAAGACGCCTGAGGGGCTTATCCCAGATCGTAAGGAATGGAAGTCTTAATAAAAATAAAATGACAATATGATTTTTAATTTATTCACACAGCGATCCTTTACAACATTTAATTCTGCCATTACTCTTTTTATTTCGCAGTCAGTACAGTATTTAATATCTATCTCAATCCTAACTAAAGTACTCAATGACTCTGTTTCGCTGTAGTCAATGAATTCACTTTCATCAGTTACCCATATTCAGTCGGTTTGTTGCCATCGTTCGAAATGTCTTTCGTTCACACATCCAGTTGATACGCCTGGGCGTCTCCCTTCAGCACCTTACGAGCCACGAGTGAAAAAGTTCCGCATCCTGGTGCAAATAGTTGCGTGCAGTCTGGAAGTGGGACATTACGCTATTCCTTTACCTTACATTGAAGTTGGAGGTTTCGTCTGCTGGCTTGTGAACCTCTCCGTACTTGCCGAAAACCCGACCACCGAACGCAGACAAATGGGCCAGTCGTACAGCAGTGATCGCAGTTCGGCAGCCGGCTGTTTTCATGCACGTCATAATTCATACTGCCGGGCGCAACGAATATCGCCGCTAGCGCTGCCGGCAGGGTGATCACGTGATTCATGACGTCGCTGTTCCTTGATTCGTCCCCTTCCCCAAGCGTCAGCGGAGTTGCAAGACAAGAAAACGAAGACAAGAAAAAATAAAAGACTGTTTTTGGTTCCTGCGAATGCGTCAATTTAATAAAGAATTTAGATAGGATGTTATGCCATAGACCAACTGATTATGAAAATCGCAATGTTGCGATAGTTCTTCTCTGGTAGAGAGGGAGCGTAAATTTTGTATGTATAAAATAGCCAGACTGGGGCCGTCTCGACGTATTCGGCTTCCATCTGTGTCATCATGCATTTAAGATAAGCACTGTATTAATGGTCCTTCTGGTCAATGCTAATTTTTGGTATTTTGTCCTTCATATTTAGTGTAGGGGTTTCATTATGAGGAATTTTATAAGCACGAATGCCTCTTTTATTGCATTTTCTTGTAAATTATAATGTCTTTATTGCTCCACGTATACAATTGGGAGAAGCCCTGTGGCTTGTATATTATGTAATAGTCATAAGGTTTTATTATGTTAATGTAAGCAACTTTATATAATGACGGGGTACAATTTCAATGTAACTATTTATACCACTATTTCGGTATAATTTTAGGCCCAATTGTATTAAGAAAAAAAACTGTTTTAAAAATGAGATTGTACCTTTAATATATTTGAAAGTAGTTTTTCTAAAATTTCGTACTGTATAAAATGAAATTAAGAATTGTTTCTTGTTTCGTTGGGTGTGTGTAAAAGGATTCCTGTGGCAAATTATCCCAGATTTTTTTCTATGCCTTTAACTTATTTTGGTTTTGGATGGATGAGGAGTTTGAGCTGTTGGTTGAGATGTAGGTGGTTATTGAGCTCGGGACGGTCGGGGTGCTGGCACTTGCACACATGAAGGGCTGGTGACGATACCCTGGGGTATCACTGTTTAACAGTCCAACATGCCACTTGCACTCTTCTCTGCACCAATGCTCGTAGTCACAGATTTTCCTCCCGCTGGTCTCTTCCAGCGCAAATCGTTGCTCTTCTGGCTCGTTTGCTTTCACCTCTATGAACTTAGAAATATTTTGCAATTGTAAATAGACGACACTTCTTATGACAAATTTCGTTTGTTCTAGTTGGTTATGTTTTGTTAGGAATATATTAATATTCGTCTTCAGACGGGCAAAAGCTTGTTGAAGAGTCGCCCAAACTGATATTGAAAAATTAATACAATAATGGTTTTTCTGTTGTGCTGTACAGCCCTGAGATTTATAGAAGTGATAGTTAAGATATGATTTGCTGAGATTAAAATTGGACAGTATATGATTTAATGAAGGTCACAGTGGCGCCGGAACTTGCCGGGGGGGGGGCAGTAGAGGCAGTTGTCGTCCCCCCCTCGTTTTGAAAGGCGGGGGCAAAACATGTGTTTTGCCCCTCCACTTTATGTGTACACAAGTTTATAAAAATTAACCACGTAACGTTCCTTCGATTCTACGCTTTCATTACATTATAAAACACCAAGCAGCCACGCAAGTTCCTTTTTTTAGGACGTTAGCCCTCACAACAATGTGCGTTGCCGATAGAATAGTCCAATTGTCGAATGCCGGGCGCGGGAGCGAGGTGACAGTTGACTCGACACAAGTCGCGAGCAGTGCCGAGACTAATCCCCCTCCCCTTTTTCGCACACCTTCACACTGACGTCTGCGCATTATCCACATCCCGTGTATCGCGTGCTTCGTAACTCCCATCCTGTGTAGAAATACTATTCTTTCAGTGGGTGTGAACAACAGCAATTCGTGTGTCTGTGTCCGCCCGGCCTTCCCTCGCACCTCTTCTGTTTGTAGTCGATGCAGATGTACAGTGTAGTTTAAGTATACAATGAGTATTATATAGTGCAGAACGAGAGTGTGATAACTTTATTTTATTACTGTCCAGTTTCTAACTTCCGCCGTTTGAAGACTTATCTGCGGGCCACCATGAAGCAGAAAAGTCTAATGCATGTGATGCTACTTCATGACCACAAAGAGAGAACTAGTGTACTAAATCTTAATGATGTAATGAGAGAATTTATTTCCCGAAGGAAAGACCTTATTTGGGAAAGTAATGGAGTAAATATTCAGTGTATTTATTGAACACTTGTCATATGTCTTTAGGTCGATGCCATGTGATGTTTTAAGTAAACATGTCACCGGTCACTGTTCTATGTAATAATGCTTCAAATATATATATATATATATATTGCAATTCAAAATTACAAAAATTAACTAACGATGCAATGAACAATGCACATTTAGGTACGCATGTTCAACATAACTTTACATATTACAAATATTCTTTTATTCTTATTACCATTATTGTATGTAAATATATTTTTTCATGAGAAATTACTTGTAAATTTTGTTAATTGTTATAATATTCCACACAGTGTTCTTGAAAAAAATCACATGTCAGACATGTTGCAGCTCGTTTTTAGTGAAACGAACTTTAGACATCGTGCTTATAAATTATGTAAAATCTACTTCAGTCTTCAATGTACTCACGGCTATTAAGTGTTTCAGTTGTTAACAATCTGAGAGAGGAAAAAAATGTTTGAAATCACTGTGTACATTAACTTACCATGAATTAACACGGATAATAATTGGTGAAGTGTAATTTTCGGAGACAAAAGATATTATATATATATATATATATAGTCGGTCAGAAAAAATGTATTAGTTTCTTAGGTTTGCCCCCCCCCCCCCCTCCCGCCAAACAATCAAAAGTCTGCTCCGGCGCGCCTGAGAAGGTCTGTAAAGAAATAACTTCAATCCAGGAACTGATGATGACCCGAGGAAGGACGATCGTATGCCACTGCTAGGGATCCATCGCTGCATCTGGAGTGTAGCGGCCCACCAACACTTGGAGCCACCGCGGAGGTACAGGGACCAGTGTTCGAGCAGAGACTTGAGTTATCAACGGACAGCAAAGGAGGATCAGTGTCGTCCCTAGGCGTTATTCCATTCGAGGTTCTATATGGCCGTTTATCTAGTTAGAGATTAATCAATAGTTAATTTTATAATTTTATGAAAATTAATGCATTTTCTTTCCTCTCACCTAGTTAGGTAAATAATTCATTTTAATATAAACTTCAAACAGTCATGTCGCCTCTTAATGTTTTATTTATTTTTGAGTTGATTTTGAATGTTTATACCAAAACATTATTATTTGAATTTTCCTGCGAGTTCTTTTTTCAAATTCCTGGGGGAAGGAAGATAGTACAACTCCCTCCCCTTTTCCAGATATCCTTAGAAAGAAAACCTGGATACAACAAACCTAGCTAAATAAATATGAAACATTGAATTTACAATTACGTAATTTGGCCGCAGCTCAATTAGCAGAAATTTAAAGTGTTTCTCAAAGCCTGTTTGTATATTTAATTAAACATGATATATTTATCTGTAGTATAGACATAATAAATGCCATATTACAGTTTTATTATATAAGTTTTTCTCTCAAATATAGTAAATGTTATTGTGGCCCACGTTATTTACGCTTACTTACAGTGCATGATGGATGGTTGTGTATCGGACGGAGTTCTCACAAATGTATGAGTATACAATTTCTAAGCACGTATTCATCTGCTAGGGAGGTCAGCAACTAAGAGGAGATTATATCTGAAACTTTTTCCCACAGCTGCGCCGAAGTTGCTTAGATAGGTGTCGCCTTCCTGCTGTGATTTATAGCTGCCAAGATACTTGGAAACTTTAAAATTTGACGTCCACTAGAAAGATTCTTTCCTATGAAAGGAGTTTAGAAATTACCACGACACCAGGGCCAAGTAAAGTACCAAAATGTTTCTGACGTAATGATATATGCAACATTCAGTTTCCAGATTTAAAAAAAAAAATTCTCATAAATCACAATATTGTGTCTGCTCGCGGGTAGTACGAGAAGTGAAAAATGGTTTACAATAGTATCACAACAAAGTTTTGACAGGTGGGGCTAGAATATTACTGATGAATTAAAATGGAATTGACACCTGAGGTTTTCAACACGCTAGAAGTAGTGGGATAGATATTTTTTTTTTTTTTTTTTTTTTGGTTCAGTTTGTGTTTCACGTCCGTGCTTATGATGTAAAAATCTCTAAAGACGATGGGGAATGGTAAAGAGAAAACTTAACAATGTTTTCGTTGCACTACAAGAGAGAAAATTTAAATTAACGGATGAAGCGCATAATTTAGAAATTGTGGAACTCTGAAAGTTTTCGCTTGGATGCAAGGAGGATAGTGCCACTAAGGGAATTTAAAACCAAGGAACTTGGCCGAAGGAAACTTGTTCCGGTAAAATCTGGAAACCGAACTTACCGAATACGTATTTTTCAGGGAAAGCAGTTTTGATTCCCTAATAGTGGGGTTTGCAGGAAAATACCCAGTTCATCGGACCGCGCAAGTCGAAAAGATTATCCAATTTTTCTTCGTACTTTGCTGGGCTAACAAGTTTAAATCGTTAGTAAATTACTTCGCAAAGGGGAAAGTTTCAATCCCAAGTTTGCTTGGACATTGGAACGGTGTGGAACTGTATAGCAAACATACATACACACACATAAAAATTTTCACTTTTATATAGGCCTAATATAGATTGATACGAGTAAGCGACAAGTTATTAGTAACTATTTGTTTACATGTGAGAAGCCGAGGAAGTGTGTCTAAACTATATTCACGGCAAGATGTTTTTCTGCAATATTTCTCATGAGAAACGTAAAAAATAGATGATTACTCGTCATTTAAAATACACCTTGTGCTTGTCAATAATTACTCTCTCCACGTCGATATTTTCTCAACGCAACACTAGCAAAGTGGGTACTCATGAGATCGCAGCATCCAGCGTATCTCAATGTATGCCGGTTTATTTGACCCTCGTGTTCTTCAGATGTATAGTGAAAAAAGACAGGGGGACTGTAGTTGGTTCGTGGTTGGCTGAATACGTTTGGAATCAACCAGTATTGAAGTTCCTTCCTGTAATTTCTTGTACAGTATGTTCGCGTTCAAGTGAGCGTTTTTGAAAGCGTTGCTTAATATAGGGTATACTTGTATGCACAAAGTGTAAAGTTCTGTAAAGTTAACACTCTGAAGTCTGTACGTAGCCACATACATTAAGGTCAAGTTAGAAGTGAGTTACCTGTATTCACAACAGGCACATAAGTTCTGTTGGTCTTTATAGTCACATTCACTAGCGTCTATTGATTCACACTACACCAATAGGCTGTTCACAGTAAGGTGAGCATTTTTCAATGCCCTCTCAAATGGAATAATAGTCCATATATATTTTATTTAGCTTTAGACGTTAACATCGGAGTGAGGTGGAATATACACACTGTGTCTATTAATTACATGGCAATATTTATTTGTAAAAGGTGGTTAAAGTATAAAAAAATGACTTAAAGGTAAAGATACTAGGACTTCAAAAGTGCCCACTTTACTGTGAACAGCATATAACGATACACCATACTAAACAACGTTTATCACTGGCCGGATATCAGCCAATATAATGTCAGAGTCCACAGTCATACAAACAAGCGTTCTTTTATGCTTAACCCGATTTACATTCCATCGTAGCCATTTGCGTAGTTATGTTAAGTGTAGTACTATGATCCCCAGAATGTTTGTTGAGGGCTCGAAGTGTTAAGAGTGGGATGGAGCTGCGCGTCCAAAGTCAAGAAGCGAGGGAGCGATACGGGCGACACTGACTCACACTTACAGTGACTCATCAATCCTACGGACAAGGCGTGCAGTGTTTCCGTCGTGACGCTGCACTGTGCAAATTAGATATGTAACAGTGGGACTTTATTAGAACCATGAAGTTTCACAGATAAAACTACTCCCTTATCTTTGTACTTTTCTCTTGCCGCTTAAGGAAACTGCATAGGCAAGCTTTAAAAATTCCATATTTGACCATTCCCACGGATTTTTTCTAGTACACTTAATATGACAAAAGTAAAAAAAAAAAAAAAAAGTGGGCATAGATATTTTTAAAAATACTTTCTGACAAAAAGTCGTATATTCAGAACATTTATTTGCCGAGATACGCGTATTCGCGCAAAGAACTATTTCACAGAAAATGTTCCATTACTATTATATCCTTCTATTAATCTAAAATAATGTTGTAAACTATAAAAAATATGACACTATACTTGTGCAATTTTTTGTCTTTAAGTGTCGAGATGTTTGCAGGTTTGCCTCCCCGAGTTACACACAGTACTCAAAGTGTTTTGACATTGCCATGGGCATCACTTTATTCATATGTCGGCCAAGTGAAACTGTGAAATTAGAATAACAGGTGACATTTTACGAATTTGCAATTTTTTTGCACTTATTGAAATTAAAAAAACAGAAAGGAAAAGAAATCATTTTAATGTTAACAAAATCGTACCAAACGATTTTGATATAACTTTGAGACGTGTAACTGTTTTCTCTCAATCGTTATCAACCTAACTGTACACATGCCAGACAGTAGACTTGTTAAAATATATGCAGGTAGGAGGAGTGACATCTTTTGAGGGATGGTTTCTAATGTTCTGACTTAACCGTGAACAGCATATGAATTTTATGTAAACAGATTTAGAGCTGGTTCTGCGAAAATGCGCTTTGAAATACCAGTGACGATATTGCGAATTTGTGACATTACTCCGAATTTAAATTCTGTTCCAGCCATTATTTCGGCCATTTCAGGAGTATCTTGACTTTACATATAGTGTTCCCGTCACGGGCCCCGAGATTCACGTATACCTGTTAGTCGTACACCTGAGAAGCCATTTCTAGTTTCTAGTTATATATTTTATGTTCACTTTTCAGTATTCTTCTCTCATTAACATTTTCCTTTCTCTTTCGTAAAACCAAAGCGTACATTTTAACTTTACGAGTTCATCGGCATTTATGCTTGCGAATGCGTTGTATCCGTGTTCTGGATGGTCTCGATCTACTTGCACATTCTTGTGAGCGCGGGGTCTGTCTTCTAGTGTTTCGGATCGTTCATGCACAGAAGAGGGTAAGCGACATTTCCACACGCAAGCAGATGAGAGCATGTCACGAAGACGGAAATAAGTCTAAATTACGACAATGTGTGATGTACGGTGATAAAAAGCTCTTTACTAAAGTAAATTCCAAACAAAAATGTGTTTCTTATAATAATACTGTGGATGACTAGGAAAATGTTACAATTACTGCATATCATTGTGGTTGCTTTGACGAGCCGACGAATATAAACCTCAAGTGATGTTAGGGCTGTTTTCCTTCACAGATCTCAGAATTATTGATCAGGTCCTCAAGCCTCTGGTATGCATTTAGTTTTCAGCGCTCCATTAAAGTACTGTTTGTTTGGAAATTTGCCAAAATCGTTGTTGAGCTCTGTTAGAATTCGGAATATATGAACGTTGTTAAAATTCGGAATATGTGAACGTTGGTATGAACCTAAGTGTACCTGAATAGCAATTGGTCATCACCCGCATGTGAAGGACTCCGATTGTGCCAACTATGCAGGTATATATGCAGGTGCAAACTATGCAGGTATGTAGGCAGGGGCAAACTATACAGGTATATAGGCAGGGGCAAATACGTAGCTGAGCTGCACTTTAAGAGTCCTATGTACTGAAACGTTTTCTGTGAAATCATTGTTTGCGCCTAAACGCGTATTTCGGTAAATAAAAATCCTGCAGGTATGACTTTTTGTCAAAAGATAAACAACAAATATCTATGGCCCTATTTTTTTACATATGTCATATTAAATGTATTCTCGGAGAAAAAAAAATCGTCGAAATTGTCAAATACTGCATATTTTAAAGCTTGCTTATGCAGTTTCCTTAAGCGGCATGAGAAAAATACAAAGAAGCGGACGCAGTTTAAATCCGTGGGCTTTCATAGCGTGTAATAAAACCCCTATGTTACAGATATTATTTGCACAGTACAGTGTTGGGACGGAAACACTGCACGCCTTGCGCGTAAGAGCGATGAGGCGCTAGGCGTGCTTATAACTGTCGTCTGTATCGCTCCTTCGGTTCTTGACCTTGAATGCGCAGCTACGTAGTCCTCTAGAGCGCGGTGAATGTTACTGTGCTACTCGGTAAGATCATACCATAACCAACACGTATCGTCTCCAACAGAGATGACATTGTCGGTCATGGTGGTCTAACTCCAGCCGTACACGCCAGCAGAATTACGTCACTACCCAACAACGTGTGGTAACCATAGACTCAAGATGAGGTAGACAGCCTATTCGCCTTCTGTGTATATAACCAACATTGACCTACCCCAAAGGAACACAACTGTCAAAGTCACATGGTCAACAGTAACGGATGGGTATTGTTTATATCTCAGTTTTTCGAGAGACAAACACTTTTATATGAACAAAATACCTTTATCAGTTTAAATATAATTTAACTGATTTTAAAATTGATTAAAGGGAATATACATACATTTTAAACGCAATTGTTTACTAATCCGTGTTCTAAGCTCAAATCCAATCCATGCCGTTCCCGCCAGACGTGTTGGCAGAAAAACAGTTCAATGTTGGGATACTGAGAGTGGGGTGCGCAGCCAGCGAGATCCGTCTACCTCATCTTTACAAGCTATTCACGGTAAAGTGAGCAATTCTGGAAGGACTCTCATTTGGAATAATAGCCAATGAATATATTTAATTTTAGCCTTATACGTTGACTTCCGAGTGCGGTGGAATATACACACTGTGTTTATTCCTACAATGCAGTACATATTTAAAACGGTGGTTAAATGTTAAATATGGGTGAAAGGAATAGCAATTAGGGACCCAAAAGTGATCACATCACCGTGAACAGCCTGCAGTTAGAGCCACGTCGCGGATTGAGTTGGCAGCAATCTAGACTGGGCCGCCCTCTATACACCTCAGACATTATCGTTTTCTTATTGGTTACTGTGATCAAGTGAAGCCTATGTACACGACTGTTAAACTCTCACTCACACAATTTCATCTTGCTTGTAACTGGCTCACAGTTAAGTGGGGCGTGTCTAAAGAACAGCCGTCCAATCACAACAGTAGGAGAAAAGAAGTGTTTGGAGTCTACCTCGCCTCCAAATGAATTCGCGAAATACTCGTGGCTCTACCTATGAACGCCGTTCGTCAACCCTACTCGCTAGAGACGGCCTCCAAGCCAATAGGTAACGTTTCTCAGCATGCAGTAGCCAATCGGACATTGCAACAGTCCTAGCTGATGAGAGGGGACGCACTTTATTTTTAATGCGTCCCCTCTCATCAGCTGAACCGTGGATGTCTGCTGGGCAGCGCGGCGCGGCGGTCCCGTCGCTTTAAGCGGTTTTCACAATAGATCGTTGCGAAGCAACGCGACGCGTCGAGCATCAGCCAATCAGAGCTTTGACGCTAGCGTCGAGCGTCGAGAACATTGCACGAGCGACGAACATTGGTTTTGACGCTCTTCGCCAGCGTCGGGGAATAAGCAGAATAACATTTCTGTACTTCAGAATAAACTGGCGAGAAACTGAGATAAAGAACCGAGAACATACATAAACTGATTGCAGAGATGCTAATTGGAATCCAAATTCATATCAATTTTACCTACATTTAAGAAAACAAAATAATGTTTTCCGATGCCTGAAGCGTCTTTCATGTTCTGCAACATCACTGCCTAACATGATCTCTGTTACGGAAACCCCCGCACAGCCAGCTCCAGGCCGTGTTGCAACCGTAGAGGTGTTAAAGGCTGTTCACGATATAGTTAGCACTTTTGAAATCAACCTTAGAAAAAAGTCACTGCCCCTACCTACAATCGTTTTAATAGGAGCGCTGAGTGGCACACGCCCATTAACGTTAGTAACGATGTAAGGAAAGTAGTTCCATATCCCAACGTCGAATAAACAGTGTTAGTTAATCATTTGTGATAACTTAAATTATTTCTTTCGCTTACTGTTTTTTTAATGCATCGAACTGTAAAAATAAACAGATTAGTTAAATATTTAGTTTTATAATAATTTCACAGTTTCACTTGTCCGACGCACGAATAAAGTGACGAGACCCATGAAAATGGTAATCTTGCATAACACGGAAGAATACACAACGTGTATACAAGAAGATTTTAAGCAGGCCTTTCAAAAGTGCTCATTTTACCGTGAATAGCCTATACCTGAGCTACAGTGTGCGTGCGACCTCCACGCCATCTAACTTCCGTGTCCCAGCACTCGACTGTCTTTTTGTGCTTCTAAAAATTGTGAACGCCCTTTGGCCTAACACGACGTAATACCCTTACACAATTTAAAACTTTAACATTTGACTTTTCCATTTGACTTTACGTTTGCTTTCCGATATATTGTTTCTTAGGAGCTTGACACTATGGAACTGTCAAAGGTAAAGTCAAGCACCCTTGACTTTACGATTTCGAAAAGTTGAAATTTAAAGTCAAAGTCAAGCAGCCATTTTGCCGAGAATTTAACAGAGGTTATGTAGAAAGTGTGTTATTTTATTGCAGTGTGATTTTAATCTTAAAAAAAAGTTCGTCTTAAATTAAATAAATGGCAAATGAATATATTGTGAATAGGAAATATATGAATTTGCATATTTTAATAAGGTAAACAAATGAGTTTTTTGTTTTGAAATAAACCTTTAGTATAAATTTTTTAGCCTATTTAAAAAAATTATATTATTATAATTATTTTAAAATACAAGATACACATTTTTACGAAGCTCGTAGAACCGATGTTCAATTGTCTGAACTCTGAATTTCAGAGGAAAGTAAACGTAAAGTCAAATGCTAAAGTTTTCTATTGTGTAAGAATCTGTAGACATGTGTTTTGCGCTCGCCATTAAAAAAAAAGGTTCAATTTTGAAAAAATTAATTAATATTTTGAAAATTTAATAATAATAATACATATTACGATTTCTGTTATATTATATATTTACTGCAATTATTCTACCAAATAGACAAAATTAGTAAAATTATTTTTGATCATATTTTCCTCTTCATGTGAAAGTATTCCTGGAATAAAATAAGTTTGCTCAGGCTGGTTAAAATTTACAACATGTAATAATAAAAAGGATGAACATACCTGTAAATAACCTTCGCTTGCCTTGTTCATCCTTCGGATGCTGCGATAAGACCGCACATGAAAGACGCTACTGATTCATTATAAGACTAGGATGACGAACATTTTGTATACTGTTATCGTAAAACAATAATAAATCCACGTTAATCTTGGTCAAATAAATGTCACAAACTTTGGGGACGAAAAGAAAGTTCACTTCAAATATGAGCTAGTTAGTTAATGCAAACAAATGTGGCGAATAATTTTATTTTCGGTCAATCAATTGTATATTTGTTTGGCCCAAACCAATTCGATTTCCCTTGATATTTCTTTTTATTTTTGCGAATTGATAAATTACAGCACAGCCTTTGAGAAGGAAGAGTCGCGTCCACTAGCGAACGGTACAATTCACCAGCTGGCTTTCCATTCTTATATCCAGACAGCGACTGTGTCAGTATTTGTCAAAAAATATTATTTGTTAATTTAAATGTCAAATAATTATATACCCACTTCACTTATTACGTAAAGTTAGATATTTAGAAAATAATTCCCTCTCCTCCCCCCCCCCTCCAAAGACGAATCGAGTATTTCAGGAAAGGAAAAAATCTTTCTTACGAATGTTTAAATATAGATCATGTATACACAGGTCAAACTTACTTTACAAATTACCGTTACATTTCTTCCTCGCCGTTAGAAATAGAGATAGAGTCTTTACCTAAAAGGCGCGACCGCTGCCGCCATCGCTGAAATGTTGTCCCTCCCCTCTGATAAATATGTTATTGAGCCGAGTCTAAAGAATTTTATGTTAACAATGTTCTTATCTTTAAGTATCATTTGCTTGTAAATTTATTGATTGATTTTGATTCGAATAAATATTGACCGATGTTAAATGTTCGTTCCAGCATACCGGAAATGTACAATAAACATAAATTGGTGTTATTGATTATCGAAAACAAACAGTTCTGTTACCACCTAACATTTTAATTTTAATTGAAAATTGCATATATTTTAAATAATTGATTTTTGATCAATACGGCATTAACATTAATCGCACAATTATTCTGCATTTCACATATAATATCCAGCTGATTCAATAATGTTTTCTATGACTTGGAGATGGTCGAGAGATGGAAGCTACCGCGGACGGGGTATAGTTAGTCTGCCGTAATAATAGCCGCGATGTGGTGGTTTGCGTAACCACAGGCGTGTATACATACGGGGATACGGCTGTACAGGCGCGTGGCACGTGAACGCCGGCTTGTCTGTGCGGTTGGCACGCCTGGAGGGGACGCCCCCGCTACGCCACGAGGAACAAGGTGCCGCGCCACGACTGCCAACCGCCCACGGCACTTGGCGCTTACGTATAACCCCCAGTAATTCGACGACCGACTTCGGCACTAAGCCTCTGTCACACTGTAAAATCTTTGCCTTAAACTATATTTTACAATAAAATTTGAGGACAAAATACGGCAATCAAAATTTTCCTTCCAATAATAAAAAAAAAAAAAAATCTTGGATGTATTTGAAAATGTCACACTGTCAAATTTTTTTATTGGGAGTATCAGATTTGAAATATTATTAAAAAATTATTTTCATAGTGAGATATTGCTTTTGTTTTTCCATGCGGTCCATTACTGGAAGAAATGTAATTAATATTGTAATTATTTTCGTTTCTTTAATAAATAAAAATTTTAGTTATAAGATATGTTTCCTGTACAATGAATTAAATGCTTCTGAGTTTGTAATATTATGTGTAATATTCACTTAAAATAGTATTCATCCCCAGACAGCTTCTACATAAATTAATCACCTTCATTACATATTTCGTTTCCAGCAATTATTCGTTATTTTATGTTTCTCGGCGTCCATTTTTGTTGTGCACGATTCTGATTAGCTGAGACCGTCAAATATAAAATAAATTTTAGAACCCGTCCAATTTTCAAATGATTGGTGGAAACTGAAGCTATCCCACTTTCCCAGACAAAAATGGCGGCTTTTATGACGTTTCAATGACGTCATAACTGTCTAACTTTGTTTGACCAACATTATTGGAAGCCGCTTGACGTAAAATTTTACAGTGTCACAGGGGCTTTAGACCATTTTAAAGAACTTTGTAAGTGATTATCTGTCTAGTTGCGTACTTATACGCACCTAATGTATACATTTAATCAATACACATCATTTAGGCATGGCGTACGGCCTCCAGTTCGAGACCCGAACCATAAAACTATTAATTTTCTTTAGGATTTAGAAAAAACTGCTGTTTTTACCTTTGATGGAAGAATGTTTGAGGGATCTTTGATAAAAGCGAAATGTATGTTTTAAACTTCGGATATTGAAATCAGAGTGTGGCAAGAGGTCCACTGTTCAAACACTGACCCAAGTTTTGGATAAATTTTTTAACTAATTTTGATTGTGATTTATTGTCCGTTCATGTGCGTATATGCTCCTGATATATAGATTTAAAAAAAAATCCCCAAAGACGATTTATGGTGTAAGGACCCGAGTTCAAAACTCGAGACTATTAAAAAACAATTTTCTCTGCGAAATTGAAAATATACTTCCTGATTTAACCCAGTGACAGAAGGAATATATAATAAAGGCGAAATGTAAGTTTTAGAATAATTATTAATCTAGTTAGTATTCACTCGCAACTCCTACAAATATTTAAGCAATCTGTAACTGTTAGGTATGGCATGGAGCAGGGACACTAGTTCGATGGGCGAAATCGTAAGTATATTAATTTCCTCTCGGACTTAAGAAAATATCAGACAGCCTTTTCCGAGTGATGGGATAAAGTAGGTGTGTGTGTGTGTGTGTGTCTATATATATATTATATATATAACTACTATATATACACACCTACTATATATAGTAGGTGTATATATATATATACATACATACCTACTATATATACACACACCTACTATATATAGTAGGTGTGTATATATATATCTACTATATATACACATACCTAGACCTATACATATACATACCTATACATATATACCATCGATTAACATCGATTTGGAAGAATTCTCTCACTTTACAGTGAAGATGAATTACTAATACGAAGGCCTGCCTTTGATCTCCACGGTCATGGAGCCACGACACGTATCATCGCTACCTGATTATCGTCAATGCCGATTATGCGATAGAGTTTTCACCTTCGGTCAAAATGCTTGGCGACATGAGAGAACCGTCTGTACAAGTCATTTTCGCGCGATGAAGCATTACGGCAATGGCCACATGCTGTTTATGCAAGGCGATACATTGAACGGATACATCGAAATCTGCAAGGTTTCGTCTAGTGGGTGCCAGCAAGTGATGTCGCCAATACCCCATGCTGCATCGGTGGGTACTGATTCGTTAGGCGATAATGATGAGGCAGTTAATGCTAAAGACGAAATGTGTGCAGTAGAGTCGATTTGTGTGGAATGTACACTTGTAAGACGTTCGTGTGAAGTCGGCGAACTTCAAAATAAATGGTCTAGACACTAATGATGATCGTGCGACTCTTACAAAGAAAAGTTAACTTGATACTGAGAATGAAACCAGAGACGAAAAAGATCACGAAAACAGAATTGATGAAAATGACTATGAAGACTGTGTTGATGAAGTATCTGACGAGAAATATGATGATTCTCTCGATGTTCCTACACATTTTACTGAAGGGTTTCCTTCGAAAAGTGTTGTGAAGAAGGCGGAAGGCGTTAAGAACGCACTTTACATATTTTCCGAAGACTTGAATGAATTTGTTAATAGATTCAGATATTGAGTGGCCTGCAAAAACGCGGACACCTCTCGCTCATAGCTGATATATCTTCAATCATTAGAAAACTGAAGAAGATTGGTTGTATCACATGTCATGAACTAATTTTTTTGAAATTGTAGGTACAAAATATAATAAACATTTCTTACGAAAGAATTGATTTCTCTTAATTTTTGTTTGTCGTATCCCTTTTTCCTGCACAACTTTAAAGTAATGCTATGAACACTCGAATATTAAAGTACAGAACTACCTACAGAATATTTATGAAGGCTTAAGTACAAATATGCATGAGTATTTTTACTGCATACAAAAAATGTTAATGCAGTTGTCAAGCACAAATTGGTGTAGACAGCAGGCGAATGAATTCAAATTCGATATATATATATATATATATATATATATATATATATATATATATATATATATATGTGTGTGTGTGTGTAGAAACAAACCAAAGGATTGATCGATGGATCGAACGAGAGATTGGGATTGATCAAAATATTGGTGAGGATTACGAAGGATTGGTAAGGATTGGTGAGGAGGACTTGAGAGGATTGCTGGGAAGGATTGTGGAGGATTGGTAAGTAGTGCCGATGAGGATTTGTGAGATTTTTTGAGAATTGGGAAGAAGTGTTGGTGAGGATTGCGGAGTAGAAATGGTGATAATTGCAGAGGATTGAGAAAGACAATTGCTGAGGATTGGTGAGGATTACTGAGGAGGATTGGTGAGGATTGCAGACGATCGCAGAGGTTGAGGAGGATGATTGGTGAGGACTACGGATGAGGATTGATGAGGATGGCTGAGGAGGATTGATGAAGGAAAAGGAGAAGGATTGCGGAGGATTGGTCAAGCTTGAGGAGGATTGGTAAGGATTGGCGAGGATAGTTGAGGAGGATACGTGAGGAGGATTGGTGAAGAGTATTGGTGATGAGGATTAGTGAGGAGGATTGATATCTGAGAAGAACACGAAAAATATGACTATCGCCCGAGCTGTCCTCGTACATTTCAGGTCTCATTGGCCTAGCACCATTGGTTCGTAAACTGCAGCAACTATGCCTATAAGTGTTGGTAGATGCTAATCCATACCATGATTATAACATAGGGTCTAATTGTGTAGCGTCGTTACTCATATGATAGGCTTGTATTAGTCATATATACAAACATTTAAAAAAGCCGAATAGCATACTTATGCCTACACAACAGTTGAGGCCAGTGAATAAAATGCAGATTCTGGTATTGTGTAATAGTTAAACTTCAAGAGAGGGGGCTGGAAATATAACTGAGTAACTTTTGCATGTTTCCGCAATACCCTATGTATAATTTTATCACAATACAAAAAAATAATAATTTTTGAATTGAAAAACCTTATGCCTATAAAATCAGTATGGCTACCAGAAACATGCATACATGCATGAAGGGCTAGTGAATGCAACAGCTGAGCACATTCGAGTATATTCGAGAATCCCCTAGTCGAAAGCTTTTGAGTTCATCCTAGTCGAGCCGAAGACAACCGAGCTCATACTAGTCGATCCTTAGTAGGCAGCTCTCAGTCGCAGCAGCAGCCGCATACTCCCATTTAAAATACATTACCCTAACTTCGGCATATATACACTACTTTTAACTGAGAACAATTTTGATACATGACACTGCTTTACGATCGCCTGGATTAGCAAACAGAAACGAGTATGTAGTATTTTTGACGTGAATACGTCTTTAAATTTGCAACCGTACTGGGAGGTAATCCAGAAAATCCAATTATAACAAAATTGGCGGATACAGTTTGGCATTGAAGCTCCGAAAATATCGTCTACATTCAAAATCCAATTACACCACTCGATTGACAAATAATCAAATAATATGATACGCTGATTGAGGACTGCGAAGTATAGCGCGCGGTGCGGTGAGGGGGAGGGGTGCTAAAGGTAAGGGGGGGGGGGATTTTGAGTTCGTTTCGCTGCGTAACATAATTTCCTCGCAGTATAACTGTTGACTAGGAGAAGCTACGACGCTTGCTTCAGTTTCAATCGACAGCTCTCGTCAAGATCAGCCGATTGCGTGTATAAAATCATTTGTGTGATGTGGTTATGGTGAAATGGTATGCGTTTGATGTAAAAAATTAAGAAATCTTAACACAATTTCGGCCTATATTCGTAAAAAGCCAAGTCGAAATACAGAAACCGTATACGGTTGGAAAGAGCATCTCAAAAGGAATCCAGTGATACCCATAACCGCATATGATCGAGTGAAGCGGTGCCGGGAACGTAAAATTAACACCAAGGCTTCCGAGCGCGTCATCGTAGACATATTCACGCAAAACAAACGGCCGTATCCCCAACACAGCCAACCCCAATTTTATTTTTACGTAAAATGCCACATTTCAGGGAACACAATATATATAGTTACCCCAGTACTTGGAAGATTAAAAAAATTATTTACTTTTCTGAATAAATAATTGACGTTGCTCTTCATTGTTAACCAGGCTTGGGGATAAGACGGGCTTGGAGGGGAGTGGAGATATTTGGGCGGCTCTTAATATCGAAGTCTTGATAGCCGCTAAGAATGAAGTAAGGTGAATATGGAGCAGCGCCGAAATGCAAGGGTGGGGCAACGGGAGGTCCCCGAGAAAGCCTGCCGACAAGCGGCATCGTTCCAGAGCAATTCTCACATGCGAAAATCCTGGGAGCGGCCCCGTCAGGGATAGAACCGGGTTTGCCTGGGTGGGAGGTTGGTAGTCTGACCACTACACCACCGTGGCCCCGCGGGGATAATACGGGAATTCTACTCAATATCAAAGTATTAGTGTCAGCGTTCTCCTACCGTACTGCACATATGAAATTTGCGTTCAAAAATTGTACAGATTATATTGGTAAATGTTAGTGTTTACCGTTTATCCGGAGATAGTGCCACGTCTGAAAAGTAAATTAAGTAATTAAGTAGAATATCATGTTTACTAAATACCGGGCCAAAAGCATTATCAACTGATAGAGCTACCGAGGAGTCTGGTTTACTCATTTGTTAATAACTAACCTCCCATCAACCATGCAGGAGGAATATTTAAAAAGGGAAGTCTTATATAGCATGTGTAACAAGTACTGCCGTAATGTGCGAGTTTCCTAGGTGTAATCCTGTTATCTCCCTCGTCTTCATTACTGTACTACGATTCTCCATAACCCTCTTATCCTTACCTAGTACATATACTGGGCTGGCAGGAACGAGATGTCTGTCCTTCTGATAACTTCATTTAGCGCCAGCCTCATCTCATCAGTGTTGCGGACTTTGCGTGAGCGTGAGAACAACATAAAAATAAATATATTCGTCACTGAAAAATCTAATATTATGTTAGAGTTTTGTAGTGCAGAGAATATTATATCTTGTATATGGGTAAGATTAATACAGTATTCCATCTATATGATGTTTAGTTAATTTTTTTTTTAATGAGATTAGTTTTCCAGTACTTCGTTTCTTTAAAACTGCAGACAGTGTAACAAAACCAAGATATTGTAATAAGAGTGTGCCGTAGAAATTGTAACCTATTCGTTTTACACTGCATACAATTAACTGTGCATTCCCCTTCGAAATTCGACTGTATATGAAAACAGTTCTTAAAACTAGGATTAAGAACGGCGGCGGGGGAGAGAAAATTTCCCTTCCATGAGATAAAATGCCTTGGTTCAAGAATTTTGTCCCCTTCGGTGGTCAGCCAGCCTGTTGCACGTTACATAATAATAAATTGATTTTGATAAAATCACGACAGGGGGATTGAACCATTATTTAAGGAACCTAGTTTTACCCAACACCACCTAACTATTGTGGAGAAAACGTTTTGCCCAAGCTGCCTCCAACGGAACTAGGTGAAATGTTTTTCAAATCACCTCTCTCTCTCTCGCAATGAAAAACCCAGAAAGAAAAGAATTACTGTATAATTTCTGAAGAGTTTCCTTTGAAATCAAAAGAGCCAGATACAATAGTCGGATATGAGAGAGACTCTCCAAAACTCAATGTGCTTTGCGCCATTTCCTGTGAGCATGTTTGCGGAAAATACCGATACGGTAATGTCATACCTGGGTATGTTGGAGATCTTGCTGCATCCACAATTACGAGAACATTCCGATAGTTTCGTTTTTCAACACGACGGTGCACTACCGCAATGGTACCTGCACGTCAGAGAATTTATCAACAACGAACTTCCTGAACAATGGATCGGCCGCAAGGGGCTCACAGATCCCACATTGCGCCACTGGCCTCCAAGATCGTCTGATCTCGGCGTATGTGATTATTTCTCGTGGGGGTTTTTGAAAAACTCCGTATACGTACCTCCCTTTCCCACAACTGTGGTCGAACTGCGACGTCGCATAGCAACAGCAGTGGCTGCAGTAACACCTGGCGCGCTCGTATGAGTGTGGAACGAGTGTGACTACAGTTTAGACATATGCCATGCGTCCGGTAGAGGGCACATTAAACATTTGTGAAAAGTTAAATTCAAACATTGTATTGATTTACGTATTGTAAAATTTACCTGAATGTTTTATGAGTATGCACGTAAAGTTATAGCCTTGTGAAATCGGATGAATCTTCTTGATACACGCTGTATTGTAGTGGTGTCTACGTACGAAAAGAATTTTACAAACGTTTCGTGTCAAAAAAAAAAACTTACAAATTCTCATTTCAATTCCAAGCACAATTTTTTTGGGCTTGCATATTATTCCAACACCAGTCATTAAAATCAGTTTAACGAGCTACATTTTCTATACAAAACTTCAGAGTTGGCTTCAGACACACGTCATATTTCTATGTTTATTAGCGTTCCATAGAAATATAGGGTTACCGCTGGAAGTCACGTTCAGGCGAGTCGTCGACTGAAAGACTGCACTCAGATGAGCGTCTTACGCGTAGAGGCGATGAGGCAATAGGTGAGTGAACAAGAGTCGACCTTGGAGCTGACGCGCTTCGAGGTCTCGAAGGCGCAAAATAGTCGTAGGCGAGCGGGACCATCGACTGCTTTTAATGGACATCCGCCACCGTCGTTTGCGAGGGATTGAAACATGGGATTAATTTCGCCCCGGCCAGACGAGAATCGCTTATTGTTTCCAGAAGTGTGTTTGCACTCACCCGAGCCACGGACTGCCTCCCTTCCTGGAACAGCGCCTGTGGGAGCTAAACAGTCCCGACGTCCTCCGGGAACGCAAACAAAAACAGAGCAATTTGGAGTCATCGTGCACACACCGGAGCACTGGTTGTTCTTCCGCGGGCTAAATATATACGAGTTGCCCTTCGCCATGATGCCCAACGAAGGTCGGTGGGTGGACTTTACCCTAGGTTGTGCTTACAGCAAGGTCATCAGAGACGGAGAAAGTTTCCCAGGGAAGTAGATCCGAGATCGGATCTAAGATTGAAACAGAAAACTGTTTCACCATTCGAGTTCAGATGAAGTTCATTTCGAGCCGCCGAAATTGGCGTTTCGAAATCTCGATCCGAGATCAGCAGCCATCGTTGACATATTTAGTTTGAAAATACGCCAACAGATAGAACTACGTTCGATTATTTTCGTGATAAATTAAAACAACATTGTACGCACTTTAATAATATTCACTAAAATTCTAACAACAATAATTCACCTAAAACAGATAAAACCGCACATTTCATTCTATCTATAGTGAAAAATACGCGTACTTCCATGACATCATATATTACGGACCAATAGCAAAATTTGTCTCATACTTCAATCTCGATCTCTTACTTTGGAACCAAGTTCGACGAATCGGAGATCCAGAATCATGAACTTTCGTTGGTGTAACACCTTTACATTGGAACCAAGATCAAAGTGAATTCTGGTTCGGAACTGTGATCATTCAATCTCGGATCGGAGAAGTTGTTGTTGCAACGGAGCATAAGAAATCTACCTGAAGTAAGGAACCATCCCATCAATCGCCTGGAGTGGTTTTGGGAAACCGTGGGAAACTGAAACCAGGCTGGCCGGACCGGGAATCGAACACGGGACCTCCCTAATGCGAGTCCAGTTGTGTACCACTGCACCATCTCACTAGGTCGGGGTCTAAGGGTGTCTGCGAAATACCACCCTGTCACCCCAACAATTCCAATCTCTCCAGCAGTCGCACATCTAGGAATGTACATTGAAGTTTGTTGTTGCTGAAGACTGCTGTAGTGCAAGAAAACCTCTAATTAATTTCAGTAACAAAACCTCATTTCAACTTGTGCAGTTACGCGTGGCACAGGTAATACAGCTTCTTGCTTCATTACAGGTGGAAAACGAAACTTTGTTCTTTATGGAAGAGGCCACTGTAGACGAACCGGGTTCGATTCGTGACGCCCCCCCGGATTTTCGCACGTGGGAATCGTGCTGGGCGATGCCGCTGGTCGGCGGGTTTTCTCGGGGATCTTTCGTTTCCATCCTGCCATTCCGATTCTACTCCTTACTCACCTCGCTTCACCCTCATCGGCTCTCAAGACTTCGATTTAAGAGCCACCCAAATCATTTCACTCCACTCCTTGTGGTACAGACACACGCCACAATACTGTAAGCATCAATTCACCTGAAAAAAAAAAAATTTTGATGCTGGACAGAAAATACATGAGCAAATTCATAATCTAATAGCAAATATTATTTTGATGTACGGTAATTTTTGCATATACTTAACGTGTGGTTCTACTTTTTTTTAAAATAACTTTTTCTAGATATACATTAAAACGATTAACGCATATCTTACAGGTCCATTTCTAGAAAATTATTTGGTTTAATTTAGTTGCATGTTCTAACAACGTATGGTGTTTGCTTTTGATTACGCAAACCACTTTGTAATCAGTTATTAATACGTTAATAATTTTGGAACAAATGTAAACACATGAATACTTTTTGGCCTGCACCACCCTAATCAGTTTTTTAATATCTAATTTCAAAGTTACGGAATTTACATCGCACAGTTATGCACAGAGGATGAAAATGCCAAGATATAGTTGGTTTCAAACCAACTGGTAGCCGAACTCAGACCCAGCAAATTTTAAACCATGTCAAGTGTTTTGTTCGAACTGTCACTGGTTGGGCCAACTTGCGACGCTAGCGTGAAGCCTGAGAGAAAATTGCAGCCAAGAAGTCTAATTCGGGATTTATAAAAAAACTGATGGTTTCTTCAATTATAAACATATTCGTTTGATATAAACATAATATTAGACTGATGATCAGTGGACACTAGTAAGTGTGGCTAGTACCCCGAACAAAGTGCGTTGCGTTGGTACCTGCTTCGAGGGTGACAATGCAGCACTGTAAAAAATAATGGGAAAATTATCTGACAAGTGTAAGGTAATATTCGCAAACTTGTGGGGAAATATAGTTTTCCTTAAAGGTAGGGTAAAATTACCGCACTCTGGAGTAAAATTCACGCACATGGTAGTCTAAAATCCTATACATGGATAAGAAAATTACCTTACGACGCGTGCATCTCTTCAGCATTCTAAACAACTAAGAGGAGGGACGGGCGGAAGAAACAATCCTGAAACACACTAACATTCACTGAATGTTGCTACAATATCGTCGTTATAGAGGACCATGGTTCGCGTCCACCCACAAGCAAGTTTTGAGGATTTTAGAGTTGAGGTTTCGGTTACTTTTCGTCAGAGGAGATAGGTTATAAAAAAATAACGCTTACTAATACGCAGGGGTATTTTAATATGTAATTTTATTATACAATATAGTTAATTTTCCCTTATTTTGATGGGATTTTCCCCGACTTTTGTCAGGTACTTCTCCCGTACGATTAGGGAATAGTACATTACTTGTTATGTAAATTTACTCTATATTTAAGAGGTAGTTTTACCTTACATGTAGAGGTAATTTAGCTTTCCCTACACGTAAGGGGACTTTACCTCAATTTTTTTTTTACACTGAGGGTGATTTGACGATGGTTTGCCGTTATCTCCCGTTGTGTGAAGGTGATACAGATCCACCCATCAGTTGAAAAAAAACTTCAGCGGTCGTTTCCACGTTTCATGTTTGAGAGCCAAAACACTATCCCCTACATAACGGGGGCGGTCACTGTTAGATCATTAAAATATTCGGGTTTTCTAAGGCTGGTAATAACAGTCTTCGTTCTGTGTAAAGTGATCTAGCGCATACAAAGTGATATTTTTCTTTTCGCACTGGCAAAATTTAAGAACAGAGAAAAACTATCATCTCAATATACAACCTGAATCTTAATGTTCGAATGATGGATGATACTTCTATAAATTCTATTTTAAATATGTTGTTAAAATTTTTCCTCAAGAATTTTTTTGTTTTTAAACTTAGTTTCCACCTCAAAAAATACGGTATTTTAGTTTGCAGTTACTTTATTGCACGTTGTCATTACGTTAATTTAAGTGGTGTACGTGGATAAGTTCGAAACAGAGTATTTACAAATAAGCATTCCGGACTACCCCAAAAGTCGGTAAATTGGTTACTACAGTCTGTTCGCGGTTTACTCACACTTTTTGAATCATACCTTAGAAAGATCACCCCATGAATGACGTTTATCTGTTCCCTAAATATGTCATGTATAACAAGCGTTTTAAACTCGTGTCACTATAAAAGTACCTTATTTTTGGATAAATTGAGCTTTATCTTATAGTTTTATCTATAAATTATAATATTATATTTATACATATATTAAACAGAGAGAATAATGTCTAGAAATAAACAGTTCTTATGAAATATGTTAATGAACAGAGTGATAACGAATTCGGTGCGTTGTTCTTTAGGTGTAAAGGATGTCCACGATAAAGTGAGCACTTTGAAAATGAACCTTTGAAAGAAGTCACTGCGTTGCTCGCATATATTTTAACGGGCTCACTGAGTGACATTCGCTCAGTAAAGTTGGTAACGATGGAGGGAAAGTAGACCCGTAACCTAAACGTCGGATAAAAAGTGTTAGGTAACCATTTGTGATAACTTAATCTATTCCTTTGCCTTTCTTGTTTTTTTAATTCACCGAAGTGTAAAAATTAGCAGATTTGTAAAAATTTTACTTTCCTAATAATTTTGGAGTTTTACTTTACCGACGCATGAATAAAGTGATGAGGCCCATGACAATGTTAATTTTACATCAGGCAGAAGAATACAGAACGTGCATTTAAGTAAAACGTAAGCAGGGATTTCAAGAGTGCTCATTTTACCGTGGACAGCCTTTAATACTCTAGACTCCGTTACGCTTTGTTCGCATGAGGTGGAGGAATATCCTTGAAACAGAACTTTTGCAGGGCTACAGAAAAGTTGGAATTAACCATGCATTATAATTAGCCGCCCGCCTAGTGAATGGCTTAAACGAAGAATATCTTCGCAGTGTTCTGTAGCATTACTTTACAACTGTCAGTGCAGTTATGTGACTGTATTGGCGGAAATGAGCCACTAGTATTAACCTATTCAGACCAAGTGTACACAATTGTTTACATTTAGCACTCGCAGGTAATTTCTGTTCCGTACTGCACACTGCGAAGCTCAATAACCAATAATATTGTCTTTGGGTAGGTGATTTCGTAAACCGTCTTACTAGTTTATGTTTTAATTGGTTAATATAACTGGAGCCTAACGTATAGCCTCCATCTCATTGACTGTGACAACGAAAAAAAGTACTTTGTCGACTTAAGAAGAGCACGGATCACAAAATCTTTTGTTTGCATCTGGAATTTCAAACTAACTCTTTGAGCACTGCGCTCTTGTGCAGCTCGAACACCACCATTTTCATACTGTTTTATAGTTTCTGAACAAAACTCGCACATATGCAGATTATTTATTTCACATGTATGTAACCAAAGCCTACAAGAACATTTTAGCCCAGCAATCATTATTTTCCAGACCAAAAAAACAATATTTTCTTATACCGGCTTAAAAGGACACGTTTGACTGTAAATCCTTTCACTATGTAAAGGACACTTGATTGGGGAAAAATCTACTTGCTGTCGCATTGGCCGACGACCAGCCAATAAGGAACGTTGTTGCCTACAGTAGACGTTCCTGACGTCACGTGAACTAGTCGGATGGTCGAGAGTGGCCAAACACAAAAACTAATAAAATATGTGATCATAAAGTGCTGGCGACTGGTGACTCGCTTTTAACTTGTGCAGGTAAATATGTCCAAACTTCAAAGCGTTGAAAGTTGATCTGTAAGGGTTAAAACAGTAGTGTAAACCAGGCTCGTAGTTAAAAGCCAAAAGTGTGAAGGCTCTTGTCTCCGCACGCAACGGTCCGGAGTCGTGGCTGCTGGGTTGCCAGATTGTTTTTGTTGAATTCGCCAAAATGGCCAATCATTTGCAGCCCAAATGTCGCCGAATTTGATTGCACTTGATATTAAATGCATTTTTAAAAACTATACTGTAAATTTTACAAGAAATATATTATATGTATGTATCACGAATTGTTGTAAAATTTAAAAAAATGATATAGGCCTACACAAAATTTAAAAAAATGTCAACACATAAACAATCGCGTGATATTCAATCCATATCTTCACTGTCCGCAACGAGTAACACGTGTTTGAACAAGGACCCTCTTTAATTGTATCCACAGTGGTTGCAGTTTAAAAAAACTCGTCTTACTTATGAGAATTAATTATCTTGTTCACAATAAAAAAAATTCACCAATACTAAGTAAATAATTCCAAGTAGCCAAAATATCACAAATTCATAACAAAAATCGCACAAATTCCGATAGTTTCATTTTCGTAATTTTTGGTCGCGAAGTTTGCCCTTAAATAGCCCAAACGGTGACAAATAACTCAATCTGGCAACTCTGGGAGTCGATTGGCTGAGTTTCCGTCAGCTCCACGGCAATTTAATTTCCTTTGTTCGCCTGTGGCGTCGTCCCGGAGAGAGATATTCCCAACCGCCAACACTCCGCCCACCAGGAAACCAACTGTCGCCGAAGATACAATCTAATTATCAAACAAACCATTATGAAATTTCTTTAACCTACCGCATTATATTTCATATTCTTCCCGTTATCCTAGTTTTTTTTCAATTAGTAGTTTTCATTTCTGGACTATCATGGTTAATAAGTACTTTCTAATTAACCTTTCGAACAAATAATGACCTCGATTCTATATAGTTTAATGGAACATCAACAAGTATAAATGATTCACTCATGTTGGCAGTTATTTTACGCATTATTCCTTTGTATGAACGTTTCGCTAAGAGTGTTATATCCTTAACTTGTGACAAACTAAGTCGATCGCTTCTTGTTTTGTAGAAAGTAGAGTAAGACAAGCGTAATAACATAGCATTCGTGCTCCTAAAGATTTCTCATTCGGACTCGTTCGGTGTCTGGATACCAGTAGCCTAACTTGGGAAATTACAGTCTTAATCCTTTGATGCCTACATTAATTTATGGTAAAAGGAGTTCCGATTAAGACATTTTATATTTTTAAAGCACGGCGTACTTATAAGCTGACAAAGAACTTGTTCTGTTATCACGACAAATAAGCTGTAGGTAGAGCCCCGAGTATTTCGCGGATTAATTTGGCAGCAGGCTAGACTTGACAGTACTCTATACACTTGAAACAACTATCATTTGCTCACTGGTTGTAGCGACCAAGGGAGACCTTTGTACAGCACGGTTCAACACTCACTCACACTGCTGCTTCCTGCTTGCTACCGGCTCACAACTAAACGGGTGCGTCCAAACAACTACCGTCCAATCACAATAGAAGGAGGAAATACCAAAAGTTTGAAGTCTACCTCGTCACCAAATGAATTCGCGAAATACTCGGGGTTATAGCTATAAGTTTTGTGTTATCGGTGGTGAGTGTGATAACTGGTTATAACGTAGATCAGTAGCACATTTTACGAATCACTTACCCCCGGGGAACTTCATTGAGCACTGAGGCTTATAGTGCTAGTAGCCTTAGAGCACTAGTAGTCAAATACTGGGGGCCACGGAGCCTGATCGCTTCCCACCAAGGCAAACTGGGTTCAATCCCCGGCCTAGCACTCCCGAATTTCCGGACGATGCCGTTGGTCGCCGGGTTTTCTCGGGGATCTCCCGTTTCCCCTGCTTCCTCAATCAGGGGCTGCTCCATACTCACCTCAATCACCCTCATCGACTCTCAAGACCTCACTGTTAAGAGCCGCCCAAATCTCTTCATTTACTTACTATTCAAATATAACCTTCCTCTTTTACGTGAAGTCAATTTTCTGCAATGGACATAAAAGTGTTAATTTCTGCATTAGGCAGAAGATTACAAATTGTCACACAGTAGAAAATAAACCAGATTGTCACCTGTAGTAAGTTACCCCCGAACCAGGTATACGGACTGTATTGTTGACAATGCTGGTCGCGAAAATATTCATTATTTTATATCTGTGTGAAATGCCCTTCAACCTGTAGATATTACTTGTAAATAATTTTTACTTGCATGAAAAAAATTTTAGCAGCCTTTTTTTTTTTTTACATTATTGTATGCCAAAAAAAGCATTTTATTATTTTGGTACAAATGCAATAAACGAAAGCATTTACCAAAAATGTAACAAGGGAGACTGGAAAGTCGGGCCTCAATTCATTTTAAGGTAAACGTAATAAAACGTACTTTTCGAAATATCATAGACCGCTGCAAATATGAAGTATGCAAAAATATCCTCAATTTAAATTAATTTTTAAAATTTTAAAATCACATTATAAAGTGACCTGAAAAAGATTAGTAACTGAAGCTGACCTACCGTGGCGCAGTCGGTTGGTGCGACGCCAGTCTGCAGTGCGAGAGGTTCTGGATTCGAATTCTAAGGACGACATGGGTGTTTGTTTAAGTTAGGTCATAAGTTAGCTTGTAAGCCGTCCCTTGATAAGCCTTCCGGCGAAACACCGGGGAAATTTAATAAGCACTTTCCAATTAATCAACCAATGTTAGTAACTTGTGGTATCTTTTTCAACGTGAATTATTTTGTTTCGGTAAGTGGGTTATAGGCTGTTCACGGTAAAGTGAACAGTTTTGAAAGCCATCACATATGGAATAATAGTCAATATATAAATATATTGTTTTAGTCTTACGCGTAAACTTCCGAGGGCGGGGGAATATACACACTGTGTTTATTACGTGCATGGCAAAATTTATTTGGAAAGGTGGTTAAAGGATAAAAAATAGTTGAAAGGAAAACGTAACAAGGGCCTTAAAAGTGCTCACTTTACCGTGAACAGCCTGTAGCTTTTATTATTTGTACGTCTTAAAAACACTAAAATGGTAACTACGACATGTCATTATGCAAATAATAAGCTACATAAATGTAGTTTTATACGAAGAAATAGTACTTTTTACTAGCTGATCAGTATTTTATACAGATATCAAATAATATATTTTTTTCCTGACACCACCTTTAAATAATGTTTTCATTTAATAAAAATTGTTTTATTCACTTTATCGATATAAAAATATTGTAGATGTAGGCTTATTTAATTTAATAATGATTCATTTTATGTTAAATTATTTATTTGTTTTTTACAACTATTCTGTCAAGATTTGATTAACTAATTGGCAATGATTAACATCACATACGTATTTTTAAGGTTATATGTAAAATTATCGCAATACAAATTCAACCAAGATTTCAGAAAGTGTTAAAGCACTGCAGAAAGTGTTATTTAATGGGCGCTGTTGTTTGCTTATTGATCTTTTCGTATACGTATATCGCCTTTCCGCTGGTCAAAAGAACCAGAATCAGCGAACATGGTTGTTCCAAGTCACTGTTAAGTAGTACATGCCGCTGAAAAGGTAACAAGAAGATGAAGAACAGCCACTCTGTCGACAGTCCGTGTGTTTACTGACATCGATCGGGAAAACTGATAAGGTTTACTCTACTCAGGAACTAAACGTTATTTCTTATGGGAGAGTTTGATCTAGGGAACATTTTCTCCCCTTGGTGCGCAGTGTTTCGAATGGTAACTACTGATTAAATTTATTAATCTACGTTAAAAATAAAAAAAAGAAATATTTTACTTAGTTACGAAAATATTTTATATTTGATTTATGATATTTATATTCATCATGTTATTGAACGTAGAAAATAGAGAAAATCTGGTACATTTCTGACATTAGCGCTTACCTAGTGGTGACGAAAATTATTGGTTGTCGAATTTTTAAAATTGATTTCCCCAACATGTGGTAGAAGTGACCTTACCAGTGGTTAGAGGCTGTTCAGGGTAAACTGAGCACATTGAAAGTCCTGCTTAAGAGCTACTTGTATGCACGTTGTGTATTCTTCCGCCTTATGTAAAATTAACCTTGTTAATGGCCTGGCCACTTTATTCATGCGTCCGTCAAGTGAAAATGTGAAATTATTGGACAATTAAATATATTACAAACCTGCTCATTTTTACTCTTCGGTGTATTAAAAATCCCAGGAAGCGAAAGAAATAATTAAAGTTATCACAAATGGTTAGCTGACACTTTTTATTCTACGTTATAAAAAATGGAACTTCTTTCCCTTCATTGTTACCAACTTTAATGTGTACATGTCACTCAGTGCGCCCGAGAAATACGTATATGCAGGTAGGAGCAGTTGCGTTTTTGTAAGGTTGATTTCAAAAGTGCTCACTTTATCGTGAATAGTCTTTACCTGTTGTGTGTGTACATGGAAGGGGCATCTTGAGTTGTAATATTCTCAGTTTAATTCTGCCACATGGTAGATGAATATGCAGACACATAATGGCGTGGCCGTTCCTTTTATATGAGCTTACCCATTCTCTGATTGGCTACGCGAGACTCTGGGTGTCGGGTCTTGTGTCTGACTGGTTATCGCATACTGTGGAAGGTTAACTATTGGTTGAACTGCCAACTGGCAAAGTAGGTTACCCGGCGCTGAATGGCGACCGGCGCTCAAACGTTTTGCTGATCGGAGATGCCATTTTGCGGGCGTGTGCGTCTGGTGTTCGTGGTAGAAGCGGCTGTTGCACATCTGTATTCTTACGTTCTCTGCGATTCTGCAATATGTGACTGCATGCACCAGGTAGGCTGAAAACATTTTTACCTGGGAGAAATTCCTTTCGTGAAAAATCAATAACGTTTACAAACAAAAGAATATTTCTAAGATGATTTCAGTACGATTATTTCCTACTCGCTGTTGGTAAAAAAAAAAAAAAAAACAACGAAATAAGAGCAGTTGTGAGTTGGGAAATGTTATGATCACCGTAACATTCGTTTACTGACGTCACAGCACCTATTGCCTGCTGTAGACTCTATTTGTTAGCAAATGTGACAGGAGAACGATTACACAAACCAAGTACACAACGATTCCAATTAGGATAATTAATGAACAGCAAACGTCATCTCTTAACCCAAACAGCTCATTAACAAAATATGTTGGCGAAACGCCCGCCTTGTAATGACTATATCACAAAGTCAAACAGTTCTTGTTTAGCATCCTACACTACAAAAAATACTTTATATTTTGTAAGCACAACTTTCTTAACCACTTCTCCCCCCCCCCCCCCCCCTCACCATGACGAGATTTTTTATCGTGCAGTTTTAGAAGATTTCAAATTTAACTCTCCACAACAAAATCTGCTTCTTTTGTACAATTTTCTCTACATTATAATTCTAAGTTTCAGTAAAAAAAAAAATTAATCGCTCTAACTTAACGAATTGTAATAATACACTGCCATAAAAATGATTCAATTAACATTTGTCACATATAGCTCTTTTGTGAAGTTTGATTTTATATCCATTGACTCTTTGAAATAATTAAACATTTTGCGTAACTTCACTACAACAAATATATAATTTTCGGTTAAATTTATTAACGTTATAAAAAGAATTGCTCTTTGAAGTATAGATTCTTCCAGGATAATTGAACATTTTCGAAAGCCCTGATCAGGATCCAATTTGTGCAAATTGCAAGTCCACCGCTATAAATAGGCCTCGCTGTTAGCATTGCTACAGACTTTGATAATATTATTCATACGCCGAAGGAAATAACATGTAAAACTCTTAGTAGGGTAAAGGCGTTACTAATATTAAAATTCTTACACTTATGTGCACAAAACCATAAGTAATTGCCCAGGAACTACGCATAACCCCGCAACGGCCTCGCCCCCCCCCCTTTTTTTTCTGATATGTGTTCAGTAGAGGCAGTGATTTATTGTGGCCAAAGTAGACTACTTGTTAAGTTTAAGCGTACTGTGTATAAGTTCATATGGTTTCTTCTTCATATGGGCGAATGAATCTATTTCCCCATTCGACCCATCCAATGAGTATTACGCTGGTTTTAAGCCAGCAATGAGTATGAAATGGACAAGAGTATTATCATCCAATCAGGAAAATCACGTGATACTACAGTGCATTCAGTCTGTATACAGTGGGCGGCGATTCACAAAGGATGCCACCGTGATAAACCTATCCTGAACTTTATTAGTTGTCAGAAAGAATGTTCTGGTTAATTGCCCTTGCCTGTCTCTGTGTGACACGGGATGCGGGGGACCTCCCAGATCGGGCCACCAAGACTGTTTAAGCGCGATGGGCCTCCGAGCAGAGAGTTTGAAAGTTTGGAGGATTGCACCACATTTAACGATAGGTGCGATAAGATAACGAAGCGAGGATCCAGCAGAGCGTCAAGTAGCAGCAGGAGTGAAGTCTGCAGACTGCGAGCATCGCTACAGTGCAGAGTGTCTGGTGGGCGGGGCTATTGAACTGGATGTGAGAGTGGAAGACATTTGGAATGATGACAATATACAGACTGATTATGTGTAAATAATGAGTGTGAATTAGGTGACTTCAACCAATACAGAGAAACTGATAAGGAATTTAATTCGAATTGAGATCGACATAAAATATTGTGCTGTCTGAGAATAATAAGAGTAACAGTGGAGATAGGTAGTTTGATATAATAAATAACAGGTGTTGAGAAAAAAAAAATTATATTTGGTTCTGTTATTTATTTGAAGACCATCCCTAATGAACACTGACACGCCTCTCTGGCGCCTTGTAACAGTATATAACTTTAGACATCGGAAAGAAGTAATTGTTCCGAACTGTAGAAGGGCCGCTGTAAGACATGTTACATGTCTGTGTCAGTAAAGTTGTGTTTGATCATATTGATAGCAACCATACATGACACTACGGAATGTAGTCTTAACAACGTATGAGGCATCTTACACACGGGGAACTCCCCTTATCCCGTATAAAATGTAGATCGTGAAATACTTTTCAGTTACGATGGTAACACCAGATAAATTACGATCAGTATTTATGATATCGTTTTATTGTACTGACACAAATTCTTCTCTTTGAAAAGTTTTTATATAACAGGGCTACAGATACATTCTCTTGATTTAAAACTTTCCTGTAGTCTATTATAAAAAATGCACCGTCATTCAACAGTTTTTTTTAATAAGCAGAGAAGTGCAAAAAGTTAAACGTGCTACCCGTGCTTGACAGAACAGCTACCGGGGACGCGGTCCATTCAGCAGCTACCCTTTCGTAAATCTGCCCGGAAGGTAACCCTCGGCTTGTACGATCCCCCCCCCCCCCCTTCCCCACATTCTTGCGTACAACACTCTGCGAGAGGCAGCCGGCCCTGGCTCAGTGTAAACCGCCCGCGGCTTTTCTCAACATCGTGGCAACGTGGACACGTAAACGCTTCTGAAATAGAGCGAGAGGAGTGGCCCTCTTCCACAAAGGTGCGTGGGCCATCTTACTGGCTCCCTCCACAAGGCAGGTGTCTCGACCACTGGGCCAATGTCAGTTCGTGTTACCGACCCTAGTCATCATGACTCTAATACCGGAATCACATAGCCCCGACAATCTTAAAAACTAAACAGCCAATTAAATACTAGATAGATCTGACGTAAACCCAACAATTATGTCGTCCGCCCAGCACTTTAACGTTTAGAAATTATTTATATTCTTTGTCGTGTCGTGCGGCACGACGAACAGTGTGTACAACTTTGCAAATTAAATTGTATGGCAAGCTTCCCCTACAGTGAGAGATGCGTAGCTTAAAGGAAAACAAGTTATGAAGTTTATTGTATTTAACTATTAAAACTAATAATTTTACCTTTAATATGCATTAGCTATAAAACTTTGTCAACATGATACATTCCAATTTCCCGTACGCCCATCGCCTTTCACACTAGAGTAGTTAATCAGCGCCTTCTAAATCGATACGGGTTAAGGGGCTTCCCTACTTAAAACAATTAAACGCCTCGAGGTCTCACCGGGCTTTAAGGAAGTATTAATATTTAATAAATTTTTACTATGATAGGCACAACTCAATGCGTAAGTTATGCACGCACGGAAATATCCTCTAATTAGTTGTACTTAAGTAACTGTGTATGTTGAGAATGTAAGAACACTCATATACCGCTGGCTACATAATAGTCACATTCCTAATTTATTAGTGAAGATGGAAGAGTTCACTTGTATAATAAACGCTATTATAGGATATTCATGAGTTTTCTCGGGGATCTCCCGTTCCAACCCTACTTGCATTCCGGCGCTGCCCCCTTCTCACCTCTTTTCTCACTCTCAATCAAGACCTCGTTGTTGACAGCCGCCGAAATCTCTCAACGCAACCAAATCAGCAATGATCGCTTAAGTGAGTGAAGAGATTTGGGCGGCTCTTAATATCGAGGTTTTGAATGCCGATGAGGGTGAAGCGAGGTGAGTATGGAACTTAGCCGGAATGAAAGAGCGAGGTAACGGGAGATTCCCGAGAATACCCGTCGACCACCGGTATGGTTTGGCACGAATCCCACATGCGAAAACCCGGGAGCGACTCTACCGAGAATTGAACCCGATTCGCCTAAGTAGGAGGCATGTAGTCTAGCCACTTCACAACCGCGGCCCCAGTGATGACTTGATTCCTAATGCAATGTTTACCCTACCTTCCGAATTAAACATAAGTTTCGAGATCTGAACACCCAACCTTATCATGCACAGTTCAATATCACAACACTCGGCTATAATTTAGTAAATTATGGATTTCTCCTGATTAACAACGATAAGTTGATTCCCTATGTGACCTAATCTAAACATAGATACTTGGATTACATATAGTAGTAGGGACGAGCCGATACTACTGCACTTTTGATTAATCGGATTAACCCTTTTATATCAAATTGATTGAAAGGGTTAATCATTAAAACGATCAAAAATTTTAATCCGACGTTAATCCGATGAAATTTTTTCGTCAATACTTAATCCGAACTTAATCCGATCGATTTTTTAATATCGTGGGATAAAATGGTATGAAACTTTGATTGATCAAATTAATTAAATTAAATTAATTAATTAAAATTGTTGTGATAAGTGTGTAGTTTGGTGTAATAGTGTGCTAAGGGACAAATTTATGTTTTCTTATTTTCTTTTTATCGGTTGGGGAGCAGCTCGTTTACGCCCTCACCCTTGGATCTCTGGCGTCGTACAGAGGTGTGCCTGTGTTGGGGACAGGGTATATATGTGCTGCGTTTTGTGTAAGAGTAGCATAACTGTTTTTTTTTTTTTGTTTGGAGGGGGATATTGCCCGTAGACGGTGGTGGGAGATAGGCGATTTTTCGGTAAGAGTAATTAAACAGAAAGAGAAAATGACGTATAGTTAACACACTAGAGAAATTTCGGAGTGTTCAAACGAGTTCTACTTATCAGTATAAATGAATAACCCGAGAGAGAAGTACAACGAAAACAATGTGAATAACCTGGTCTCATAAAGAAACAAGTGCGAAATTAACACAACTACATGAGTATCCTGTATGAAATTATTTAAGGAAGCAAAAATGTCCCTATCTATATATAAATTAAACTGCTAACGAACACAAGTACATAACTATCACTAAACGAATTATGGAACCCAGCTATCGTGGTTTTTTAAAATAAAGAAGTCAAAATATAAAAAAAAAAAACATGCAATAAAATCGCAGAAGCACCTCTCCCAACACACGTCTGAACGGTTGCGAGCTCAGTGAAGTAATGGCATCAGTATATGATTTGCGGAGACTTATAAGAGCGGCCGAGGGGGAGGCTGGGAGGTCATTTAATGAATGAGTCGTGGAACTTGTGGCCGAGTTGACATTATGGCAAAAACTCGGAAACATTTTTAATGGTTATGAAATAGCAATTAAACGAAAAGAGATTTGAATACACTATATCATACAACAGGCGACGAATTTATTGGATACACTACAACTTTTCACAATAAGTAACGATTTATCACTTCCAGTTAACACGAACAAATAAAGATTCCCAAATTCGCATTTTGAATTTTACGATTTTAACCAGACACATACACGATCGTCTCCGTCTCATTTGTACACATGCATTAAATTGTTATAAAACATCCATTCATGTGGAGTCTGATGTATGAATGAGTTGAGCGTATCACTTACATTGAGCTATAAGCTGTGTTATACCAGAGGAAACCAAGGTTATGGCGGAAATTCTGCGACATTATAAATTTTGTCACAAATAAATAAAAATATCCTGTTTACGAATTACAGAACCTATTTCCCTACCAAGCTACTATTAACGACGAACAATTTAATCACGTCCTCCTGAACATTTCATATGAAATTAAAAAAAAAAAACAACTTACCCAGGTTTTAACGCAAATTACACTATTGCAAGAAGAAGAATTCATGTTCGTGAAAGAGTTGAATTTTATTTTTAAAAACCTTCGATTTTTTTCTGACTTTGTATATATAATGAATGTGTTTTACCAGCAGGCATCATTATGGTGATTCTTCAGGCGAAGTAGTAATCTGGATGCTGTGACAAAATATTTTTTTAAAAGTTCGCTGGGCTCTGCCACTAAAAGCTATAGAAACTCAGGTCACCTGGAAACGTTCTTGGAGTTGTTGTGTGTGGCCGAGAGGTCTTTCTACCTGCCTCTGAAAAAGTATTTATGCCAGTCCAGTCTCGGTTTAGTTATGTCCCCCAAGAACCTTGAAGTTGTGGGCTGTCAAGGTTTTCTCGAGATACTAGTCTGTTCCCTCTACTTTCGTTTCAAATTCATTCTGATGTTTTGGATTCTTTTTACTCTCCCACATTTTTGTAATTCCCCCCTCAGCCCTTCAAAGTTTGTTTTTATTGAATTTTTCTGAATGGAAAATTAATGAAAAATTTTATAAACAAATAATTTTCCCTTCATCAAAAGGAAGCAAGAAACTCGTATTTTTTTTTCGCGAAAAAAAGCAAACAGCTATCCTGCTACCAGTTTTTTAATTCCAAACCAACAGCTTAGTATCACTGATACTCACCCACTCGTCTCAAGTTTACAAAATATTTTACATTGAATCATTTCAGAGATTAATATCGTCATATACAAGTACTTCATCTTCAGATACATCTCATTTCTAATCTTTCACACAACACGATATTAAGAAATTAGAAACATGAGGAATTAACTAATAAATAACAAGTCATGTTATTCCTTTTTAACAATAAATATTTCTTAAAAATTTTCATAAAAAAATATTACCAATAAAAGCTAAATATTTACAATTACTTTACTACAAATATTGACACACTAAATTACATTTTACAACAATCATCTTATGAACACAAATTATCAAACAGTTTTTCAATGACATTTTCAGAACAAGACATTCTATGAAAAATGACTAAATATTTACAACAAAATACCTATAACTATATTTACAATTTTCTGTAATAAAGCTGTGTACATCAATAGTACATCATTGCATAACACTATTACTGTTCACTACTTCTACTATTATTACTACTGCTAAATCAATAGTACATATTCTTACACAGATTACATAATAAATGACAAGAACAAAAATATATGTAAAAATTATTAATAAAAGAATTAAAAATATACTAGACCAATTGTACATCTTCTTATACATATTAACCAGGAAAAAAAAAAGAACCAAAATATGTACACTTCCCGTCAGAATAAATGAGCAACAAAAAAATATAAAGTCCCCTTCGGCAACCTTACGCGTTTGACAAGACGTATCGCCTTGACTCTTGGGCAACCAGCTCGACTTAACCATCCGGCCAATCGTTCAGCGTTTTAACTGCGCCAAAAATATCTTTAGCTTCTATTGGAGCATCATTCTGACATCAGTTTCTTCGTGTGAATATATCGCATTTAATTGGATGAAGCAACTCGTCCTGCGATTTATTAAGTTAATGCAAAAACAGAATATCTCACATAAACTCCTCACTGGAAGTTCGTGTCTCACACGCAAACAAGTAACACTTAGGGGAATAAACAACCAATTATAAAGGCGAGCTGAGCTACAGTGTTTTGCAACATAGCTTGTCCTGATATATTTTAGCGGGTTTACCTCACATGAGCTCGACACTAAACGTTCGCGAGCCGTGCAACCAGGTAACACTTAGCAAGAAGAAAACCAATCATAAAGGTGAGCTGAGCTACAGTGTTGTGCAATATAGTTTGTCTCGAGATATGTAAGCCACATTCGATGCCTCAAACAATGAAACAGTAAACGTATGTGAAATTACTATAATTACAGATAACTGTAAAACAGAAATGCATAATTCCTCTGTTAATAATTAAAATATACCCTATTCTATGTAAGATGTTAAGTAGTTATAATATTTGTCTTTTATTAACGATACACAGAAATGAATTTCCTGCTGTCGTACGCATTTGCGAAAATCGAATATCACACTTTAGCGGAATATATGGTTATATTAATCAGTAAATAATTCCATTAACATTAATTAAACAATCGGCGCATGTTGTAGATGTAATTATTGTATGCGCACATCAAGAATTTTCCTTTTGCAAATAGCTGCTGTCTGGGAATACCAGCCCGCCAAAAATAGGAATGTGTATTTTTAAAGCTTTTAATCGCTTTTAGAAGCTGTGGTGTTGTAACTGCCAGACTACTCGACTTGCACCACGATAAACAGGGATCCCATCCGGATTTTCATGTGTAGGAAACGTGGCGGGCGTTGCTGTATGGCCAGTGAGTAGTGTCGGTGTACTCTCGATACTCAGTTTTCTGTCGCTGCTCCATCTGTACCTTCCTTCGTCATTATCAGCTCTGAAGATCTTAGTTGTTAACCGCCGTTTATGTCTCTCTCATGTCACTGTCGTTAACTTACAGCTGTGTTTCACCTACATACGGTATTTCACATCAACATTGATCGTTTAAAGAATTACATACATTTTTCATCTCTGTTCTCATTTAATGTTAATTTTGCGGCCAACGAATATAATATAATAATTGCAGATGCTACTTAGATATGAGGTGAAATACGGGTTCTGTACGTGCCTTCAAATTTCCCTATCAGGTTTCAACTTGCCGACTGAATTATAATTATGTTCAGAACCATGAGTCTTTGTGGGAAACTTTTTTTCTTATGAAACTTGCAAATACTCAGCTTCAGTTAATCTTGTGGTCTGTAACACAGAGGCTCCAATTCCCTTGTCAGTGTTAATACTTCCAGCCCTACAATTAAATGTTTGGTGAGCAAATAAAAACAAATAACAAACATGCAAAAGAGAAACATATGACATGAGAAATTATATAGAAAATAATATAATGTATTTGCAGTGTATTACATTTAGTCAAACTATTTGTTTTGTTCATCTAATCGATAAGTGTAATTAAGAATAATACATTATTAAAAACAATCTCAACATGTTTGCAACCTAACCTTGCTTTCCAAAGATATTTTTTCCCGAACAAAAAATGAAGCCAATTTTATTTCGTAAGCGGTAATTTATTTGAATAAATAAGCCAAGTAGACTATTTTTTTTAAAAAACAAGGAGTGCCTAGTGCCAAGACAAAACGAACCGGAAGTCAGCTGGTTTCCCCATTCAACTGCTTCATAGTCCACCTGGCTGTGTGCGGTTGCCACTAATTGCAGCTCGCACTACTGCTCGGGCCAGACATAGTGGCCCTGTTGAGCTCCCTTGTCCTTCAGTAATGCGATGCACACGGACGGGCGCTGCAACGGGTAGAAAATACTAACGGCACGATTATCTGTACTCGTTACTAAAAGCATTTTCAAAGGTTTCCCTACCTTCCACCAAGCCGAACTTGGTTCAATCCCCGGCCGGGTCACCGGATTTTCGCAAGTGGCAATCGTGCCGGACGATATCGTTGGTCGGCGGGTTTTCTCGGGGACCTCCCGTTACCCCCGCCCCTTCATTCTGGCGCCACTCCATACGTCAATTACCCTCATCGGCTCTCAAGACCTCGCTGTTAAGAGCGCCCAAATCTCTTCACTCACTCCAAGGTTTCCGTTAAATGATTTCACACAAAAGGCTGGTTCAGTTCACATTCACACCGATCACCCCAAACGAAGCAGTCCAAATGTAAATAGATAATCGGCATTGCCGTTTTAGTGCATGAGCGAAAGCTCAGTTTATGAATATAGGATTACGACGTAGATGGACGACAAGAAACAAAATCTAAATATATATTTATTTTATTGTCTGGTAATAAGAAAATGTAGCAAATATTTTACGAAATAGGCTTAATTTTAAAGTTGTCTCAGAGGTACGTTTTGAAGGAAAGACTCCACACTTGTTCAGTATCTTCCACATAGAGACGATGATGCATGCGATGCGCGTGGCTGAGTCGTCCTTAGCGTCTCGCTCTTCTGGACAAAATACGTTCTCGTATGCGGAATGCTTAATGAGCGAGTGAAGAGATGTGGGCGGCTCTTAACACCGAGGTCTTGAGAGCCCTTGAGAGTAAAGCGAGATGAGTATGGACGGAGCAGTGCTGGAATGCAAGAGTGGGGGAAATGGGAGATCAGTGAGAAAACCCACCGACACGTGGCATTGTCCTGCACGATTCCCACATGCGTAAATCCGGAGGTGACCTCGTCGGGAATCGAGCCGGGTTCTCCATGATGGGAGGAGAGTTGTCGAACCACTACACCACCACGGCCCCATGAGTGCTTATCGTTCACTATCCGATTATAATTATGTCTTACATACGCAGTGGCGTCGTTACAACAAATTTGTACTAACATGCTAAAGCCAAGTTTTTTTACGTATGTTAATATTACCGCTACACTTTAAACGGTAATGTCTGCCTAAAAGCGCTTAATTTAAAGAATATTTTATTAAAAGGAATAAAAACAATGCAGCTGAAGAAACCAGTTTAAGAGAATAGCCGCAAACATGACTTTGCTACGTCATGAACTGAACATAATGCAGGTAAATTATCTATAATATTTAGGCGTGGAAAATATTTCTAAATGAGACGACACTGCACACCCAGTTGCAGGGATATTTGTACGAGAATGACTGAAAGCTTTCCAAATGACCTATAGAATTGTTTGGCCTAGTTACGGAGCAGACATGTATACGCTTGCTCGACCATGCCCGGGTCAGCGTTCAAGAAGCACGCTACTGTCTACGCCAGACGTTGTGGCACTTGTCTGAACGTGGATGCGGGGGTTTGTTGGGGACAGGTGGAACAACTACGTACGTGGCTCTGGCTTTGTAGCATCCGACCTGGAATCATTACCTCACCACATGCAGTTTAACTGCAGATTTAGTATTCAATAGATGCCAGTGAATATTTAGGAATATATAAAAAGGCTATGTATAGAAGAGAAAGGGAAGAAGTAAAAAAGTATGAATAGGTGTTATGACCGCGAGGCTAAATAGGTATGAGTGTTAAGACATACCGATCAACAAAGTAACTGATAGGGTTGCCAACAATTCTGGCATCAGTAACAGGTTTATTCAAAGAATAATGAAGGCTTGTCGTATGGTAGTCCATATATATCGCCTTGTTCGATATCACGAGTGATACATATGGATATGGCAGCTAAAAATGCACTATATAAAAAATTGCAGGCAACTGTGCCCACCAGAAGACATAAGTATAATGGCCAATTCGCCTTGTTCGAGGTCACAAGTTGCAGCTAAGACATAAATTTGGCAGTGATAACTTCATTGGATTGAAAAGGGCATACAACTATGCATACAAGAATTCTAAAACATGTATTTTTTTCTCGAATTTTTGGTTTCAAGTTTATTCAAGGTTATGGGAACAAGCTCAAGGTTGTATCTTAAACGATAGTAGTAGTTTGTAAAGTAATATACTTGCTGACTTTTATGTATTTTTTCTCTAGTTTTGGTTTTTAAAGACATTCAACCTGGCTGGATCAGGTCACCTGCATCTAATAGGTGGTAGTTGTTAGTAATGCAATATTTTTGTTGACTCTTATGTATTTTTCTCGCGTTTTTGTTTTCAAGGTCATGCAAAGTCATAAGGTCGAGGTAAATTTCACCAACATCTAATATGGTCGTAGTAGTTAGGAATGTAATATGCTTCTTGACTTTCATGTATTTCTTGTCGAGATTTTGTTTTCAAGGTCGTTCAATGTAATGGGGTCAATGTCGAGGTTGCCTGCATCTGATATGGTGGCCGTCGTGTGTAATGTATTATGCTTGCTGACTTTTATGTATTTTATTAAGAGTGTTTTTTTCAAGGTCATTCAAAATCATGGGGTTAAGCTAACATGGTCTGCATCTATTATGGTGGTAGTTGTTACTATTGTAGTGTGCTTGTAGACTTTTATTTTTTTTTATCTAGTTTTGTTTTTCAATGTCATTCATGGTTATGGGGTCAAGGTTAAGGTAGTCTGCGCCTAATATCACGTTAGTAGTCTATAATGTAATATGCTTGATCACTTTCATGTATTTTATCGCGAGTTTTTGTTTTCTAGGTCATTCAAGGTCATAATGTCAAGGTCAAGGTAGTCTGCATGTAATATGGTGGTAGTATGTAGTATTGAAATGTACTTGCTGACTTAGATGAATATTTCTCTAGTTTTTGTTTTCAAGGTAATTTATGATCAAGGGGCCACAGTCAGGTCACCTGCATTTAATATCGTGGTAGTAGTCAGTTGTAAAATGCTTGTTGACTTTTATGTATTTTTTCTCGAGTTTTGGTTTTCAAGGTCACTCAAGGTCATGAGTTTAAGGTCATAGTTACCTGCATCCAATATGACGGACAGGTGATATATATCACGATGGCGGTCGCCTACCTAGATGGTGGCTGCCTACCAAGATTGCGGTCGCCTACCAACATGGTGGCTTCCTATCAAGGCAAGATGGTCGCCCCATGCACTTACCAAGATGGTAGATGTGTATGGGCGAGGGATTACCTCTGGAAAGTTCATTATAAATAAATTTTTAAAGATTTTTAATAATTATTTACTTAATTTTTGATAATAATATTTTATACATTTCAAAAATGATTTTTAATACATTTTTAATAATACATTTCTCAGTGAATTTTTTTAAAGATTTATAAATAATTTTTAATAAATAGTTGATGATACATTTTCAACATTTTTCAAAATATGTTTTTAAATATTTTTGAAATATTTTGTTGTACTTTTAATAATATACTTTTTGGGATTTAAAAGAATTTTTTTAGTTTTGTCAAATTTTTTTACTGTTTGGATTATTTGGGTTAAATTTAAAAGGTAGAGGGCAAAAGTCCTGGCCTTGCTCTTCTGCCCCTGGGGTCTCAGATCCTGGTCACCGGGGTCGTTGAACCTCGATCCTGGGTCGCTGATCCATCTCACTGCTCTAGCCAGGGTCACTGATCTGCCTGGGAAAATTGAATTTTTTTAGGTGAAAAAGGGACTTTTTACTGAACATCTAAATTTTTAGGGACATTTAGTTCATTTTGAGGAAAACATGGAAAATTTGAGGGACAAAAGGGAAATTCCAACATTATGGCAGGCGGTTCCTCCGCTCCTATCCCCCCATCCCTTTGCGCCAAAGTAATTTTTATATAGTAATCACAACATTACAAATTAAATTGTTATTGTGAATTTATTCATTTTCTGACTTGCACTACCAAACTTAATAAACGGAGAAGAAATGTTTAGAAAGTAGAATAGATTGGTGGTAGATGATTAAATATTTTTTAACAACCACTGAGAAATAGAACTTGAGTGGATCAGGATGGACCTTCCTGTACGACATTTTGGAACTCTGGCTCCGTAACTTTTCATTTGACTACATGTCATATTACTAATATTTAAAACGAACCTCCACTCTCCCAACCCTTTACGTCACTATAAACTCTACGATTTTGGTAGGTATGAGATCAAAGTTCGGGGACTTCAAAGTCAGATGTTAGTAAATGTGTTATAAAGAAAATTCAATCCTCTATCTGTATTTGTGTACCTATCGCATACAGCCACTGAATACGGTCTTCCACCGTTTAAATGTTCGGTTTTTGGTCAACCAATTTGGACTCAAACTTAGAAACTGCAATACCTTATCCCGTATGGAAGGTAATTCTTAAAGAAACATTCATTTAGTAAATATTTATATGCATGACTGTTTCGTGTGTAAGGCAGTCCAAGATAACGCAAGTATCAAATTGGTATATATTTTGCTTATTTTGTAGTTGTGGGACTGACTACGATTTATATATATATAATGTTGGCGAATCATGTTTGTGATCACAATGTGAAATATTATCAAACAAATGTTAGTTGTGTACGCCACAATGTCTAGAATTCGCATAACATGGCGCGAAACACTGAGAGGCCAATTGCTAGAAAACACACTAACACATGTATTCACCAATCAGTTAGGTGCCTGGTCGATGTGGTGTCTGCCAGCCACCAAGTATTTCAAATTGGGTTACTTACCATTACTAGCACGAATCTCTAATGGAGGTAGTTCGGTGAGAAACCACATCATGACAAAACATTTCGAGTTGAACTGTAGAGCTTATATGTAACGGTACTATAGACTGTTCGCGCCAAAGTGAGCTCTTAACACTTTTCGTAATGGCGCTATAACACAGACATGAAACAGGCAAGCTATTTTATTTATACTTCAGTTCGTGTATAAATGAAAATAAAAACTGAGCTACGACTTAATACGTAATCTTTATTGACATTTGGGTGCATACGTCCATATATAAAATGCGACAGGCATTAATGCGAATAGTTTCCTTCGAAATATATCTAGTAGCTCGTTGCATGTATTCTATATGTTGTTATGTTTTAAAAGGTGAATATTTTGAGTATTTTTAAATAACCGTATACCTTTCAAGAGACTATAATTACTCCCGCAGATAATACTGTACTAAATTCCTGTTATAACACTTTAATAATCAATAACAATTTACTATAACTAAAATTTGATTACTGTAATCCAAATTTTGTTAAGACACATCGGTGCATGTAAATAGGCTTTTACTTTATGAACGGAACAAAGCAGGAACAGGAAAACTGCGCGGATTATTTTGAGGAAAAGCTAAACTTTGCACACTTATAGACCTAATCCAATGCAAAATTGGATTACAGTTAACTAGGCTCACTCAGGAATGTGCGAAGTAAATACGAAACTGATAAGGAAAGACATTTGGGATCACGTACTGTATGTTTTAAAGTAATATTGGCCTCTTACTGGAGAAACGAACAGTGAATATACGGTAGTTGATCTGGTCTTCATTGGACTGTTAAGTATAGACTACAGGACATTCATTTCGAGACATTTCATGGTCTCTAATTATCATACATATGATAACATTATTCAATATGATGTATTATTCAATGTTTTTAGTGATTTTCACTTTATGTTTTCAAAGATCTCGTGTGTGGTGGCAAGGGGAATTATAACGTAACACCTCCTTTCATATTTACAATTATGCGTTATTTGGAAGTCATTTATTCCAGTGGTCCAGTGTCGTCTGTCCAAATTTATAATTTATTTTTGTTTCTCAGATCTTATACAGGCTAGTTCACAATTCCGAAGATTTCGCCACTAATATACTATAACTGCATTACATATAATGTGTTGGAGTATATTCGGACAAAACTGAGCTCACGAAACTATTATTCATGTTTTGTATCCTTTTTCCTCCAAAACCATGTGTTGCTGCAGCTCTTAGGCACGCCCACTCCGCGGCACATGCCTGTGACTTGGGAGGGAGCAGCCTGCCGAACATACCCGAAGGGAACTTAGAAATATTTTCAGCTACACGAGCTCGCTCATTTTTTGTGAAGAGAAGGTACAAAAATTATTGTGTACAAAATGTCCAAACAATTTCCAGCGATGCACAAAGGGGCGTTCGTAAAGACGCATAGAGGGGTGTTCTCTTATTGTGTCACATCTGGGAATATATATATATATATCCAAACACTTACACACACCAATGATTGGTTACATCAAACACGCATGCACACAGTTTCCAGATGATGTTTTATCACACTGTGAATTTTTTCTTATTATTATTTAGCAATAGGGAAAAGATATCGAAGACGATTGTATCAGGAGTAGTGATACCGTAGTTCTGTCATGCCTTACAGTTAGGCAAACAGGTAGCAGCATCATCGTTGATGAACATGCGATAGGTGTTGTACATATCTGTATACGTAGTGGGCAGCTGTAGATAGCTGTGATGATACGTGTGGAACAGGAGGTGCATGTGGTGGTGGCGGCAGATGGGCGGGATTAGCGGTGTGGTGCCTGAAGTTGTGGTGTCGTTGGTGGCTGTATTTATTGTGGTGCTGTAACTAATGTAGGGAGGATATATTAAAAATTTCACTTAGGTATTCTGTAGTGCCCTGACAACCCTACCTTGGATACACATTCGGTGTAGACTTCCTGAGCATGCGAATGAAACAGGTATTTGGTCACCAAAATCCTTGTGCAATTGTCGAGGCAATCTTGATAATCCTAGTACCTGAGTGATTGCAACACATTAGGTTTTCCACCTTTTGCCTTAAGTATACATTGTTCACTCGCAACAATGTATGCATAAAGCTTAGGACTTAAACCCTCAAAGTATGTGATAATGCGCTTAGCACATTCATCTTTAATTACCCCAGTATGGCCTTTTTTCTTGGGAAAGGAATTTTTGCCGGTTATCGAGCGCATAGTTGGATGTATCAAACCACAACTTTAAATCTGGGGCAATTCATTTGAAAATGTCATCACAAGCAACAGAATAGACCAAGAAATCGGTATCACAATAGAGGAGGTGTAAGGCTGGCAGAAGAAAATTTGTATGCATGTACTGATAATGAAATTCGTAGAATGTTAATTTTGAAAGATCAAGAATGGGAATACCAGTGTACAAAGGTTTTTTGAATGCAACAGAACTCTTTGACATCTCGATAAGGACTAAGTTTTCATCAATAATCTCTCTGCCTACCAGCTCTGCAGACCCATAGATCGTGCCATAACTCAAAACGACTCTGATGTCCCTTTCTCGGCGAACATTCTGCAATGTTTTTCCATAAACAGAATTATTCATCAATTTGAAAAAGATTTTTTGAATTTGTTCGCTGCCTGAGCACATTTCTCAATATTAAATTCGGTGTGCATCTCCATCCATGCCTTCTGCTCAAAGCACAAAACGCGATGAACAGAGTCAAGTTTGAGCTCGTACATCAAAATGTGATTCAGTGTTTCCCCATGTAGTAACATAATTATTCCGCTGTGTAAGTATTAAAAAAAACTTCTCATGCGAGTCGTTCGGGAGTACGCCATTTTCTGGGGCCAGTGGCAGATCCGATAGTCCATCATGACATTCGTCCGGAAAACACAGATCCACTTCCGCGAAAAAACAAGTGTCGCAACAGTCATTCACTGTGTTTGATAAATCCCATGATGAAAAAAAAGGTAATTCTCAACCCACTCAAAATTGCTAGTATGACTGTACAGCCTGTTGATGTCGAAATAGCATATGTATTTCGATGCCATTCTGGGGTCGTAGTCCTCACCCATGTAAATATTTTTGGCTTCCACAAGTCTTTTTGAAACCTGGATAATGAGGCCCCTAACCACATGTGTTACAAAAAGATTCATATCTGGGTCAGTCAACAGCTGTAGACACGCATGTGACATTGGCAATAAAGCGTCCCATGAAAGGGAAGGAGCTGTTACATACATGGCGGAGTCAAGACCGTAATGAGCCAATCATACAGTCCTGAAATTTTCAAAAACATCTGCCAGCAAACAAGTGACCACCCATAAATATTGAATGGCACACTGCAGCAAGTTTATGCAGTTAAATGCATCCCATGCAGCTTGGGGATGAGCATAATCTTAATTTCTAATGCCTTTGCCTCTCATCGTATTATGAAATGCATCCTTTGGTGGGAGTGACTTGCACATCAGACTGTCTGGCGACATAACAAAGTCATTAGAAAAAACTCCTTTCCGTTTTGCCAATTCCAGTTGGAAGTTGTCTGTAAATATGGAGCGGGCGATACTCAATTGCGCAGATAGTAAATTGGCTGTCAAAGTTTGCAGAGAGGCGCTCATGAATTGTAATAAATCATTAAAATGTAATTTGAAATATTGTGCTTTTCCATTGAAATCAATCCCATTGGGAATTTGCTTGATAATACATTTGTATTTTTCAAGAGTCATTCTAATCACTTGAATTTTACCCCAGGGTTTAGATTATCACAGTTCCATCGGGTTGTGGTATGTGACGTTTAGCCAAAGGCTTTATGAAAAAGTGAGCATCATAGTTCTGCAGGTTATGAAAAACAGAGACAAATTGAATCTTGGATAGTCTGAAATTCTAATAGCACTTATTATGTGAGCAACCTCTAATTTTGCCCATCAAATGGTCATGATCAACCACAAAAGGACCTGTACCAAATGGTTCTTTACAAATGTGACAACATGTTTGAGCCGCCAACCTAGCATCATCAGCAGGGGTTTTTGTCTTCATCGGAACAATTACGTTGTAGATTCCTGCAACACACTTTGTAAGTTCAACTAATTTATCAACTAATTGGTATATACAATCAGCACCCACCAACTCAAAATAGTTAGATAAACTTGGATTGTATGAGCAGACCAACAAAATGCTACAAGCATATGGAACATGGTTGATGGTAGTTGTTTTACTTATTTCATCATTAGGCAAGTAAGTGGACATGGGTTTCAGGCAACTTTCAGTGTTACAATAAGCAAAGAAATCCAATCTTTGCCGTTTGCTGTAATCTTTGAAATCCAAGTGCTTGTTGTTACCAGTGGGGACAGTACTGAGAGCTGCGTTTTGTTGCTGGCAAAGAATGCTGTGACTTGCGAGTTTCTCCTCACTAACAAAGTATTGGAGACAACGCTCGCAAACAAAATTCTTATGACCATGTTTACTCAGCTGACTACCAACCAGCCTGGGCAAATTTCGAATGCATACAAAGAACAAATAAGCAGCATTTCCACTTGCGTGAATCGCCAAAATATTTACATGTTTGTCATGATGTACAGGAGAAATATGCATGAGTATGACAACCCCACCCTGTTCGCAAGGTTCGTCAATTATATTGCTATCTTTGTCCACCACACAGTACATATTGTTAGAAATAGAATTGTTCTCCTCGATCTTACGAATATCCTGTATGACTACAAGTGTCGACAGACCTTCAGTATTCAAAACCTGGTGAGGTTTTGGATATTAAATAATTCTGTGCAAACTTTGTGTGGCAGGATATAAAGATTTATCACAGAGTAGTAGAAACATGTTCCCTCCGGGCAGTGTACATCGTCACAAGCTTTCCAATCAGCAATACACTTTGGTAATTTAGTGTGTGCAGCACCAAGGGTGAACGGCAGGTATTGAGATACATGTACATCTATGTTTGTCAACATTTGCAGACTCCAGCCAGATCCACACACACTAAACTCCTCAAGTATGTTAGTAAGATAAGAGACAATGCCATCATCGTAGATTAAACCCACATTGGATGAGTGCAGAACAGGGAGGGCTTAACTTTGAAAATAGAAGGTTTCTGTAGCGCCTTCCTCCACCATGAGGGATTTCAATTACTTACCTGCTACAGTAACTGAAACTCTAACTGGGCAGGGTGATGCAATATTAAGCTTAATAAAGAGACCTTACACCTCTTGAAAAAAATGAGAAAAGTCCGCATCACTGCTAAGCCTATTGTTAACTATCTGTGCATTATTAATTCATCCTGCGAATACTGTAGCCATTAGCTCATATGTCAGGTCTGGAAAAGCTTCCACAGAGACTGTAGACTTGGAAAACGAATTATTTCCTGCCTCCCTAGATGAAATGTCTCTAATCGGCTCGAAAGTCGGTTCTGAGACAGATGGAGCAACCCTCAGAACCACAAGAATTTTCAGTCTGATATAAATAAGTTATCTATCAGAAGATCTACCTTATCATGTTTGGGGAAAGTGGACAAGTTTCGACCTTTTATTTTAACTGATCTCTCCATAAGTGAATCTGTGCTCGAAGTACTTAAGTAGAGATCATCCTCTAATAGATTAACTTGTGTCCGCTTATGCGAAGGTACACTATATAACAGCTTGCTGTAGACTGTCTTTCCATCTACAATTCAGAATTTGAATCGCTTATTTAAAGATCTTCAAGCAACCTGTCAATACTTTACTGCATATGCTCACCCATTATAACTACCTAAATTTTCTTTTGTTTCCCTGATATAACAGTTAGAACACCACAATAAATTAATCTGAAGTGCCTCATTGTTCTGAAGATAGAGAAAAAATATCCCCACTTTATTCCCCCACGACGACATAGTTGAAATAGATCTTGTGATTCTAACATAATGGAGTACATTCTTTATTGCAAATAAACATTTTTCAGGGATGTTCTGTTTGTTTGGGAAAGGCAGAAGTGAGAGCTGCGTGTTTACAAAAGATATGGGCTGAAGAAGGTGATGCATGTGAAGTAGGAGTAGTTAACGATGTGGACGAGAGTTTAGACTGCGCAGAGAGAGAGAGAGCTGTGTACAAGGCTGGCCAGCATCCAGACTCAACCTCCTTTCCCTGCCCCACCCGACAACCCCCCTTCTCCCACTAGCACTCATCTCGCAAACCCTGCAGTCAGCTGTGTGTATGTGGGAAAAGTTCACCCCATCCGTCCACCCCCATTACTCCTTCAACTTCAGTCCACGACGCAAATTGTCATCATACAGCTCACCTCCACTATACACAATGTTTCCTGACCTGGCTCGCCTAGTCTGTGTTTCACAACTTTTAGATTTGGAGCAAGCGGACTTCGTTTACAAGATTAAAAACTAAACTTAAACTAATGCATTGCATTTTAAGCCCATTTTTTAATAGTAAAAAATAATTAATAAAAAACTTTACATCTTAAATGCACTTTTTAGAATTACTGTAAATTACTCGGCACCATAAAAAAATGAAGTGTACACTTTCAAAAAATTATGAATTTTACACTGTAAAAAATATTTTATATCATCAAAACTTTTTCATAAAGATTTTCACATAAATGTTTTAGCGAGGGATTAACACTCTATATTAATAATACTAACTAAATAAACAATTTAAACTATCTACTACTACTGAACTCTCAATCTACTCACAAAGATAGGGTAACAATTGTCTTACAGCACATTCCCCCCCCACACACTCTGTCGCACTCGCAGTTACCAACAACTTTGAAAAATCTAAAAAAATCTTAAAATTAGATACCCAAACCACTCCATTACATACACATAAAACATTTCATACGATAAAAGTACTGAAAGCTCATTTATTTATCATCGTTTAACGTTCGTCACCAAACAACTCACTGAGAACAAGTTTGGGAGCTGAGGTTATGTACCTCCTGCATACTCTAGGAATGTCCAGCTTAGTTCACCCTGGTTTTAGTGATTTCACAATTCATACTTCAAACACACAACATGCCACCCGTAAACATCTATTAAAAATTATGTAATCTACTAATTAAATTTTAAAAAATTACAACACTTTTCACCCACATTCATACTTGCAGTCATGCACCCACTCAGTTTTTTCTCAGAGTACTTGGTATTATATTATATATGCTTTTAACATTTTGCAATTATTTAATGGTGTAGAGAAGGCCTCTGTCTGTGATATTGTCACACCTTCTCTCTAATATAAGAACAATAGTGGTTACCAAGTATCTCCCTTTCAACTCTGTTAAATTCTCTCAAATATACCTCAACAAACCTCCTATAATTTATTGAAAAACCTTTCCCTTGCACTCATATTCGCAGTCATGCACCTACTTTGAGAATTAAATGTCTTAAGACTACTTAAAATCGAAAAAAATTATAACACTAACACCCCCCCCCCCCAACCAAACAAACACATCAAAACATTTCATTCGTTAGAAGTACTCAATGTCCATTTATTCAACACTCAAACATTCGTCACCAAACAACTCACTCAGAAAGATCTTGGGAGCTGAGGTAATGCAACTCCCTCTCACACTGGGTGTGAGTGGCATAGTTATCCCTATGTTTTAGCTATTCCATATTTCTTACATCAATCATTACCAAAACCCACCCTTGAAAACCCTTAAACTACCTAAAAAATACTTTAAAAAGTAGCTAAATAAACATATATGGCAAATATACTTCAATCTGTTAAAAATTGTAACAATTTGTTAAAAAAATTTAATGAAGATTTATAAAATTTCATTCAAATTCTGAAGACTTGTTATGATTTTAAGAAAACTTCGTTCAATTTCTTAAAAGCTGTAACTATTAGTTAACAAAGTTTAATAAAAATTATAAAATTTCATTCAAATTCTAAATAATCAAAATGATTTTAAGAACATTTAATTAAAATTGTTAAAAGCTGTAATGATTTGTTAACAAAGTTTAATGGAATTTATAATATTCCATTCAAATTCCATAGAATAGATTTTAATAAAATTTCATTGAAATTGTTGAAAGTTGTAATGATTTACTAAGAAAGTTTAACGATTCTAATAAAAGATGAAACAATTCTAATACAATTTGGAATGCATTTGTAAGAAAGTTACTAAAAGATGAAATGAATTAACGAAAGTGTGAACCATTTTCCTAAAAGTTCTAACAAAATACCGCAAAATAATTTTAAAATCCTAAAGACTTAAAAAAAATTATTCACTTACATACAGTCTAGTAGCGCAGCTGGTAGGCTCGAAGGAGGTCTGAACCCAAGGTTAGGCATGCTGAGCGATAGCCTGCTTCGCCAGGTGAGCGCTGGAGTCCCTACCCAAGCATGTGACCATATTCCCCAGCGAGTGGTAAGCTAGCAGCGAGGCTGAAGGTCGGATCAACTGGTTCCTTGACCGCACCACCTCTTCGCAGAAGAGTCTGGCACAGCTAGGGTTGTGGCGAGCAGTCGGCTGGTGACCCCGAACATAACGACTTCATGCAGCAGCTTGTAGCAGCACGGACCAGTTTATAGGTTGTACATTACTCTCTCCCACTAAAGGAGGGGGGGGGGGGTTACCACATAAAGACAGAACAGCAAATAATGTGCTTTGGGTGAGATGCCATATTTATACCCCTACACTCTCCCTAATAGCAAAAATTTATATTTCTTAATCCACTTTCAAAATAAATAAAATGAAACATTTATGTATTGGAGAGGTTTTTAACTAAATTTTAAGCAAATTTATTGCAACATAAAAGGTGTTTATGCTTTTTTTAATGTAGAGTGTATAAGTTGGAAATAAATGTGGAAAATGTGTATTTATTCGGTTTTAGGAGATTATATTTGAATTACATTAGTATTTAATAATTTTGTGTATAACAATAGCAATTCCAATACGAGCTTTTTGCAAAACGAGATGTTTGCAACCAGAATTGAATGCCTTTTACTACGATTCAACACAGTTTACACTCTTTTATGTACATGAACAAACAATTATCAAGCTATTGTATGTTATTATATATGATTATGTAATTCGTTTATTATTCCATTTATGTTTATAAATTAACTGTTATGAAGCAAGTCTCAGCCGGGACTCGAACCCAGAAATTTACTAACATTAACGATACCTTACCGGGACTCAAACCTAGTAACTAAATAATATTAACCATGACTTATCTGGGATTCGAACCAAGATCCTCCTTTGATAATATGATTACTCTATGGAGGCTGGTGAAAGAATAAACTTGTTTTTGTGCATTTATGGTGTGTTTGAAAAATATTGCCATGTTTTCCAACAGACATCTTTGCCAGAAGACAAGTTCATATCTTTAGTTAATTAGTATTTTTTGTTGAATTAATACTTTTTTGTTATCTTATTTATTTATTTTCCTTTGGCTTTTTCATTACAATACTTGTATGAGTTAATGCATAACAGTTTGATAGAAACCAAATGCATTTTTAAAAATGCCTGTCTCTCTCTCTTTTAGGACATTTTAATTACTTCTCTCTCTCTCTCTCTCTATCTCTCTCTCTCTCTCTCTCTCTCTCTCTCTTCCTTTGTTGAGAGAATTTTATCAATATTTTTTTAATTTGTTAGCAAAACAAGTAAAATTTTTATCAAAAGGTATACATCAAATAAAATTATGAAAGGAAATCATTTTAAGACACATGTTGTTGACAAACCATATACACACACAGCTTGTTTCACTAATTTATGTACAACCTTTTTAAAAGACAAACCTCCCTGTTATACTACTACAGAGTGTTCCAAAACATACACAAGTAAATATATGATGTCCCAAAACATAGAAAACATTACCACACATAGCAACAAACAAGTACAGGTTGCTTGAAAATTTATATACAACATTTTTAACACTAGTAATTATAGGATGATACAAATCATATTACACAATTCTTAAAAAAAAAAAAAAACAGATAGATCCAAAAAATTATATACAACATTTTAACGCTAGCAAATACGGCTTGCTCCAAAACAAATAAACAAAGGATAGAATGTCACAAAGCAATGGACAAGTTATCAAATAATTTAAACCAACCAATTACAGGTTGATTCAAAATATATACATTTTTTTAAAACAAATAATTTTATAAACTGTCAGCAACTTTTGTGAACAATGTTTTCATGCATTTTCTTAGTATTGGATCGAGATCCCCCTCTTGAACTCTGCTTTCAAGAAGGGATCATATCTTACACCCTGGCTCTAACTTGCCTGTTTGTACACGGACGTCTTTACAATTAGGGGCATGTAAAGTAATGCTTTCAACTAAGTCTGGGTATAAATCAACACAATGTGAGTGCACATCTTCAATATTAGATGGAAGAGGTGTTGTTGGAGTCATATAAAACACTGGTCAATTCGAACTATCACTGCATTGAATAAGTTCATGACTCTTTTCATCTCCTACAGGAAAATAAATTACTTTAAAGTGAAAGGTACTGTCAGAAACATGCTATGGGCTGATGATGAAGGGAGAAGGAAGGGTGTGCATGTCCTTCTGGAGTTTTTACGGACCTTGGTGTTGAATCGATAGTAAGGGTGCATGGTCTTGGCCAGGAACTCTCATTTCAGACAAATAAGTGTTCTGGGCTGGAGGATAGGGGAACTCATCGCCGAAGATGTGGTCTGGTCTAATGGTGGAGTTGGATAAGGGGGGTGGTACAGGAAGGAGCAATCTGTCCAGTTCTTGTGGGTTGGCACCATGTTAGTTTGAGGAAAAGCATTGACATGGATATATATGCTACTGATCACTCCTCTGAACCAGTTCTTCTGACATCACCAGATACAGAATTCTGGCAGTTTTCCATGCGACGATAGAAGGGACAGGTGGCCAGCGGACATCACCTCTCATTAAGCAGATATTGTGCATTTATTGTGTAAAGTACGTTTCTGAGATTGGTCGACAAAATTTTATAGGATTTTCAAATCATGTTTCATTAACTAGTGCTGAGAATTTCACAGATTTAAAGGAAATTGATAGTATGTACATTATTTTTAATAACTTTTCTGAGAGGATGTTTGTTGATTTCATAACATATACACTACATTTCTATGAAGTGTTATATGATTATGCTTTGTGGGATTAACGACTTCTTCATGCCATCCAAGTCTCTCTACCCTTCAATAGAAATTTGTGTTTAAAGTGAATTGTTCTTAACGAAGTTTGCATAAAAAATCTGGGTAGGTTTTTTTATTTCATGTGAAACATTCAGGAAGACATTAAATTGTTCGTCATTAATAGCAGCTTAGTAGAGAAATGGGAACTGTAATTCGTAAACTGGAAATTTTTATTTACTTATGACATAATTTATAATGTTGTGGAATTTCCCCCATACCCTCAGTTGCCTCTGTTATAATACAGCTTATAACTCGATGCAAGTGCTATGCACAACTCGTTCGTACATCAGACTCCATATCAAACAGATGCATATTTATAATCATTTAATGTATGTGTAGAAGTGAGAGGGAGACATACTGGTTAAAATTGTAAAATTCGAAATGCGAATTTGGAAATCTTTATTTGTCCATGTTAACAGGAAGTGCTAAATCATTACGTATTGTGAAATGTTTTAGAGTATCCAATCAATTCGTTGTCTGTTGTACAGCATAGTATATTCAAATCTCTTTTTGTTTAATTGCTATTTAATAGCAGTTAAAAATATTTCCGAGTTTTTCCTGCAATTTCAACTAGGCCACAAGATCCATGTCGGATTCATTAACTGATCTCCCAGCTAGACAGATGTCGGCCACTCATATAAGTCTCCGCAAATCATATATGATGCCATTCCTTCACTGAGCTCGAAGCCGGACAGAGGTGTTTTGGGAGAGGTGATTGTGCGATTCATTACGTGTTTTTTATATATTGATTTCTTTATTTATTTTAAAACCAGGATAGCTGGGTTCCATAATTAATTTAGTGATAGTCATGCACTTGTGCTCATTGACCTTTTAATTGATATATAGATAGGGACATTTTTACTTCGTTAATTAATTTCATACACAAGACTCACTTAGTTGTGTTTGTTTAGCACTTGTTTCTTTACAATACCAGGTTATTCACGTAGTTGTGTTCGTAATACTTCTCTCTTATATTTTTTTATTTACGCGTTTGAACAATCCCAAAATTTCTTTTGTGTGTTGACTATACACCATTGTCTCTCTCTGTTTAATTGCTATTACCAAAAAATCGCCTTACTCTCACCACCATCTATGAGCAATATCCCACTCCAAACCCCAAAAACACATATGCTACTCTTACACAAAATGCAGCACATATATACCCTGTGCCCAACACAGGCACACCTCAGTACGATGCCAGAGCTCCAAGTATGAGGTCGTACCAGAACTGCTCCCCAAATGAAAAAATAAAATAATAGATTTGTCACCTTGCAAACTATTACACCAAACTACACACTCATCACAACAATTTTTGATTAATGAATTAAATTTAATTAACTGGATAAATCAATCAATGTCTCGTACAATTTTATCCGATAGAATTGAAAAATTCGATCGGATTAAGATAGGATTAAGGATTAATGGAAACATTTTCATCGGGTTAAAATCGGATCAAATTTTTGATCGGATTAAGATCGGATTAAGGATTAACCCTTTAAATCAATTTGATATCAAAGGGTTAGTCCGATTAATCAATATTGCAGTAGGATCGGCACGCCCCTACTACTACCTATCGTAGTACCTCCTGTTTATATGCCTTATTTCAGAGGAATAGTTTACTTGTTTCCTGAGATATTACAAAAAATAATTTTTTCCATGTGGCACTATGTAACATAATGGTTGACAAAAGATACTCCTTGTTGTTATATTTTATTTTGGTAATGGTACTGGCAGGATACAAAGTTGATTTTAAATTTGTTAGATTGTTTCGGAGAGTTAGAATACTGTGTATGGGTTCCTCCCTAAAAAGTTGAGAACCCGCTTACCGAATTTCACCAAAATTTGTACACTCATTGACTAATTAATAGGCCCCCAGTGCTAATTTTCAAAATGAAGGATTATTTATATAAGTTCATAGTGCAGTGTAATATCTCGGAACTAAACAGGTTTCCCATTAAAGTTTGCAAACAGTAGTGCCACAGCGGGCCATGTAAACTTAGGTTTTAACTGACTCAGAAGTCTTCTAACGTCGGCAATGAAAGTAATTCAAATCGGTAAATTATATCCATTGAACTATTTAACAAAATTATACAAGTCTTTTTATGATGACAATATCCTGAATAATCACAAAACATACTTACAAGATCATTTTTACCCGCCCTTGTGTAAGATAGTGCCACGTGAGAAAAAGGAACTATTATGCCCTATTAGCAGATTCAGTCAAATAATCCTCATCAAATTTAGCACTCAAATAGACGCACAATAGGCCAATATAAATATACATAATTTAAGTTACATTAGCAGATATTTTCAAAGTGACGGCCATGTAAAATTTCACGTTAGTAAACTCTTTCTCCCACAAAACTAGACTGACTGAAACTGAAGTTGATGCTCCAATTCCTAACTGCGTAATACAGTTGGTCGCACACCACCTTAAGAAACGAGTGTTTCTGGGTCTGAGTGAGTGAAGTGAATGAAGTGAGTTTGGGCGGCTCTAAACAGCAGTGTCTTGAGAGGCGATGGGGGCGCAACGAGGTGAGTATGGAGCACCACAGGTATGCAAGGGTGGGGGAAATGGGAGACCTCCGAGGAAACCCGCCGTCCAGTGGCATCATCCGGCACGATTCCCACGAGCGAAAGCCCGGTTCACTTTGTTCGGAGGCGAGCACTCTAGGTGATTATGACATACATGGGTGAATTAGAAAATTAACTGATTTAGTACACTGAGAAAAAGGTTTGTTGAATCAAACAAAATTTGTTTGATGCAAACAAATTATTTGTTTGTAATGGGGCAATAAAATATTTTGTTGCTGAAAACAAATTATTTTGTTGTTCTCATTTGGTTGCCCCAAACTGTGAGATTTGATTGATGCAAGTAAAGATTTGTTTTGCTACACGTACATTGAAATTTTCGAAAGTTTCGAAACTATATCACCTGTGTCCAAGCGCTGCGCCTGATTAATCTCCGCTACTGTGACGACTCATGACGCCAGAAAGCTTTTAAATAGATATAATACAAATATTGGGCAACGCGTGCAAACAAATATTTCAAGTTTTACAGCTTTACTTGTCGGTTTCTTGTTGCATCGTTATATTAATGTGTTTATACGAATGTTAGGCCTCAACAGATGCACTAACAAACATGGTTACTATCCTAATTGTCACAAAAAATACATACAATCTCGCGAGCTGTATTTTCGAACTAAGGCACTCAAATGAGTGGTCAAACAAATATATAAAGCTGATTCAACAAAATATTCAGTTGACAGTCTAATTTGTCTCGGCCCAACACAGAGATTTTGTTTATTTAAACATATTCGAACAAATGTAATTTTGTTGCTTTTCAAATTTTGTTTGCTCAACAATATATTTTGTTAGAGCAACTAAATATATATTTGGCCCTATAAAAACCAATATTTTGTTCGATTTTCTCTCAGTGTAAAGTAATAAAATTGTGCTAAAATGTTTAAAGGCATTTCCATGACAAAACCTTTATATTCAGAAGGAGCTCAGGTTAACATTTATAGCTGTATGTAACTAAAAATGTTACAATTTGAAGACAGTGAAAGTTACCTAAATTTTACATAAATCAATTTTTTCTGTTGTATAATTCGGCATAAATGTTTTTGAAAATCATAATTTCAATTTGCTGGTTTGCCAAGCAAAACAAAATACATGAATTTAAAAGTATCAATTTCTTTTGGAAAACATTTTCGTTGGTTGCGTTGTAAAATCATGTATTACAAACGTAAATTTTTCAGAGAAAAGTTACAATTTTTATGGCTCAACTTAAATAGCTATGGAATTTTCTTTGCTTCTTTTGTTTAATTTTATATAACTGACTTCGTTTAAGTATGCATATGTACCACAAAATAGTGAAACCCTGAGTTTGATGGGCAATTGTATATTTAAAAATAAATCCTGACACTTTTTGTGGCTTAAGCTCTTTGCAAACTGACAAATATGTAAAAATTGCCAGATGCTTATATTTGTCGCACGTACAAAACTGTTACGAAAATAAGTAAGTTTTTGTACGACACGGCTTTGTTTGTGATATTTATTTTCCATTAATATGTTCTTACTCGACACAGCAAATTGAGAAATTCGATTAAGTTCTTGAAGCAAATCTCTCATTATTGAATTTAGTTATAGCCGTTAAGTGAAGTACGTAAACGAAAGTATGCTTGAAAATAAGTTCGAATAAAAATGTTTGAACTATCTATTAATGTTACGTTTTGTGTTATTGCAGGACGTGTAATGAAATACACAGTGAAATTATTAAATGTTAAATAAATTCAGTTCGTGGGAGAAACAGCTAAGATATTATGTGAAAGTAATGAATCTCAAAAATGCATGTAGGTTACCTCGCATCTTTATATTTCAAGTAAGTGTAGGCTCTTCGCGGTAAAATGAGCACTTTTGAAAGTCTTGCTTGAGATCTAAGTACATACACGTTGTGTATTACCCCGCCTTATACAAAATTGACATTGCCATGGGCCTCGTCATTTTATTCATGCGTCGGTCAAATGAAGTTCTGAAATAATTAAGAAAGTAAATTCTTTACAAATATAATAATTTTTACACTTTAATGCGTTTAAAAAACTGAAAGAGAAAGAAATAATTTTAATTTTCATAAATTTAATTCGACGTTAGGATATGCAACTACTTTGCATCCAACGTTACCAACTTTACTGGGCAAATATCACTCAGTGCGCCCATTAAAATACTTGCATCCACGGGCAGTAACATTTTTCTAAGGTTCATTTCTAAACTGTTCAATTTATCGTGAACAGCCTTTACCTCCACTGACGAGGTGGCTGCCTTGTGCGATGGCTGCTCTTGCAGGACCGAGAGCGTATAAAGGTTGTTCACGATAAAGTGAGCACTTTTGAAATCACGCTTAGAAAAATGATACTGCTCATAACTGCATATATTTTAACGGGTGAACTGGGTGACATGCTACCAGTAAAGTTGGTAACGATGAATGGAAAGAAGTTCCATAATTTAACGTCGAATGAAAAGAGTCACGTAACCATCTGTGATAACTAAAATGATTCCTTTCGCCATTTTTTATTTTATTTTAAGGCATCGAAGCGTAAAAATCAGAAGATTTGCTAAATATCTACTTTTGTAATAATTTCGAATTTTCGCTTGACCAGCGTATGAATAAAGTGATGAGGCCCATGGTAACGTTACTTTTACATAAGGTGGAAAAGTCCCAACGTGCATACAAGTAGATCGGAAGCAGTGCTTTCAAAAGCGCTCATTTTACCGTGAACAGCCTGTAGTCTCTCTGGTGGTGAGACGCGCTGAAAGCTTCGGAGCTGCAGGTAAATAAAACCCGAAATAAGTCGATAAAACGTTGCGAAGTGGCGCGTGCCACTGAAATACCTAACGGTCGCGCGGAGCGGGGCTTGGACGCGCCAGAAGAAGAGGCATGTCTTAGCTGGAGTGAAGGAACGACCGCGCGGAGCCCTGAAAAGGTAACACTCGTTTTGACGCGATGTAGTGGAGTGGAGACCATCGCATATTCCTGTAACGACGCTGTTTGTAGAAGAAGAACAAGTACACAGAGGGAATCAACAGACCCTCAACGACGTCTATGCCACCACTCTCCAGAAATCCTTATCTGGGGTTGCCTAAAAAAATACCTATTACAGCTGTAAGTTATTTATACATTTTGTAAGAGCGCTGATAACATATTTCGGAATATATTGGGATTGTGAGTATGGAATTTGTAAATGAGCGAAAATGTGCTCCAATTAATTTTTCTTTCCTGTTATTTTACGTAGATGTGTGGAGATTTTTTTCTGTATATTATAAAAATTATTTATCAATTTCTTGAATATTCACAATTTATGTAATTGTTAAATGTACTTATTACTCCACAGGAATAAAAATATTTTTTTTTTTACCAATGAGGATTTTTTTTCTTGTTGCAGTACTCAAACAAAATATTGAATTCTTGTAACATGTATGATTCGATTGTGTAAAGTAGTAAATTTGTGATTATTAGTTTCGTGTTATAATTTTGTTGCAATTAACCCTAATATGAACTATACTCGTTTCGTTAAAGGCTGTTCACTGTAAACTGAGCACTTTTGAAGGCCTTGCTTGAGATCTACTTTTAAGCAGGTAGAGTATTTTTACAATACCAGTAATATTGACAATGCCGTGGCCCTTAGCACTTTCTTCATGCGTCATTCAAAAGAAACTCTGAAATTATAAGGAAAGTAAATACGTTACCATTTTGCAAATTCTTACTCTTATATGCATTTAAAAAAACAGACATCAAAAGAATTATTTCAGTATTCACACATGTTTACCAACATTTTTAACTTAACGCTAATACATGGGACTGCTTACATGGGATTACTTTCCTTCCGTCACGTCGTTACGTTCTTCACTAGGCGCCTACCAGCCAGTGCACCCATTAATGCTGGTAGGGGCAGTGGCATTTTCCAAAGATTGATTTTGAAAGAGCTGAAATAACCGTGAACTCACTTTACTTTATTTCAGTCCCATACTCAAGAATATTTAACCCGCTGATGCAGACGTTTTCACGTGGGAGACCTACGGCCATGTAGCCAACACAGCCACATCCTGAGTTGTTTATTTTAAATCAGAAAATGCTGTATCGAGCGCCAATGAACTGCACAACTTGCTTCAAGCACATCGAGTACTATCTTGGATCTGTGCGCTTTGAAAATGTTGGAATATAAAGAGATGCTGAAAAGCGGCTTCATTTAATGACTAGTACGGCGCGAGTGTTAGGAGTCTGGTGCTATAATCCATTCACGGCTACTTCAGCCTTTTCTGAAGTCCTGCTAAAGTCCTACTTCCACGATATTCCTCCGCCTCGTGCAAACTAAGCTTAACTAATCCTGGAGAATTACGCCAGGGGGACAAACCCATGTGCATATCACCCAAGCAGTAACCAGTGGCGTGTGGTGAACTGTCGCGTGGTGAGCCGTGTTCTTCTCTGTGCTACGCCTAACAAGTTATGCTGGTTTACATTCACATCGGCAACTTAAACGTAGTAGTGCATTTGACGTGACAGCACTTTAAGCAATGGGTGCGTCGCCGCTCTCTAGTGAGTGGCCCCAATGCATTCCGTGTCTCTCGACTCTACTCTGGTTACTGGTTCCTGCTGTGTGCGCCGAGCATGTACGGCACTGAGAAAGCACCGCCTTACCTTGCAACACTTCACCACACGCCACTGGCCGTAAACAACTCCTAAAACTCAACACTTAAATACTTCTTTGTTGCTATTACTGCCAGTATTCTATGACTTGGGCACATGATAAGAACTTTCTTAACATAAACAGTGAACTTCTTCTGGGTGGTCTTTAGTGCATGTTAGCAGCAGAAAGAAGGCATCGCTTCTTTGGAAAACCGTACTTACATTAATCTCACGGTTTTACGACAGAGTAGATAAGTACAAATAGGTGCAATAGCATGGCGGATACTTTGATACGGGCGTGCCCATTCTATGATTGGTTGCATGAGTCTCTGGGGACGGACTTGATGTCTGATTGGCTAGTAACAGTGCACTGATTGCAGATCGGCGTGCTAACATTATTGCTGGCCAGTGACATAATTTTGCAGGCAAGTGCAGTTACACAGTAAACATTATTTTGTACGATTTATTTTCTTGTAATTGTGAAACTGAAACACTGTAGTTTTACAACACATTTTTAATGAAACATAATAATTTGTTTATGTAGCTACATTTTCCTGATGAACTTGTATTCTATTTGCTTGTTAAAAGTCATGATGAGTTTTACACATTCCATAGGAACGTTTCGCAAAACGCTTGCTAATTTGCTTGTAGTGTTCCAAAAGAAAAAATTTATAAATTGGTTTCCAAAACAATATTTAAAAAATACAAATCTCTTTTGCAGTGTGGGATTTGCGGAATATGTGGTTTTCCTCGTGTGTGTATTTGCAATTTATTTGTGGTTTTACCGTGTGGTTTTGGCACTTCTGATTTGCAGCTCATGAGCAGGGGCACTTGTTTTTGCGAAACGATTTCAATACCAGTTGTACTGCAAAACACTTTAGTTCTTACTCTGAGAGAAAATCGAACAAAATATATGTTTGTATATGGTCAAATATATATTTAGTTGCCCTAACAAAATATATTGTTTAGCAAACAAAATTTGAAAGCAACAAAATTACATTTGTTCGTCTAACCAAATATATGTTTGAATAAACAAAATTTCTTTGTTGAGCAAAAAAAAACTTGACTGTCAACTAAATATTTTGTTGACTCAACTGTATATGTTTGTTTGGCCACTTATTTGACTGCCTTAGTTCGAATATACAGATCGAGAGTTTGATTGTATTTTTGTAACAATTAGGATAGTAACCGTGTTTGTTAGTGAATATATTAATGCTTTACAATCATACAAACACATTAATAAATCAATGCAACAAGAAACTGACAAGTAAGTCTGTGAAACTTGAAATATTTGTTTGCACACGTTGCCCAATATTTGCAGTATATTTATTTAAAAACTTTTCGGCGTCATCAGTTGTTACATTACCAGAGATTACTAAGGCGTAGCGCATGGGCGCAGGTGATATCGATTCGAAACTGGGTCGAACTTGTAAAATTTTCTTATATCGGCCCAAACTGTTTAGTGTACGTGTAAACAAACAAATCTTTAGTTGCATCAAACAAATCTTACAGTTTGGGGCAACCAAATGAGAACAACAAAATAATTTGGTTTCGGTAACAAAATATTTAATTGCTCCTATACAAACAAATAATTAGGTTGCACCAAACAAATCTTGTTTGATTCTACAAAACCTCTTCCTCAGTGTATGCACCTTCGTGGTTGGATTATATTAAATGACGTGCGCCTCAAGTGTCTGCACGCGAATCATGGACGTTCGGTATCGGGGAACTTAATTCTGATTGGTCCAGTCAAATACGAACGACACGCTCTCACGTAGACGCGAGGCCTATAATCAAAGGAAGTTGTGGTTGTGGACGTAAGATATTGAGCATGGGCGTAAATATTTTCGCGATAAATACATACCTCTATTCTTGAGCCATTGTTGATAGTATGCACAGAAAACTAAATTCAGGCTTCCTCATCTTTAGTCGATTATTTGGCCAAGTCTGGCTCTTAAATTTTACAGTAATCGATACTTAAAAAATTTTAAATTTATTTTTAGGTTTACCGAAGTCAAGGGATTTCTGACACGCTGAAAAAATCTTTAGTGTCTGTAATACACACACAGCAACGAAATTAACGAATCAATTACAACCAGTTTCACAACGATAAGAAATAGTGCTAAAAAGTGCTATAGGCCTACAATCATGAAGATATAAACTGATCATTGCTCTTGCTTGCCATCAGAGTGGAAGGCGATGATTAGGGTACTATTATGTTGCATGAGTATTATTGGTTCAGCGTTATCCAGTAGAAGTCAAATATCGCTTAGACCAGTCGCAAAGGTAACACAAACGTAAAAATGTTTTAAGTCTAGCTTGTTCCGAAATGAAGCAGCGATATTTTCAAGCCTCGGAAGATCCTCAGACACACGCCAGTTAGTCGCCTTGCGCATAAATGCCTGATGGTATTTTCATTAAAGACTGCTCACAATAAAGTGAGCACTTTTGAAATCAACCTTAGAAAAAAGTCACCGCTCATACCTGCATATATTTTAACGGGCGCACTGAGAGACATGAGCCCAGTAAAGTTGGTAACGATGGGTGAGAAGTAGTTCCATACCTAGAAGACGAATAAGGTAACCATTTGTGATGACTAAAATTATTTCAATGGTTTTCTGTTTTTTTAATGCACCGAAGTGTAAAAATTAGCTTCACTGTAGGGAAATGTTAATTTTACATAAGGCGGAATAATACACAACGTACATACAAGTAGATCTTAAGCAATGCTTTCACAAGTGCTCATTTTACCGTGAATAGACAATACCTCCAGGTAAAAGGAAACCCAGATTAAATACCCTAGGTTCGGGACTGTTGCTTGTTTGCGTACTGCTGGGCTAGTTTGTTTGTGAACTTCCCCTTATCCTCCAGAGAAATTTTGACACCATATTACCGCAGCTTTCTCCTTTCAATTTCACATCCTCCACTCTCGTCCTAAGAAGATAAGAACGTTCTCGATAATTTGATTGGAACTCCCTCCCTCCCTCCCTCTTTTTCATTGTCTCTTTAATGAGATGGGTTTTCAGCGAAATTAGCAAAGCACGGATAGAAGTGATGTTATAAAAAAAATTCTGCAAAAATAGCTTTTACGTCGCACAGGTATGCATAAGGTAATAATGTTGAAGACGAGGGCGCGACTTCCATTTTGAAATGTTATCCGAAACATTATGCTAACTTACCACTAGCGCGACGCGACACTGAGTTGCTACTGGAATGAAAACCATAGTTCCGCGACAAATACGACGCGACTTCTAAACACGCCAAAGGTCTTTCAGTTGATTACAAATAAATAAAGAAATTAATTGATATAGCCAGTAGTGTCAGAGGTGGTTGTTCCATCAAATGCCTAACATCACCACTATCTTTCTCAGATGTGCATGTAAATTCTATACAGGCTATTTATTATTGTTCATTAATTCGATAAACGTTTTCACGAACATCACATTATTCTGGATACTTTTCAATTCCTTAAATTAGATTTTCTTTGATGAACTCTATTTCGATTTAATTACTCCTTTTTATAAAACTTATATATAAACTTAACAACAACAAAATGAAGCTGAATAAACAAGTTTACGTGAATATGAAATTTTACCATATAAAAATTGCTACCATTATGACTTTTTTTTTTTTTTTTTTTTTAATTCGCGATTGAGATGCGACGAAATTATGAGGTATTTCCAATCAGAAAATTAGTCGCGTCCTAGATTTCGGTTGCGTTGACCTAACCAACAGCTGTTTTCCGTCATTCCTATGGTAATGCTAATCCGCGGCCCTTTATGAGAAGAGCATTTGATTGGTTACAGAGATCCGAGTTGTCAAAGACACTTTCTAAGCTACGGTTCTCCTGCTTCAGTATTTAACTTGATTGCTGAATTTCACTTCAGTTGTATCCACTGTTTTAAGATACTAGTGACAGTATATGAAGTTATAACATTTTTTTTTTTTTTTTTTTTAATACACGTAATTCATTATATGAAATTTATTCGTGTTGAAAATTCCAATGCTTGTTTTTCTAACGCCAGACTCCGTCAAACGCCTTCAAGCTTCTCTGATTGGGCAATATACGCCCTGCCCTGACTGCAGTCGAACTGGAAACGTCGGAATCATAGTGTTGCGGTCCTCTACGGTGTTCACACAAGATATGTGTGGAAACGTAACTCTGATAGAGAACACAATATTATTTCACTACGTTGTGTAATTAAAACCATTAAATATACACCCTGTTACATTTTAAATCATAAAACACTTTACATTTTACGTGAATACCTTACACTGCACCGGGGGAGAGCGTTACGTTAAGTTACTCTTTACCTGCAAGTATTTACATATTATCTAATTAACTATTACCACGCAACGAACTAAGAGTCCGTCTGATCACTGCTGGAACGGCATTACCTTCGTGTTGCCGAAAGTTGATTACTATTATGGCTACGGCGAACGAAACCCCATCAGCTGGTCAATATTGCTCCGTCGTCAGCTGGATGTAGTAGACCCGAGCTCGGCTCTTCGGCCGCCTTAAATATGGCGGCCGTTTACAATACTTACGTTTATTTGCAAACTTCCCTGCGGCTTGTTTCCTGATTGCCGCGGCGGTGCTACATTTCCGTGACCTCGCTATCGTTGCACCTGGGATGGCGCGTTTATGATAGGAATTTAGCTAGAGCCTGCCCACGCCATAAAAATAGCGCAGCATTTTGGGGTCGAATCTCTTACAGCAGTAGGCAATAAACAGCGAAGGGAATCCTTGGCCCAGAGTATTGAAGAATACAGAAGTGAAACAACCGTCTATAGGCTACCGTTAGCAAAATTGCGTCGCTGGCCAGAAATTTCTCTTGCAGTTGCCAGAAAGACACTAGGTATATTCTCAGAGCCTCGCACAGGCAATGAGCGATAGGGTACGTTTACATCAAAGGACCCGCCGCTCGATTTCATTTCCGTTTCGGGACCCTACTTATCTACTACATCCTTCGATATCGTTTGCCTGCAACATTAGTCTCGTCCTTGTCCAGGACTACCGACGGCGATCTAGAAACGCCCATCGAGCTGAAGGGTTCGGGGTGGTGTAGTGGTTAGACTACTCGCCTCCTACATGTGACAATCGGGTTCAATCCCCGGCTGGGGTAACTCCCGGATTTTCGCACATCGGTATCGCGCCGGACGATGCCGTTGGTTGGCGATTTTCTCGCTGATCTCCCGTTCCCCCCTGCACTTTCATTCTGGCACGACCCCATACTCACCTCAATCTCCCTCATCGGCTCTCAAGACCTCGCTCTTAAAAGCCACCCAAATCTCTTCACTCACTCGAGCCATACACGTCTACGCCACTTCAGAAAGTAAATTTAGATTATTAAAATATGTAAGCCGTTTGCATGTTTCGCATTCGGCATTAAATCGGTGGTGTTAATGGACCTACTAAAATAATTAACACAACCACTTGGCCCTCTAAACCTCATGTGAGTGATATAATGGGTTTCTTCTTTTTCAGCCAAGTTGGTGAATAGTTTCAATCCACCGGCTTGGAGGAGTGAAAGGTCGCATATATACGAATGCGTAGTGAAGAAAGTACGTGTGGGGGTATTTTTTAAATTTATAAATGAATGAAGTTAATTTGCAATCTATACCATATAATTAACGGAACGGCATCTAACTTGAAGTGATTTGTAGGCTGTTCACGTTAAATTGAGCACTTTTTAAAGCCCTTCTAAATTTATCTTTTCATCCAAATTCCATCTTCCTACTGCTTTTTAATATAAAAATTTCAATGTGACCAACAAACACAGTGTATATATTACACCACACTCAAAACTTAATGCCTGAGATTGCAATAAGATATATTTATCAGTGGTTAATGACTGTTGGGAGGACCTTAAAAAGTGGTCACTTTAACGTGAACAGACTATACCTATAAGAGCCAATAAAATATTAAAAGCCCGGCCGCTTCTGGTATACAGGTTTTTGTATCTGGCATGTGTTTGGAAAACCATTTATTTTTTTAATGAACCTTTGAAAAATTTCCTGGCTGTGACTGCATATATTTTAACGAGTAAACTGATTTGCGTCTCCTAAAATAGTTAGCAGAAATACAGAAATTCAGTTCTATTATTAAACATACCATTAATATTAAGTATTTTATAAATTCGCAAAAATAAATAAATAATTTATTCTAGCCCTTATTGCCTTTATTTTACAGGACTAATAAATACCGTATAGGTAGTATATTTCTATTCCTAAAAATTCACGGTGTCAGAAAATTGACGAATGATAATCATCATGGCGTTGAAGACTATGTATTCTTTCAGCATTAGTTTAGTCATCGAAGTGGCTAGAAACGTCAATACTAAGCAGTATTTAAAAAATTTGCTCACTTAACTGAGAACAACTAACTCTTGTTACTCACTGAAAGTATCATTTGTTTCGTATAAAGTGCGAAACAAATGTGTAGCTAATCCATACCAAATATAAAGTTGACAAAACGAAAGCTAACGAAATAAAAAAATTGTTTCGTAGTGTCTACCAAACATAAATCTAGGTCGACGGATTCCTGTCGCTCAGACAACTGGTGTGTGTGTGTGTGTGTGTGTATATATATATATACATACATACATATATATTATTCAAGTAAGGGTAATTTCTTGAAATATATTTTTATGATAAAACAACTTATTTTTCACGATTTCACGAAGCTGCTAAAAACAACAATTAGTATTCTTAAGTTCTCTTCAATTTTGCCCTTCTGTGTACAGCAAACTTTCCTTCATCTGGCCCCGATGACGTCTCTCCTTCACGAGATAACAGCGCAGCTGGGTAACCTAGCAACGGCAGCAGACTCTGCTTGTTTACGAGTACCGAAGCCAGGTCGTCGGCACAAGTACAGTCCTGTATTATAACGAAATGAGAAAACAAATGAAAGGCCTTCATGCTGATTATAACTTAATCTGACTACCGTCCACTTAATACAAATCAACTGGGAGGCTGACAGATAAAATAACACCTTACGGCTCCTGTATATCTGGTGCCTGAACTGCGACGCAACACTTGTTTTTCCAAGAAACTATTAAACATACGTGCGTCCCACATGCTGATCTACGAGAATAACACACGCTACATACGAGGGCTGTTGGGTACTTTCAAATGTCTCTCACTTTAGAAATACAATTTCTGAGTACTTAAAAAATGTATCAAAATGATTTTTTTTTACAGCGCCGTATCTCAAAACATACGCGTCAGTTACATACAGAACTACACAACGGCCCGGTACTGAACCTGCTTACAGACTTTCCACCAATAAAATAATACGGTCACCGCTGAAAAGTCCTATAGCTACACGCAGTGCGACTTGAACACTGCACGTCAGTTCAGAAACATGCGCTTAGTGGGGGCCTTTATGGGCTTTATGGGCGTGGCATTGTCGTCTTTAGCGTTCCCGTGCTTCTTGGCCTTAAATCCGGAAAAATAAAAAAAAACTACATGTAGGCGGGATTCTTTAGTACGAAAGGTTTCTTACTACGTCAGATCTATCCAGAAAAATTGCATTCAGTGGTTATAGAAGAATAGAAAGGATTTATGCAGAGCTAACATAACATATTTGAGCAGTGCATGTATTTTAAAGGGAAATATTTTCAGAAAGAATAAAATAACTGAAGTAACAATCTGCTAATATGAATAATGTGTTTGTGCGGAAGCGCAGTAGAGAAGAGTGCTGCCAGAATTTATTTTGCATTACATGAAATCTCAACCTCTTGGAATATAAACATTTTAATAACTGATATATTGGAAAACTACCTAAAAGTGTTGACCTTATCGCTAACTCTTAAATCCTTCAAATATCTCGTATTGCACGATGCGAGAGAGCCGGAATTGCACGGAAAATGTGAGCAACAACAGCGGCAGGAGTTTGTGACTGCAAGAATCTAATAGTCTTCATATTGGCGGTTCGTTATTATCTTAAGTTTTGGTACAGTAAGCCGTTATTGTATTATTTATACCGATAATTTTTTCCTGACGTTAGTTATGTTGAAAAAAATATATCATACGTCAATAATAATATCGTATTCTTGTGGATTTAACTACACATCTAACAATTACTGTTTTATCAATTATGTACTCACATTGAATTCTCATAAAAATAAAGTTGATGTAAGATAAACGAAACAAAACAAAAACAACCCACTATACTCAAGCGCGCTAAAGTTTAGAATAATTTGAATAATTAATCTGAAAGAGTGAGAGAAAATGAGGAAGTTCTACAATGTCTGCCTAGTAGCAGTTCTAACAACACAACTGTATTAGTTTATATACAAAAATACAATTCTGGTGACTAATATTATTAAAGAATTTCAAAAAAATCGAGTGCAGAAACCAGGGCGACTTACAACTTATTTCATTTTAGCGTTTTTATTTAACAAATCATACAAAATACGGAGCGATGATTTTGCTTAACTGGGGAGGGGTGGAAAAAAAAAGGTATCTCAAAGCCGTTTCTCGCTGCCTTTTTGTCTCTCCCTTAATGGGCATCCACGACCTCGGGTCAGTATCTAACGACTTGTGCTCCAATTTCGTGAAAGACGCCACCACCACTCACGTTTCTCTCTAGCCAAGTGTTTAGAGCACCGACTTTGTCTGACTTAAAATGATCAGTGATCCGGACGCGACGGAGAGAGGTAGCCCAGCCCGACTTAGGAGAAAGGAGAGCTTTCTGCGAAACGCCGTGAAAAGAACACTCGAGAAATTGGTTCTTTTCGAGTGAAACACTAAACCCTGAACCGCAAGTACCTTCAGAGGATTAGAAGCGTTCTCCTAGTTTCGATTTTCGGCGACGACTACATGGGCAGGAGTATATTTTGCACGCAGAGTAAGGAGAACTACTGATCAGAATTACTTGGAAAAGTACAATGAATAAGAACAATTATGTGGAATCATAACTTTAAAACATTTTCAAATATAAAACTTTATAGATAACTTTGTGTGCTACTTTGTTTTAAATATATGTTGAGCGTTGTTAAAAGCCGTAACACATTTATTTATGTATACGATCAAACAGTACGCTCAGCTCAGTTGCAGATGGGAGCGGGAAACGAATGGATGTGTAGTTTATGGGGCACCGAAATCGTTTTAAAAGTGCTTACTAATCGTAATAATGAAAGCAGATTACCAGTTGTTATGAATAAGTCACTTATGATCATATTCACACAATATAGGTTTTGGGGGCGTAGTTGAATGGCAAGATGATGGTAGAGCTATTACTGATGCAGATGGTATTTAATTGATGTTATGAGGCATATAAATGAACAAGGCACTTACAATTACATGTTACTGAAATGATAATTAATAGGGGGACTAACAATTACATCATTATTATATTACATCATTTTTATTATGTTTAACTCACGTCTGTTGATGTGTCCTCACCTTAAGGGGAATGGTGCATGAAAGCAGTATATTAACTCGATCTTCGATATGTCATTTTCCAAAGGGCTTATCGATATTTTGACTCGACAAGACGTAAATAATAATTTTCAACACCCTTTTACTTTGCTATATATTCACTGCCTTCATTATTCTCGGAGCAATGATGGAAGAAAAATAAAAAAACATTTTCTTACCTTCAATTAGTGCTCCGAGAATAACGTACGCAGTGAATTCGTAACAATGTAAGGTGTTCAAAACTGTTATTTACGTCTTGAGCCAAAAATTTTGAAAAATCCTCTGTGAAACAAGTTCTGACCAAAATTATGTAAATATGCGGTTTTCGTGCACCATTCCTCTTAATGCCATGCTTCACCATGTATAAGGGATCAAAGGCTAAATTCGGACGAGGATCTCACAGTCATTTTTTGTGGTAGTATTTTCAAATAAAGATTTTTTTGTTAGAGATTGAACGCATCTAGATTTGTAAACCGTTTAAATCTTTTTTTTTTTAATTTTAAATTAAGTTTTTTAATATTATTTATAAAATGTAAAATTTTTTATAAAAAATGAAAAAGTTAATTTAAAATTTAAAAAATTTAAATTTGTAAGGTTTACAAATCTAGATGCGTTCATTCTCTAACAAATAATCTTTAGTTTAAAATACTACCACAAAAACGATTGAGAGATCTTTGCCCGAATTTAGCATTTAATTCCCTATACGCCGATGCACGGTGAAGCCTGGTCTTAAACACGATGCCGGAGGCTGGATCCAGCTGTTCGGTTGACGGCGGTTGGGCACACCCATCCTTGACCTTCCCTCGAAGCTGGCCGGAGTTGGAAAAGTGACGCACCCCACCTTACAGTGGCCTACATCAGCGCGTCGTTTAGGCGTCCATGTCCCCGATCGCTGGCTGGTGGAGGGGATTTTTGCAAGCGGCCTCGCCCGATGGTTACTGCAATAAGCTGTCGCAATTCCTATGGCGTCCTGATTTACTGAAGGTGTGAGGCTGGGTTCAGGCAGGGCTGTAAAGTTAAGGCCTTTTCCATACATACAATCATAACACAGTGCATATATATTTAATCGGTGGAAAATTTTCTGTTAAATTAAGCGATTTTAGAATAGTACTATGAATCTTCATATTAGATATCCTTTCATGGTTCAATATGGAACTATGTTGTAAACGCGCTCGATCTTAATTAGGACTTTCACTGGAAATCCAATAAGAACAAAGACGTATTCTAAAAGGCGAAATAACTTAATATCTAATTTATTATTAATATTTTGGGTAAGAGTTAAATTACCAATAACTTTAAGATGTATTTTTTTATTAATAATTTACCTATGCCTTTTTGTGTGTTATGATAGTAACAATAGTGGTTTATGTTAACAATTCCGTGATTATATTACGTTCACCTTACATTCCACTCTTGTGCCTTTTTCTGAAAAAAATTTACGGTGCATAACAAAAAATGCTAATTTTTACGGATAATACATGCCAGTTAGCGAAAGTACTGAACATACCGTTTGAGTTGATTGAAATATGATATTTAAGCAAAACTTTCAACCTGGTGTGAAGATCGCACCAATTTAGTAACGTGAGCGTAGAAAAAACTATCGTCGCACCCAACGGCATAAAAGTTTGAAGAATTCTTCGGATTTGTGGAATATTTATACGTTTTTTCCAAAAGTTAGGCTTTGCGTTCTGCCACTCGAGAAAATTCCCAGACATACTTATACATTTATCATGTTTCTGACTCTAAGTACTAACATTATCTTTGAGTGGGAGGACGGGAGAACCAAGTGGTAAAATTTATGGTCATACATTATTATTAGAAACTATCCTATACGGTCTTGATTTTTAAAGCTTAGGGCTCATGTAACGGTAGGACTGAAAATGTGATAGTTGGTGTTCAACCTTCTGTATGACTCATGAACTAGCTGCTAGTTTCTCAGTGCAGAGTGAACACGTTAAATTACTGATTTCGTACGGAGAGCGACTTCTTTAATAGAGTAGGTCATTCGGATAATTGAACTCACAGCGAATCTCTGTCACCTACCAAACACGAGTGAGACTAAACATCCATCACCCAGTGAGAGGAGAGACAGTAAAAGTTTATACTTAATAATTAATTGCATCAATAAATTATTTTACAGTCTGGTTAACAGTGAGTTACAGCTGTTGAAATATGTGTAGATCTTCTGTCGAATACGTAAGTTAATGTAAATAATCTAAAGTATTGAAATAAATAAACTCCCAGCATACTATCCACATGTAAATAACCATTCAAATGATAACGAGGTTTACTTATATTATAAGCAGATATTTTAAGCTAAATGTATTAGGTCGGAATATATGGCATAAATGATTGAAATGCTTAAGTTTACCTAATTGTGTCAATTTTTCGTGTAGGTTTGAGCTATTATGTCGTAAGTGTTTAACTAAATATACCAAAATAACAGCAAACAATTTTTTTGATCGCCAAGCCAAAGTCCGCTGGGAAGTTATCTAGTGTTTGTGCCACCTACATTTAATCACGGAAACCAAATAAAAGTTTGTACCGCTATAAAAAATGTTTTAGTACGTAGAAAAGCCATAAAGCGCGAATATGCAGTGAGAATTGTTTTCTTTCCGTTTCAGATGCGAGTGCGGGAGACGTCGAAGTCTCTGGGAACCAACGATTCGTCCTCTGCGCTTCGGTGAGTACGGAACGCAAATTCACTGTGTTTGTCTGCGTGTGTGTTTTAGAGGTATGGACGGCACAGAGGAGTGGTTCAATATTTGTTGAGTTCGCTTCGCTGTGTGACAAATTTTTGCACAAAGTGCCCTGCCCCTTTCAGGTTCCAACTCCGTTTCTCTCATTTTCCAAGGATGCAGGGAATACAGCGCTCGGCTCATATTCCAGGCCGTTATTACCAGGAGTGAGAATAAACTGTCGCTAATAAATATTCCTACAGCCTACGTGTTATCTACGAGACTGCCCTCACGTTTCATTGTCATTTAAAGTTACGTCCTGATACTGCTGGGAAAGGTTGGAAAAAAAAAAAGGGGGGGGGGGTGAGCTATTATAGAATTACGAGTGGGTGATACAAGTGGTTCCGAACGAGATTATTATATTTTTATATTGTAAAAATTGCACGAATTAAAACGTGCTTGGTTTTGTTTACTATGTGTTCAGTGTAGAAGACGTTGTACAGGAAATGGTTTAATGATTTAATTGGCGTACAGCAGGAAAATGGCGTCCAATCGGAAAGGTTTCTTCCATGTCAAGACTGAATTTTTTTTGGAACCTTAAAATTTCCCTTGAAAAAATAAAGAACAATTTTCACTGGTTTCGATATGTGAAAACATTATATCGGTCCAGGTAGTCCGAGACAAAAAAAAAAATATTCCTGAGCAACGATGAAGCTGTGGTAGGACCACTCGACTCTAGTCGCGATAAAATATAGCTTCGATTTCCGAACAGATAAAAAATTTTGTATCGCGTTTGCGAAATATAGTAGACGCTGCCTTGGATCTTTTAGGTTTGAGAAAGGGGGAGAAAAAGTGGGGGATAGCACACATTTCCACTGCAATTACCCTACATATTCGCCTCGTCTCACTTTCATCGGCTGTAAAGACTCGAACCATATTTAAAACAAAACGTATTCTACGTGAAATTTCTTAAGGAATTATTCTACATTAAAATATTTTGCAAATTTGTTTTGTCTAATATGTTTTTATTAAATTTTATTATTTAAATTTACATATAATAAAAAACAGATAAATAATTTTTTTTTCAAAACATTTTATATGTAGCAATATTTTCTGAGAAAATTGCGTCAATGTGTTTTTTATTTGAAATATTTATCTTTAAAATTGACACAATGAGAAGGCATTTCGTTTAACATTGATTCCCCATTTGAAGTTCGCTGCTGCCGGCTTGGTGGGCGGGACCGTTAAACATGGCAAAGCTTTATCAATCTACGCCTCTTTTATATCTGCACTATACGTACGTGCATTCCTGACATGGAGAACTGCCAATTCTCACGTATGAGCGTTGCTCAACTTAAGAGTAGAATGGATCGAAGCGTCCAAGGTCGAGAATGCGAGGGAGCGATACGGGCGACACTAACACGTACGCCTAGTTCCTCATCGCTCCTACGCGCAAGGCGTGCAGTGTTTCCGTCGTGACGCTGTATTGTGCACACTAGATCTATAACAGTGGGGTTTTATTACACGCGATGAAAGACCACTGAGTAAACTACGCCCGTATATTTGTACTTTTATCTTGCCGCTTAAGGATACTGCATAGGAAAGCTTTAAAAAGGCGATGTTTGACCATTTCAAGGACTTTTTTTCCAGGAATGCATTTATGACAAAAGTAAAAAATAGGGGCATAGATAATAGTTTTTTAAAAATCTTTTGTGACAAAAAGTTGTATTTACAGAACATTGATTTACCGAGATACGCGTAATTCGCGAAAACAACTATTTCACAAAAAACGCGCAGGTCCATCCCGCTCTTATATGAATTTCTTCTCGAAGCACGGTCTGCAGCACACTGAGGTTTCGGCGCGCCTCCACCGGGTACGCACTGCACGAGCACGCCATTTATAAGCGGCAATCTGTACCGTTTTCAAGAAGATTTCAAACATATATTCTACATTGTCCATGCTGCCACATGTTCACAATCTATAACATGGTTGCCATGACCTATGAAACGATGCTCGTCTTTACCTGTGACTTAACGATGTTAAGGGGAATGGTGCATGAAAGCAGTATATTTACCCGATTTTCAATATAAGTCGTTTGCCAAAGGGTTTATCGAAATTTTTGGCTCGACAGGACATACTTTTCAATGCCTGATGGAAGAAAATAAATTTATATTTTTCCTTAACTTCAATCAGTGCTCCCAGAATAACGAACGCAGTGAATTCGTAACAATGTAAGAAGGTGTTCAAAACTGTTATTCACGTCTTGTCGAGCAAAAAATTTCGAAAAATCCTCTGTGAAACAGGTTGCGACAAAAATTACGTAAATATACGGTTTTCGTGCACCATTCCCCTTAATAACTCTTGTAGGCCGGCTTACTAACGAAACTGGCATGCAGGTCCATGGTTCGTATCGGCATTGAACCCAGAACTTCTGAGTTACAAAGAAATGTATTAACAACTTAGGTAACGGGGATATGTAACACTTGCCACAAATATTATAATTGGAGACCTCCATTTCGTGAGTGGAGCCTAAAAAGTTTTGGCAACAGTACAGTTTTCCATACGCACTACAATATTTATAGGCTATACACAAAAAAGTGAGCATTTTTGAAGCCATGGTGAAAATGTGCTTTTATCCACGCTGTGAAGCCTTCGTTCAGAGTGTTAAAAATGTATACATTGCCACGGACCTGATTACAGTATTCGTTCGCCATTCTAATGAAAGTATGAACTTGTTAGAAACTTAAGTGCACAAAACATTATCAACTTTTGCTATACGTTTGAAACATTCAGCCGAAGTAGAACGACAGGACGCAGCTTATTTAATTGCGACCCTACATTCCGGTATTTTCGGCAACATATTTTCTGTTAATAGATGGTGAGTTCTCATTCAATTCGTTGGTTTCAGTAGTTCTTATTTCGCCCTGAACAGTCTACAATAAAATGTTGGGTTTGTACATTTACAAGTTTGAACATATACAAAGTAAATTCTGGCATTAAAATTATGTTAGGTAAACTACTTGGAATATCTCGACCTGGAAATGTTTACATCAATAATGTAAACCACGATCCTGGTTGATATCGAGCGGATCATGTGCATATATAAGAAATGTCTGAAAGGCTGCCGATAGCCCTTAGATTTTTCTGTGTTGCCCCATATGATCTCGTTAAGGATCCATGGCATTATTCTGTATTCTCTAATTTCAAATATTAGAGTGTGTTAACCGAATAGTACGTTTTATCGAATGTATATATTTTTATTATTTTCTAACGAAACACGCATTAGAAGAGATAGCGCCATGAATCATATTGGACCACAGGGATGTGAAGAATATCTCCAAAAGATGAAAATAGTTGCTCTCGTGTACTGAAAATATGTAGCAGCGCTCCCAGTAAGCGCTGAATTTATACTAGCCCATTTAAGAGAATAATTCATACTTTGTACAAACAATATACGTTAGCACGGTAATCCTGAAAGCTCTATCACACGTTTTCTGTGAATGTCTGGGACAGTTTTTAGACATACGCTGTCTACCTACAGTCTTGTCCAGGAAATACCCCGTGCACTGAGAAAAAGTGTTTGTTTTGTGCAAACATATGTATTATTTGTATAGGGGAAATGAAATATTTTGTTGTTGCAACAAAATAATTTTGTTGTTCTTATTTTGTCGATAGTCTAATTTCTATTGGCGAACACAGTGGGTTTGTTTATTCAAACCTGTATTTTGTAAGATGCACAAAATTAATTTGGTTTTTTCAAATGTAGTTTACTCAAAAAAAATATTTTTTTTTCAGACAACTAAATTTATTTTTGTCCCTACACAAACCAATATTTGGTTTGCTCTTCTCTCAGTGTGGCCGATGAACTATATTTCGTTGAGCACGTAAACCTGGTGAGGATAAAAACGTAAAAAAAGTGATATTAAAATATCTCCGTAGGATGACATCTGAAGTAATAATAGTGTTACGTGCTCGCTGCTTCGCATCCCACGTGAGCGAGTGGAAGTGAAGGGCAGTTATATGATAGCAGCGGCAGCAAGTCGAAGGATTGTTTTGAATGAACAGGCGAGCAATAGGCCTGTGGCCACGTATCTGTTACGGAAAGCGAGCGGCCTCTCATAAAGGACGCCGCCGCACACACCGGATAAACTTATCGTAGCTCGCGGCTCGATGATCCTCAGAAGCTCATGTTTCTCCATTTATCACGCAGAAATGGCATTGTCATCACCATTACTTTTCCCAGAACATCGTAGATTGCCGAGAATTTTCTAAACGGCGCCTACCTCAAGTATAAATACCACATGCGGGCCTCTGAAGGGGGAAGTGATTACGAGCCGAGAGTTTGGTGTCTCGTGCGATCTTAAGCGACAGTTGGGCGATGCCGGAACGGCGAGGGACGACTGCAGCGATCTGCGAGAGTGCGTCGGCGAGCTTGTGTGTAGCGAAGGGTGAGAATGATCTGCGGGACTGTGGACTGGATGCGTGAGTGAAAAGACATTCGGGACGATGGAAATAGAGAGTTTTAAATAAAGTAATTGGAGAAAGTGGAGCAGTTTAGGGGACAGCAGCAAGAATAAAGACTGTGATACAGACTTTAATTGAAATGGAGATAGTAATTAAATACTGCGCTCAATAAGGATAATAAGAGTTAATAGTACTCCCAAGCTGATAAATAACAGATGTTTGACTGTTTGTATAGCATCGGAAATTAATATAATTATTGAATATAGATATATTATTTTATTTAAGATCTCCTTCCCTTACAAACTGAGATACGCCCCTCAGGCGTCCCAGGTAACAATATAATAATTGATTCACAAAATAAAAATGTCCCATAATAAAGCGGTCATCCTTTCAGCAATATTATGATAATGAGCAACTCTGAACAATTTATCGGGAGGAGTATAGCTTTGCACCCGCTTAGGGTTACCTAAACGCGTAAACCACTTTTCGTGCGTATCAGGATAAACAACCTGTCAGAGCCGGTATACGTAAAGCCTTACAAAGTACTCGTGCCATTACAAATCACTGCTCCTCATAGATTAATTGTGTATAGTATTAGTTTCATGAATGCCCCAATGATTATTTACAATGATTTAATGACTCAATAATTGGACATAATTAGGCCTATGTTAAAGAACTATGACGGAACTTTCCTGGTGTTGTGGTAGATAACTACTTGTGAGAAATCACCCATCTGGTGTTAAGGTAATTGAACCAACCACATCGCTAATGCGAGCCAGATTTGTTACAGCATTTCAAAATCTCTTGCAGCACTCTAGCTGTAAACGCAATTTAAAGAAAAATTGTGGCTACATTAACGGACGATTATGTTTGTAAGTATCAACAGAGAGTTACTCATCCAAGGATCTGTCACTATGAGCTACGATCCTGGTTTGTTACGCTAAATGTTAAATTCATGTTGATGATATCTGTCTGGTATTATTTCTTGTTTACGGACTTCAGCTAAGAGCAATATTTGCCGAAGAGTGCCTCAATTACTGTGATTTACCTTCGAGAATTCCTTGCTCACCACACGTTTGAGTCAGACTGAGAAATCTATCAATTTACAGTTGTGTAGCTGACACTTTTAAACTTCCAGCTGTCGTGTTTTCACACATTCTTTCACTGACTTATCAGTAATATCCCGTCGGTGTGTATAGATATGAGAAAACTTGGAAAAATCAGTTCATATTTCTTTAATACGTACTAACCACGTCTAAATCGCAGGTTAACTGTAATCGTAATTCCATTTACTACACATAAATATCTATAAATCAACTACGTAAACATCGCTGTCTTATATTTTTGTACTACGTCTTCATTATAAATAAAAAATAACCACTTGACATACGACTTAATACATTTAAATTAAATCGTTTCAAAATTTTTCATACGTTACAAATGTTGTGCTTGCCACTACAGGAGTCTTTCAGATCTTAAATTATAATATGAAATACTTTTCTGGGAACAAATGAACAAAGCCGCGTGGATTCCCATTGTGTAAATCTTTAGCAGTAAAAAGTTTACATTCGAATGTTTAATAGGTCATATTTCAATGGAAAATTCTAATCTATCTTTTCTATCACCTAAAACAACTTTACCATCTATTGTAACATATGAAACATGTCAGTTGGTTCTTTTTGCATAATTATTTCCAGCTGAGTTCTCGACAGTCGTGAAACCCTAACAACCCTGAGACAAGGGCGCAGTCAGGATTTATGTTCGGCCGAGGGGAAGGGGGGGGAGCATGGTTTGTGAATGAGATAGGAGCTTTATCTTACACACTCACCGTGATGCTTTGTAGTAGATTAAGAACAAAATGCCTCAACAATATTGTCTGAAATTTCTTTACTTTTCACATAAGATGCTCAGAAAAATCTACGAAAATCGTCAGTTACTAAAAAAAAAAAACACATTAAAATATTTTACAACACCGCTCTTGTAGTAGTATTATATGGCATTATTTTGTAAGCTTGAAATTGGTTCAGGGGAGGGGGGCAGCTGGCCCTCCCCCCTGCATCACCAAGGCTACGCCCATGCCCCTACACACTTTATTGAATGCGTCACCGCCCTTCATTCGCCATTTATTCTAACGGCTGTATTCGTTTTAAAATGTTGCTAGACGAATATACTCTGACTCGTAGGGGTAAATTTGACACTATTATTGGGATATACGTGTTTTCACATTCTTAAAAATGTTATAAATTTGTTGTTCTCATTGTGTTGACCTATTTCACAGAGTGCAGCAACAAAAGGAGGAAAGTTTTTCTATTATTTTTAATAATTGCAAAAGTGAAAGCGTACACAATGTATGCTCGGATATGTTGTATGGGTTATTACAGTGAAGAGCTGCCACAAGAAAAGTATACCTCCGGGATTGTAATAATATTGTAAGTTTTATCGCAGGGAAACTACTTTATTTACATATTTTAAAATCAAACATTGAAAAAAATCTCCTCGCATATCTTAAGAAATTGTAATTGAAAGTTACCGGAACACATCCGGCAAATATGTAAAACATCTTGTTCGCCATAACTTTAAACATAAATCTCGCAGTTCAACTAAATAACTCAAAACCATTTTATTTCTGTTACTGTCAACGTAACTTGAAGTTGGCATGCGAATGTGTATGGTAGAATTCACACGATTAATGGGCAGTGACTTTTTTTCAAGGTAATTTAAAATGTACTTACATTACTTTATGCTGAACATCAAATAGTTATAGGCTGTTCACGTTAAAATTAGCACTTTTGAAAGCCGTGCTTAAGATCTACGTGTATGAACGTTATGTATTATTCCACCTTATGTGAAATTAACATTGCTATGGGCCTCATCTATTTATTGCTGCATCGGTCAAGTGAAACTGTGAAATTATTAGAAACAATTTAAATTATAACAAATGGTTACCTGACATTTTTATTTCGACGTTAACACATATACAACTACTTTCCATCCATCGTTGCCAACTTTACCGGGTGCATGTCGCTTAATTTAACCCTTAAAATATATGCAGGCAGGGGCAGTAACATTTTTCTAAGGTTGATTTAGAAAGTGCTCATTTAACCCCGTGAACAGCCTGTATGTGCTCAATGCTCGGCGTTTTAGCCCGTGGTCGTGAGTTTATTATCCATTTTGATCAACTCGCCCGACTAGCATGTCGCTGTAGTCGTTTGTATCAAGTCGTCGCGCCACAAATTGCCCTCTTCCAGCCCGTGATTGCCAAAGTTAGGCGCGGAACTGGAACAGCGGTCATGTGTTGCAGACGGCCTTCATCCCTCCCCCCCCCCCCCCCCTTCTCCGACTTCTCGCGAGAGCAGAGCTCTGCGTCTGAGCGGCCGTTAGTGGAAGCTACGCCAGTTCCTATACAGCCACTTCTGTACAGTTAGATGGAGCATCGCTTCTTTCTTAAATGCGCACTCTTACAATACTGCAATTATTATCATAGGCTATTCACGGTCAAATGAGCACTTTTGAAAGCCTTGCCTAAGATCGACTTGTATGCTCGTTGTTTATTCTTCCGCCTTACGTAAAATTAACGTTGTCATTGGCCTCGTCACTTTATTCAAGCGTCTATCAAGTGAAACTGTGAAATAATTGGAATATTAAATATGTTATAAATCTCCAAATTTTTACGTTTCGATGCATTAAAAAAAATACATAGAGCGAAATAAATGTTTTCAATTATAAGAAATTATTACCTAATACTCTTTATTCGACGTTAAGAAACGGAACTACTTTACCATCCATCGTTACCAACTTTATTGGGCACATGTCACTCACGGCGCGTATTAAAATATATGCAGCTATTAGGCAGTGACTTTTTTCTAACGTTGATTTCAAAAGTGCTCACTTTATCGTGAACAGCCTTTACATGCATTGATTTCTCTGTTCCTACCAGGAGTGTGGACCGTGTACACGGCAGATTCTGTTAAGTAACGCTTGCTCTAAATGACAAAATCGAGGTGGTTCATTAACTTCTCTAACAAGATAATGGCGTATTTTTTAAAACAGTCTTTCACTGGCAATGCTCATGTGTTTTCTGGGTATGCTTCCCCTTCCCTGAGTCCTTCTCCATCATCTATCAATTTTGGACCTGCATGAAAATTTAAGTTTCCATGGAAAATAATGAAACAAAGTAAAATACCTATAGTCTATACGCGATTTCTTTACACTTTTTAATTAAACCTTAAAAAAAACATGTATGACGTGTTGGGATGCTTCCTAAATATGTCATGTATCGCGATCCTCTAATTTTTACGTTAGCATTAAGGTACCTTATTTTTAGTTACATTTAATTTTTACTCATATCTTAATCTATAAATTATAGTTTATTAAATGCACAAATACTATAAATAAAGACAGGACGACCATAGGTGTGATTGTAAAGCGTAAGAAATAGTTCTTATAGTCCATTCACGCTTTCTTCAGCCTTTTGGAATCGTACCTTCGAAAAATCACCCTACGCGTAATATGTCAACCTGGTTTCTTCAATCACTTGTATTCCACAAATACATAACACTGTGATTAACTCTAAAGTACTGTATTTTTTAATAAATGAAACTTTTCTTAATATCTCCTATAACTTGTAATGTTTATTTCGTATTATATACTAACTAAAACCAGCGAGAGCAGCGGTGTATTGGCAACGGCTACTAAGAAATAGTTCTCAGTTCAAATATTGTTTCAACATAGTTTTTTGGTATACTCTTTGTAAATTAAATATTGCTATTGAAATATTTTAATATGTAGGTAGCCCCGATGAAAGCATATTTCATTGTTACAGTTAAAAATAATAGCGCAAAATAACGTACGTAGGCCGTAGTGACGTGGTGTTTGTGTTTTCGACCGACAAAACTGTTGGCTGGGCGGAGCTTATCGCTCTCGCTCTCTCTCCCCCTCCTCCCTCTCTGTCACTCTCTCTATCACGGGAAATTTCCCATCGCTAGTAAATAATTAATTATACATGCTTAAAATTGTAGCATTATTCGTACTTATTACAGAAAAATAATGATATTTGAATTTGGAATTTACAAATGAAATGAGATTTTATTGTTTAAATGCATGTGTTATTTAGATGCGATGGAGCGATGCGCGGCGCTTTCAAGTTCAGCAGGTTTGCAGAAGTGATGTAGGAGGGAGAATATAGAACTTCATCTTTCACGCGCTTGTCCCAATATGGCGGGCAATTATATCCAGTTTTTATATGGCCTTACGACTGACAATAATGTGGCAACATGTCAATGATAGGGCGTGTTTCTTAACGAAGCGTCAAGTTCGTACTCGTGTTTTATAAACATCCTAGGCAAGTTACAATGCTCTGATAAATATGTGTTTCCACGGCAGGTTGTAATGTATTGTAATCGTTGCGTATGAAAGGGCGTGGTGGCTGCGTTGTAATCGTTACGCAGGCCAGGTGTGTGTGTTGATTTCAAATATGTGCATAATTTTTACGTTTTAATCATGAACTGATGTTATGACGTTCATTATTTACATTCACGTCTGTTTATCACAACGTTGTACCTTTGCGCTAGGTGTTTGAAAAACAGTTGTGTAACGAGCTTACGTTTCTGTGATTTGAATGTCTGCAACAATACCAACGAAATACTAAGCCCACCCAGATAAAATAAAATAAATAATAAAATAAACCTACAAACCAGTAAGTACCAATACATGCAAATATTAGCGGAATAAATGTTACAGTAGGCCTATGTGTTTGTATGTTCACTACTATCTTTTACGTTTGTCGGTGTACAATAAATAAGCGACACGAGTTGCGTGCTTGAATTTACTGCGTCGTTTTGTTGGACTGGTTATCCCTTCGTTTTAATTTTTATTCCAAACACATATTAATAAAAGGTTAAATACTACTGTTGTTTCCGCCACAATTTGTAACAAACACAGTCGTGGCAAAATATTAATGTGTATTATGTGTAACGTCCTATATCGTGTGTAACAAATAGTTATAAAGCTGACCTAAATATTGTTATAGGCCTAAATCGTGAACATTCGTAGGATATGGTTTCTGCAGTATGACACAATTCTTTGAACAGCTCTAAACAGCAACTAACTCATTTGATAGTTATAAAAGTAGAAGTTACATGGTAGAGTTTATGTTTACGTGTAGCGGAAGGATACGTAATCAGTAACCAAAAGTAGATATTTAGCAGGGCTTCAGAACAGGCCGAAGTTATCGTAAATCAACTATATGTAACATATTATTACACTGAGTGTACAAGAATGCGGTAGGTTTACCCTCTGGTGTAATTAATTTTCCAAGCTTTGTTTATATGAGGCGGAGTAATATCATGGAAGTATAACTTTAACTGGGCTTCGGAAAAGTTGGAAGTAACAGTGAATCGAGTATAGAAGTTCAATCACGTTTTCTGGCTTTTGAAAAGGGGGGGGGGGGGGGGGGGGAGAGAGAATATTATCTTAGTATCACATTTGCAGCACGAGTAGTTTGGTTTTGCTCGTAATGCACTTATATCGAAACAACATGACTGAAATAATAATTATTTTTACCGCGAATTATTTACCACCGAAATTACTTCTCAGTATGAAGTTTATACACATCCAGAAAAAAAAAAAGCATAACTAGAGATAAGAAACCCGAAAATTGTATCGTTCATTCTTCTCAACACAGGAACAACGAAATAGTGACATCTTTAGAGTCATAAATCCGTCCAGATCTCTTCCGCAAATAGGCTGATAGACCTCCTATAGGACATTCACGGTAAAGAGACCACTTTTTAAGGCCATTTCAAAATGCACTAATTCCTAATAAATATATTTTATTACAGCCTCAGATGTTAAATTTTGAGAGTGGTGGAATGTATACACTATGTTTATTAGTCATATTGCAATGTTTACATTAAAAAGTGGCGGTAAGTTAGAAATTAGTAGAAAGGAAAATTTTAGCAGGGCCTTAAAAAGTGCTCATTTTACCGTGAACAGCCTATAACTGAAGTAATCCGTGCCTCATCAAATTAATGCTAAGGTTTTATATTCATATATATTAATATAGAGCACGGATTAATTTTAAAATTATTTACATTTTATGGATGGAAAAAACTAATAGGTTCATGACAGTAGCAAGTTCGTGGTAGTTTTTCAAAATACTTGTCGCAAAGTAGCCAGACGGGATGTGTTGTCGACTGGAGCCGGTATGTGGCAGTGATGTCGCTTTCGCAAAATTGACGTTATGTTTAGTTTCTCGACTTTATTTCAATAGCGGCATTTGCATAAATGTGATCTACGTTGGAAACATTTTCCCAATCGTACTGTAGGATATATTCTTTCTCCTTCTAAATACTAAACAGCTAACTCCATTTATTTGTACATCCTTCCACCTGTTAACGAACACCTTTCGTAAGACGAAAAAAAATTAACAAGAATTTTGGATGCCGTTTGCATTTTGTACGCATGTATTTGAGAAGGTCCGTAACAAGACTAGAAAAATCAAAAGCAAATTTTTAAATTTGTGGCGGTATATTATTTGGTCTGTCCAGTAAACATACCCGGGAATACTTTTTATCAAAAATAACCATGTCCTAAACTACATGTTTTACAAGTACACAGGCATATTGGGTGCTCTTTTGGAATCATTATTTACGAATGGGAAAATTTTCAAAGAACTCTGGATGAGAATTTAACACAAGCCAACAGCATTAAAAATGGGTGCTGTGGTTCACTTACTTTTGTCCGAAAATGTGTTGTTGAACGGTGTTAAATTCAAGTACTCACTAACAGTTGAAGGAGTATATAAAATACATTCTTCCAGGAATTTAAGATAAATATTTCCAAAATGAATTGTGGGCAGTGAAGAAATCTTTCTGTGACAGGTGAACCGTATTGCGAGGCTGCCTCACGGTACACAAATGAAATTAATGTAATAAGTCTGTAAAAGAGTCAACGATAAACACTTACCTTTCCATGTAGTTCTTAAATATTGGTTTTATAGCCAGGTCACCTTGTAAATAACCTTATTTATAATAAAAATATAATTTTTAAATTCGATCTGCGACTTGCATGAATCGCACACATCACAGGCTGAATAAATTCATGGCTTTATAAAATAATGGTATCAAAATTAATTGTCTGCATTATCACATATGTTTTATGTTTAATAAGAGCAATTATTTAGATTGATTTTTCATTTTATAATGGTTCCAAATTTTAATTACAGAAACAAATTAAAATTATGTTTATTTCACACTTCGTTACAACTAACCGTAATTTTTGTAAACATTTCTTTGAAAATGGTTACAATTAAGTGTGTATTTTGCAACGTAGGCGATATTTAATACTGAACAAATAATTTCAATGCCAAAGCACGGCACATGAAATGTGTTTTTCATGATTACTATTATAAGTTAATAAATTATGAACGGAATATAGTGGAAAATCAATTAATGAAAGTCATGTAATTTCAATGTTAGGTAAGTTATATTGAAATGGTTAAACCAGGCTTACCGGTATCAAAACAGTTTCCTTCATGAAATAAAGATTCCATTGACCAATAAACTGGCGGCTCAAACTATTTCGTGATTACTGCAACTGGCCTGTATTCAAAGTCGGGAATTTATATAAAGCTGAGGCACACGTTTCTTCAGTTTTAATTGCACTTTACTTAACTGAACTGTTTGACTACGCCAACAGTAAGTGTATGAACACTCAAAAACTAATACATACGTTTTAAAATTGAGCTACGAGAAAAATATTAACGTAACTAATTTCCTTGTTTTTCCTCGCAGCAGTATCAACGAAACGAGTACAGAGAACAGCAAAAGCAATCACCTTCCTTTACAACAATTACGGATGACAAACGAGCATACGGAAGAGTGCAGTTGCGGAAAGTGGTGTCAACAAGTGGCGAATTGTGAAAGGTCTCATTAGTAACAACGACCCAGTTAGACTCTATAGTTTCCATGACTAGCTGCGCACGAGGGCAGCTGGTTTCCCGGCTATCGTTTATCCGTGCTTTATTCACACTTTTTTTAAATCAAACCTTTAAAAAATCATCCTATGCCTGATGCCTTTAGTTATTTCCTATAAATCTCACTATTACAAACTTTTTATACACGTATTGACACAAAAGTAAAGGCTGTTCACAATAAAGTTAGCACTTTTGAAATAATCAACCTTTGAAAAAAATCACTACTCCTACCTGCGTGGATTTCAACGGGCGCACTGAGCGACACGAGCCCAGTAAAGTTGGTAACGATGGAGGGAAAGTAGGTTAATGATTAATAGCCAAATTTGTTATCTCACTCAGGGGACCTTGTGTAAAAGCATATTTAAGTTATAAAAGCTGATTATTAGGAAAAGCATTGATTTATTTTAATTTAACAATATAACCAATTCAAGGAACTTGGAATGTGTAATCCACCAGTTTTAGGGAAATATTTTGACGTGCGCTCTAGAGGGTTAGTTAGTTTTCCAAAAAACTTTTGACTAGTGGATGGTGAGGTGAACAACATTTGTCCAGACACTGGCACCGACGTATAAGGAACAGGAGCAGAAGTACAAATAGGAATGGGGCCACCCGTGTTAACAGCAGACGACAACACTGCGCAAGTTACTGGCGCATTAACACCAAGTGAGGCAAATGACTCCACAAGAGGCAGGGATGTAACAGCAGTACCCGCCTGTGCAGAAAACTGCTGTTCAAATTTACAAATACTAGAAAACAGGTTTTTAACCTGTTACGCAATGTTGCACAGAAATTTTGCAAATCAGACAGGTTATCTATTTGTGTTCCATAAGTTATTTACTCGCATATCAAGATGTGACAATCTACACTTTACTCTGGAAAATGATTGAACAGAAACGTTATTCTCAAGATTATTATAATGATTTTGAAGGATCACAACCTTTGTAGTACATGAATTATTCTCTAATTGGACATCCATATCATAATCATTAAAGTCAACAGGCGCTTCTGCTCGAAGAACAGAGCGCAGGGCTTTTCGGAGAGCTGCTACTGAATTTTGAGATGGGATGGCCCATTGTAAAGCACATCCATAAATAATTTCGTTATTAACAAAAAATTCTGTCACAAAGGTAGCCATAGTGAAGAACAATGAGCAATACAAACATCAATAATAATGAATTCAATGCTACGAAATTGTTTAATTGGCCATGCATGTCACCCCCACCAAAACATGACCTGCCAAGAGGTAGGGGTAGCATAATAACTAACATGCACAACACATGCACCAAAACTCAACTAAAGTAACCACGCTCTTCTACCACTTCTAATCCCCCCTACCGTGTAAATGGGAGTGAACAGCAACTGCAAGTAAGAAAATTAATTCTCACCTAGGACTAGCACATCCACTGCGCAGCCACCGCTGGCAGGGTGAGACCCTTGGAGTGAATCCATGGTTAGGTAACCATGGATAAATAATAAAAAAAATTAAGAAATGTCTCGGTTGAGTTAAATTAATTTTAAATTACCTTATAAAAATAACATTCTCAGCTCAGTATACATATAATCTCGTTGTGAAAATTAGTGATGTAAAGACAATAATAAAAAATCGTTTAATACAACACTAGAATGATTTTTTTTTGGGAAATTATTATTTTGAATGTAATTCCAATTTTATAAAGTATTTTCATAATCAGTTGGTTATTTGAATGGGGCCTCAGGGTCTATAGTACTTAGATAATAATGCATTACAAGATCATAGAATTTATATGTTATTAAAAAAAAGTTTTAAACTACCATTTAAAGAAAATAGCAGCTTGCACATGCCTAGTTATTAATGTAAAATTATATATGTGTGTTGGGTTTCGATGGTCCGCTGAGGAAACTGACAGCAACGCCGAGCCAAACTCGTTAACGGGGGATATTGCCTTGGGTGAAGGGAATACACCAGATCAGAATTCCATTTTCAGAAGTAGCAGGGCCAGGAACCCGACATTCATCAACTCGAGAACTGCATACACTTGAAGACGTGGACCGGACTTTAAGAATTTAAGAAATGTTATGTATAAAACGAGAATTAGGTTATACACTCAATAAACAATTACGCGATACTGATAGTATTACTGACTGAAGGCGGTGATTCCGAATTTCAAACTATTGGATCGTAGAAAAAGGAAAAATGCCAAACAGCAGAGAATTTGAGATGTTGCATTGCTGAGAAAATGACCAAGAAGAACGAAAAAGACGTAATCATCACATTTCGAAAATCGCCGCCTCAGCGAAACACTTATAAACACCAAAGATCACCTTCAATGTGCTTGCCCCTTACAATATTGCAGAGATCGACACAATGATGGTCGTGCAATGCAAAGAACATAAGACATCACAAGTAATCACATAAGCAATATTATTAGTTAATTAAGAATATATGCGCTGTAGATGACATAACTGGACTTACAATATAATTACTATTATTAATTATAACAATGTGTACACAAGAAAGTGATAACGGGAAAGTAATTCTTTATGTTAACAACATTACTAACAATATTTGTTTTACAACTTATAGAGTTTTCTGTCACATATTTCACTTAAAAGAAACCTGTCCTTTAATTTTATTTTTTTATCTCGATATATTCTAACTATTTAATAGGGACTGCCATATTGGAGAGACCAAATATATTTAAATGACTTTAAACTTTGTCTGAAAGATGGCGGTGGAAACCAGGAATATACCAAACAACATAATTACTATGAAACAACGTTTGCTAACAAATAATAACGGCACAGTGTTTCGTCTTAAAATTTTATTGCCAAATGTTGCCGATGGCGAAAATTTGCCCGTGTGACAGTCGATATGGAATGCACATTCAAGCTGCATAGTAACGAATCTCAGTGTGCCAAAAATGAACTGATTTACTTCCTACAAAAGTGTCAAAAACCGCGCGGTTTCGACTAAGTTCAGCACACTGTTAAGGTAACATAATGCTTTCAGATGCTTCCACTAAGTGTTTATACAAAAACAATACACCAAAGTTATGGAAAACTTAAATTTTTTTCAACTACTTACAAATCCTACTAAAAGTTCGAGTCAAGTTTCGTTACATTGTAACAGCGTCTAACGGCACCGGCTGCCCAGGCCCTCAAAAGAGACTGCAGAGTTTCAGCAGTGCAGTTGCCATTTAGAAACTGTTTAATATTTTTGAGCGGTGTCTGCTTCCGAACACATTTAAGACAGTTTCCACGTCTAAGTTTTAGTTTACATTTTCTATTCCCATATATAATGTGTATTGTTTTTATATGTGACGAAGGGCTGACAGTCTTTTTAGGTACTAACTTTCCGGAACAGGCTACTTCGTATAGACTAGTGACACTCAACCGTAACGTTCACTTTCCTATACCTCACTGAGTCCTGGCTTTCAGCGGGGCATGCACATCTATGTTGCCACATCAGTGAGAAATTAAATATTTCTCAGTTTCTTTACGAGGTGAAGTAACAACTCAAATGCGCCGATTTTTCCTTATGTTTACCCATGAAGCCGAAAGTCGGTTCGCCATCGTTCATATCGCATTTAACAATGACCCCACGACGCGCGATCTGACCTGTCTCTTCGCTCTTCGTACTGCAAGCCGACCTATACGGCCAACTTCCCGGCTGTGCGAGTATAATTAATATAATTAAAAAAAAAACCGAGGACTCCGATATATCTGGCCGTCTCCGACCTCTCAGGGCGCATATCAACCAGCGAAGTCAGAAAAATATCGCTGGTCTCGCTCCCTCACGATACGCTTCCGCCCTCACACGAGGACTCTCATACGGCGAGTGTGAAAAACCCAACAGAATTACTGAGACCGCGGTTCCATAACGCCTAAAAACATCTTAGCCAATCAGGCGCTCCCAATACAAACAACAGCGAACATTCTTGTCGGTTTCATGTGCCTCGTTTATTTCACCTGAATTAAACTTGAATATGTTCACATTAATATCATTCTCTATATACTTGTTAAACTGTTTAATTAATATACTAATAATTGTAACATAATTTGTAAATGTCTCTGCGGGCGTCCAAGTTTTTGCCCCTCCTACCGAACTAGTAGATTCTCCCCCTTCCCTTCTACCAGCGAGTTCATGAGAAAACTCTCTTACCGCCACCGCCCCCTTTCCCGAATGTCACAAAAACAGTCCTTCGCAAGAGTGAGCGGGTTGGTAACATGATGCCATCAATTGCGAAACTTCCCTTCTTTTCTTATCCTCTCTAATATAACACATTAGCTATGTACTTAATATTATTTACAATGGACATATCATACTGCAAATCATTACAGATATAGAGGCATTTGAACCAACTTTCTATGGCAATTCTAACAAATGAGAAGATTGCACGCCAGTTAAGTACCTTGCGCATAAAGGCGGCCAGATATTCTACATGCGCACCTAGATCACCCTTAACGCTCCCACGTTTTCAGGACACAAAAATACTTGTAGCCAGACTGTCGCCTTAACTACGCTGCAATAAGACACAGGCATTACAAACTGAGCACGGTACACAAGAAACACAAATGGCTTTTTGATGCTGCTTCGAAAACACCAGCAGACAACTTTTTGCTGCCTCGGAGTGCAGAGGGAAATATGAAAGTGGGAAAGTGCAAATATTGGTTCAGTGTAACGTGGTGGAAGTATGCGAGTAGAGGCGAGAAAGGTCGTTGCACGTTTCCGAGGTTTTTTGAAAAAACCCAGAGCCTTGCTTCTTGTACACTCTCGTTCCTCTCTGGCGCAAAAGGTGAAACCACTTTAACCTCAAACCTTTCCGTAGCAATTAAATTATATGGGCTCGCTGCCGACGTAAAGAGCGATGACCACCTCAATTAAACTACGTTCTCGTTTAATTTGTCTAGGCCTTCGTTGCGAAGTCGCGTTTTTCTATAAAAATGCCGCAGAGTCTGTGCGACTGTCACCTTTAGTCTTAGGTGAAAGTGGAGTTCAAAAAATGCGTCAAAATTGCAGCTTTTGCAGGGAAAACGTGTTACTATACAGTTATTGTACTTCACGAAAGCGAGATTTAACAATACTGCATAGGCTGTTCACGGTATATATATTCCACAGCACTCGGAAGTTTACGTCTAAGGTTAAAACATAATCTACTTATTGACAATCATTCCAAATGAGAGGGCATTCAAAATGTTCACTTTACCGTGAACAGCCTATACCGTAATTTCCCCCGCATTTTTCATTCAAATTTTCTTAATATTTGTATTTTTTTATAATTACGCACCGTATTGTTATTTGGAGAAGATTTATTTGCTTGCTACACCTTGAAGCATTAAGTAACATTTTATTTTAAAGTAATTTGTTTTGAAATCCATCGTTTTGGTATTTAAAAACACACCAGCTATATATTTTCTGTCTAGACAGAAGTCCATCCGTACATAGATGTGTTACAGTATATTCATTTCTTACTTTAATGCAATCACTATAAAAGGAACGACATATATCGACACTCTCATTTAAACATCATGGTTTTATTCAGATGCTGAGTCATATATCTCCTTAAATTTACATTTCTGCCACCGTCCTTATTGTAGGCCTACACTGCAAAAAACTGCGTAATTTTGAATTAAATGTATGTAGCAGCAGTTTCTCCACTGACATTGGTGTAATTTTACACCTATATTTCTCAATGTTTTTTTTTTACTCTACGTCGTAGTAAATTTATCTTATAAATGAGTAAAATAACATATACTTGGTACAACAAACTTAACATACCATGGCGTAAAATTACTATTACTATGTAGCAGAAAATAAACTTCGGCATTTGTGTATTTTCTCTCCAAGGCAAATAAATTTTCACAGACATAGCAATTGTCACTTCACCTCTGTGTATGTGCATTTGCTTACTAACAAAAACGTATAGTGTCTATTCGCAGATTCATTGTAATTCAAATTAAACAATTTCTTTTCTGTACATTTTCACTGTTTTACTAAGCAATTTTACTGTCAGTGTATGTTAATTCACATACTTAATATGAGTAATTCAGTGTTTTACTCCGTTTTGTTAATTAATAGTTTAACAGAGCTTTAAAAAAATTATCTCTACAATATAGTGAATAATTTATTTCGGATATAGAATAATAGGCAGTTCTATACAAAAGCCAGCATTTTCCACCAGCGGGAGTTAAGATTTCCCTTAGCCACACAAAAGGAGTTCGAAGTAGTTCTACTCCCTACCGCTAGATCGCATGTTCTTAACAAATACTTGTAGTTATGTTTGAATTCACAGGTACATTAGTGTAAAATTACAAAATACTGTACTCATTTTAGCAAATTGCTGATAAAATGTAAAATTACCGAGAATATTTTATGCGTAAATATACTCTCACAGATACTCCAGAACGTAATGTAAGTTTATACACACACGGTCATTCTAAAATTACACAATTGAATATGTACAGCTATACTGACATCGGGTGTTCATACAACGATTATATAGGAGTAAAAATACGTAAGTTAAGGTTTTAATAGACGATTGGGTGTATTTTTACATATATATTTCAAAATGTGTAAATTAACTCTAACATTGTGTTTATTAAGCCGTACATTAATGTATTTTCATAAAAAAAATGTCATACTCTCTTGATTATTAAGAACATTTGAGTAAAGTTCTACGTTCTGTAGTTGTTTTTACCAATTACAGATACGAAATATAAAATTATCAAAATTTTGTATGTGTAAATTTACACTTATTTTTTGCAGTGTATGTTTGCCAGTAAATTATTAGGTAAAGTGATATTTAATAAGGTGCTGGAATGTATGTATTTCGCAGTTTGGCTTTCAAAGTGATCACGTGACCATTGCACGTCTGAAACATCCCTAGCAAAGTTCACTATATGCTCTTCACGGTAAAGTGAGCACTGTAGAAGCCCTAGTTACTTTTTACTCTCAGCGATTTTTTTTGGCCGTTTAATCGCATTTTGAAATAAATATCGACATTTAAGTAATTAACACAGTGTACATATTCCACCGCACTCGGAAGTTAACGTCTAAGGCAAAAATTAAATATATGTATTGGCTATTATTCCAAATGAGAGGGCTTTCAAAAGTGCTCTTTTTTAAATCGTAAATAGAATCTACCAACCGCGTGTTACAAACGTAGGTTTGACGTTGCCGCAAGCCAATGTCACTTCACACGCGAGGAAGATAAACGTGGAAAGTGCTCTGCACACAACTGCGATGTGGTTACGAGTAGACGTGGCGTTTGTCATGCAGAGTACGTTATTTCTAAGTGCTGAGATTCACACACTACTTAGTCGACACGATAGAAAGCGTCGCCAAATCTCGAGTAAATTACAGAAATCATGGTTGTGCGAATGACAGACGTAGCCCTACGTATTTTGACTAATATTATACAAACGGCTAAATTTTCCCTTCAGTTCCACAAAAATTTGACATTGCTGGCTAACATATCTTAATATTTCATACTCTTTACACAAGCGACCTTCATACGTCTACAAATGTAGTATTTAAAAAATTTGAAACTGATGGCAACATATTGTTAAATTTACGTACGTATTCAATTTAATTTTTTGAAAATGAAGGGGTTTTTTTTTTTTCTAGAATAATATGTTTCCCAGTTTGGTAAGGTAAGGTAATTTTACACTGGTTTTTGTGTGCTTATCTGATATACTCTTACTTAAATATGGAACATAGGCCTTACTAATAACAGATTATGAGCATTTTTTCATCCAATATTAATAATATTTTCACGTGTATTTCAAAAACAGTTCGTTAATTTTGGTAAGTTTTTCTTTAATTTTTCGCGTTTACAAGCCAGCCCAGCGTTACCAAATATTTCCTAGAGGATAAGCGTAAACAGTGAGATATCACTATATGTTCAATAATACGTCAACCATTCAGAAATTTGGACTGGCCATAAAATGTAATATCGATATATACGTATATGTTTCCTGAGAACTGATTGGGTAACAACATCTGAACATCGGTTTTATTTTTACTCAAAACGGTAATTACCTAATGTGAAACAAGCATTTCCAACTTAGGTAATTCAGTAACACACAGGAAAGAGCTTCGTGTATCGTATAACTGAGCAGAAACTGAACACGATGGTTTTTCTGGCTAGCAATGGTTCTCTGAAGTTTGTATTGGTTGCTTGTCAACATTTACAGCACCAGTAGAAGGTTATCAGGCAAATACTTTTAATCAGTCAAGATCGTGCACATTTAAAAAGCTCCATGTACCATGGATAAGGTAGGTACTGCATTTGGACAAACAATATCCTAGAAGATAAAAAGGCACCGCCGTAGACTGAGCGTCCTCAAAATGCAGCAGAAGAACTTACGTAAAGGCTGTTCACGATAAAGTGAGAAATTTAGAAATGAACCTTAGAAAAAAGTCACTGACCATGCATCCAAGTATTTTAACGGGCGCACTGAGTGACATTCGCCCAGTAAAGTTGGTAACGATGGATAGAAAATAGTTCCATATCTTAACGTCGAATAAAAAGTGTTTGGTAACCATTTGTGAGAACTTAAAATTATTTATTTCGCTTTCTGTTTTTTTAATACATCGAAGAGTAAAAATGAGCAGATTTGTAAAGTACTTACTTTCTTAATAATTTCACAGTTTCATTCGACCGACGCATGAATAAAGTGATGAGTCTCATGGCAATGATAATTTTACATAGGGAGGAGGAATACAGAACGGGTTTGCAAGTAAATCTTAAGCAGGGCTTTCTAAAGTGCTCATTTTACTGTGAACATCCTATACGTTAGTTTCACAGTATTATGCCGTATGCTTGGTGCTAAGTGACGTTTAGTTGAAGTAGCGTGGTTTCCAACACAGCAATTCACCCGACTGAGCAAGAAGCAGAACTCATTTTTAAGCTGTACACATACTATAGTCTATTCTAGGTTTCTTCACACTGTTTGAATCAAACTTACGAGAAAATCACCCCATGCATGATTTGTTTGGTTTTTCCCTAAATATTTTATATCACAACCGGTTTGTAATTCTGTTAACATAAATAAGTGTTATATTTGTTTAAATTGAACTGTTATTAATGTTTAATTAATAAATTATTGTATTTAATTTATAATTAAAATGAATAAATAAATGGAGGAAATATGTGGGTTGGTAATACCTAGTAATAAATAGTTCTCATGCAAAATATTACTAAACAGAGTGCGCACAAATGAAGTGCGTTGTCCCCGGAGTGTAATTCTCCAGATTTGGTTAAGCTTTGTTACCTATTAGGAGCAGGGAGATCCTGAAAGTATAACTTCAGCAGGGCTTCAGAAAAGCTGGAAGTATCCATGAATAGACTATATCATAACTGTCGAAAAAGTACGACTTATGTTGCACATGCATGAAGAATTCATATATTTTGTAACACTTAAAAATGTTTTGTGGAAATGTCACTGTAAATTTTTTTTTTATATCACTACCATCAGTTTAATTTTAATTAAAATTCAGCGTGTTTCTTTCCCTAATGCCTCAGCATGCACATTATGGAAAACATTCATTACGAAAAACCATATTAATAATTACCCTAATCGTATGTAATGGAAAATTAGTAATAACGACAAGTTTTTAAATCGTTTATTCTGTACACATCTATTTAAAAGCCAAAAGTTAATATTGCATAATTAAAATCAATGTATATTAAAGCATATATTAAATATATTTGTTTGTATTAGTAGAATTTTTCTCAGATGTGACCATATTAATTATGATTGCCGTACTTAACAATGATTTCCTTGCATGGTGTTTTGTTTTGCGTTTGACATTTGTTTTCATTTTCAAAGTTCTTTATTTATAGCTGGTGCTGCTGGCGCCCTCCACATTAGATTCTATTTTCAATGTCTAGGTGGTACTAACTTCTCGATTTCTTCGCTACTATCGACCTGTACCGAATGGTGACAAGGACCATCCCTGCAAAGTACTTAAATTGTCATATCTAATTGTTTTGTTTTATTTTCTCGGGATATTTATGTGCTGAATTACCAGAAAACGCGCGAACGATGAATGTACAGGAAATATTTCCAAAGATTAAAGGCCCTTTCCACGTTCAATTTTTTCCTCATACTACATTTGATTTTTAATGAATTGAAAACATTGAATATTATATGACGTAATAGCAACATTATAATCGCTTCCATTATCTCTTTCAGTTCCTTGAATGTCTCATTTTCCTTCAAGATTTCCGTTTAAAACACCTTCTATATTTTCTTTAATCCAAAAATTCATTCGGCGATAACAGCTTTTCTAACAACATAAAATTAAGTAATCCCATAATAATAGAGTTATGTGCACACATTTAAAGTTGCTACTAAATAAGGACGCATATATTTTTTAAAAGAAATTGTACAATAATATGAGGAAAATTTGTTATGGTACTTTAAACAATAATTTTCGTGTCGTGCATGAGTCGTGGATACTTGTAAAAATTTACTAGCGTTATTTTTTTAACTGGTTTCATTAAAAATTCTGTGACAAATTTTTACGTAGAAACTTGAAAGCTTATTGAATGCAATTTGATCAAAGAAAAATGAAGTGCATTTTTAGTGCAACAAAGATAAATCAAGTATTTGAATCTAGTAAATATTCGATCGTGTGAAATGGCCTTAAGGCTAGACTTCACCCATTGTCGCAGAAATGCTTAGCTTTTGCGTCATAATTTTGGATTCGTAGCAATCGCTGGAAAATGTACGGTTGTAGAAAATTCACAATTACTAGTTGTTTAGTATTTTTGAGCGAAATTTTTATTGTGTGTTATCGATTTATTGTAAAAGTCGAAAACACACACGCGCGCACACATACATACACACACACACATACATATATATATATATATATATATATATATATATATATATATATATATATATATATATATATATATATATATATATATATGCTATTCACGGTAAAATGAGCAGTTTTAGAAGCCCTGCTTAAGATGTCTTTATTTGCACGATGTATATTCTTCCGTCTTATGTAAAATTAACATTGCCATGGGCCTTATGACTTTATTAATATTCATGCTTCGGTCAAATGAAACTGCGAAATTATTAGAAAAGTAAACTTTTTTTTATCTGCTAATTTTTACACACTGACGCATTAAAAAACAGAAATCGAAATAAATAATTTAAAACAACACAAATGGTTACCTAACACTTTTTATTCAACGTTAAGATATGGAACTACATTCCATCTATCGTTACCAACTTTACCGGGCGCGTGTCACTCAGTGCGCCCGTTGAAGTATTTGCAGGCATGGTCAGTGACTTTTTTCTAAGGTTGATTTCAAAAGTGCTAACTTTATCGTTAGCAGTCTTTGTGTGTTTGTGTGTGTGTGTGTGTATATATATATATATATATACATATATATATATATATACATATATATATATATATACAATAAGTTCCAATCCTTTTTGAAAGCAGGAAAATAACACGCAGCAAAAAAAAATTTGATTAAAGCGTATTAAAGAACTAGTACATTTTCTATAATCAAACATTCCAAATAATACCTCTGAAACTGGAATTATGACACGAAAAAGACGATTTTCTGCAAAAAGTGTGAAGGGCTAGAGTGAAGTGGTAATTTGTCGGGCATAGGTGCGTGTTCAATCTATCCCGCCAGGCGTAGGCGTGTAGCGGCGCGTGCAGACCGAGAACACGTGTCGCATTTCAACCAACGAGAGCAGGGGAGCAGCAAAGGAGGCCGAGACGATGGTGTTTTCCACGCCCTCGCGACGTGCATGGGTTGCGCGAGACCATGAAACATTCAGCACACGTCTTCTTCGAGCAGCCCCCCTCCGAACGGGCGAGGAGACCTAGCAGGTTTGGGGGGGGGGGGGGGGGGGGAGGAACTGACAGCGCGTAGCACGCGAGGTTCAACTACGTCATGTCATCGCCTTCTTGAAGTATACAAGACGAAGGCGCCTTCGCTGCACGCCGACGGAGGTCCATCCTCCGTCAGCACGTGACCTACCACCAAGGTCACCGCGGGGTTCTATTCCACGCTGTGGTTCTCCTCCGGTAAAGGCTATTCACGATAAACTGCTTAAGATATACTTGCATGCACGTTGTGTATTCCTCCGCCTTATGTAAAATTAATATTGTCATAGTCCTCATCACTTTATTCATGCGTCGGTCAAGTGAAACGATGAAATTATTAGAAAAGTAAATATTTTACAAATCTGATAATTTTTGTCCTTCGATTCATTAAAAAACAACACAAAGCCGAAAAAATAATTTCAGTTATCACAAATGGCTACCTAACACTTTTCAACCGACGTTTACACATTGAATTACTTTCCATCCATCGCTATCAACTTTACTGGGCGCATGTCACTCAGTGTGTCCGTTAAAATATATATGCAGGCAGGGGCAGTGACATTTTTCTAAGGCTAATTTCAAAAGCGCCTCCCGGACTGCTTGGATTTTTGTTCCACACATCGTGTTTAGGAAACATGTGTACATACTCGGGCATGTGATTCGTGACTGGAAAGGAGGAAGATTGATATAGGACACACATGGTCCATCTCCATTACTATGAGCTAAAGAAGCCCCTAAAGCTGGAGGGCGACAAGCATATTACGTGAGATATTATGCAAATTACTTGCGTTAGAGGAACAGAAATGAGTAATTGTACGGATTCATTAAACCAATATCTTAGACAAAAGGAAGATATGGTCCGTCGTACACACCCTTATATAAATAATAGGCGTTGGCACCCTATGATTGCATGCAACATTTATACCGTGAGGCTGAAGTGATTGTGGATACCAGTAGATGAAGCAGGATGTCGTAATTAGCAAATAAGACCCTCAGTTGCAACTCCCTAGGACCAACCGTTTCCGTGCAAAATGCTTGAGTAAAATGTTACTTCTTTCACAACTAGAAACGTTTAATTATCCTGCTGACGTAAACCTGATTTCGGCATTATATGCCAACTCTTTCGAGGATTTAGTATGTATTCCTTCGGTCCTTCATCTTGTCTTTCTCTGCTCAATGTATACTCCGTGTACGGTTGAGCACACTATTTGACCCCCGCGTGCTGAAATTTAACCTGCAACCGAAAACATAACTATCACATTTAGGCAACCTTTGCACTTTTTTAAAAAGTTTCTTCTTTTATTTTGGCCTGTTTTTTTTACCATGTTCGGTATTTTTTAAATAATGCTAGAAAAGGTTCTCTCGTATCTTTAGGTACATTTACCACATATCCAAACTTTTCAGAAATTCTTCAGTCTGAATGTTCCATTACAGCAGTTTATCTGTATTACAAATGCTCATTGACGGTTATGAAAACATATTTCCGGGTAAATTGTATACTACCATAAACAGATCCTGCAGTAAAAACATACGTTTTTACTTACTTGCCTGCATACATACCAACATACTTTGGACACTGCCACTTCAAACACCTAACAAAAGATGTAATAAATTATGTCAACTTAACTGAACTGTGCACATTTACTGTAAAATTCTAACTCCTCTGAAAAATAAATGTATATTACCATTACGTGCATATAACTTACAAGACATAGCTTCGTTACAACATTTCTGTGGTTTTCACATAGTGCATATATTACAGTTACGATAAGAAAATATATGTGTCTGAATATGGCCTTGATGCGTTAAAACAAATTGTTACAAAACAATAGGCACATGTGAACAGCTACTCTTTGCTCATTTCTTGCGACTAATAAGTGAAGTTTAATATATATATATATATATATATATATATATATATATAGAGAGAGAGAGATAGAGAGAGAGAGAGATTATTGTGACACGTGTATCTTTTACACGGGTTGAAATTATGAGTTATATAACATTAGTTGATTTTCGTAAAAGTGTAAATTAATGCCTCGAGTTGTATGATATTCATTTATATTTATATTTATAAATATATTTCTTCATACCTCCAGCATTTACTTTCATCGCGTCTTATAAACATTGACCACCTTAATTGTAAGCAGTTCACGCTTTAATAAACCATTATTCTCTCGCTCTGTACGCGTGATGCGTGCAACCTAGACGAATGTTACCTTCTGGTACTGGAGCGTACGGCAGCAGGCATGAGGCGTGGCAATTCTCGTTTTATATTTCAGTGCACCAGGGATTACTCTAAGCACTCCACTTCTCCATTTCCCCGGTATCGGTGTCTAATTTTCCAGCGTTTTGCCCAGCTTCTTGGGATTTGGCCCCAGTGTGCGCTATCAGTACCGGACGGAAGGTGTGAGGGTGAAAACGAGAGCCAAAATAAATCTCCCGTCAGTATAGTTACGTATTAGTACAGTCAACTTACACGCAGCAGGGCCTAGAGTAATTCAATAAGCAACATCCCAGACAGAATTTACAGCAGAAGAATTTGATCACAGGGTTCCGAGATAGCAGTAACTGAACTTCAGTAGTAGTATCAGAATATTCTCTCACTCCTTAGACTTACAATTGAAACCGTAACAATCCGTATTTTACTGAACCCGTTTTGTCGAAGGACCTATTCTGAAGTAGGTACGAGGTGTTTCGCTCTAGGAACTATGTTTAAAACTGCAGATACACATGCGTGACTGCAATAGGCAGTTCTGCTCGTGTTAGTAATTAAGATGGAAGAAGGTCGATAGTACCAACAACCAACTGATTATTTTTCCTCAATTAATAATTAAGTTTGACTGTGAGTACAGAAAACTGGTCCCTAAAATCATATATTCCTAAGTGCATGTAGTGTATGTAGGTACCTCCAGCTAAAATTTAATTCGTCAGAAAGCGATTCTCTTAATGTCATTTGTTCTAAAATTCCTCTAAATTATGCTATATAGCAATTTTTATATCTCCGCCAGAAGTTGCACATGAGATTACTTTACCTATAGCCATGATATTAATATCTTCAATATAAAGTTATTACAAGTAAACCAGTTTGTGCTATAGATAGTAATTAATTTACATTCTCGCTGGCTGATACTCAAATTTTGTAGTGACATATTTTTCAGTTAATGCATAGAGGTTTTGTGATGATTACAAAACCATATTTTGTAACAGTATTTTAAAGTTGGTTTTAAGAAAGGTTTTTTATTGAAGTTAGCATTTTTCTTTAACCTCATGCGAATCTCTATTTGAGAAATTAACCAGCACGAAAGGGCCTGGGACCGAAAAGTAGCCTACATTATAACAAGAAGTAAAGAGACTAAAGTTTATGCTGCGATGGGATGATGCTAACTGCTTATGCCGACTGCAGAGCCGATCGTCGCTCTAGTGCTACAATGAACGCTGATCCTCTGCTCACAAAGGTAGTTCCATTGACCTGCTATAGGTGGCAGGGCGATCAATGCTCGTTTTTTTTTTCACGCACCTTATGTATATATATATATATGATGTTTTTGCCTTATAAGACATACATCATTTTTATTACTTAACAGTATACACTAATATGCCATATAAACAATATACTCGTTTTCCCGTTTTCGTTTGCACCTGCGCAGCTTACACCTGCACTTCATTGACTCTTTCATAGTGACCTATTGAATGATAGTCAATCACGTACAACCTGCTGTTCGCTGCTTATCTGCTGCTGACCCCGAGTTAAAAGTTTGTTAACTTGGTCAGCACTGCACGGCTCTGCACATCGGCACGTGACGTCACACGTCACGTGAGCCAATCACATTTCAGAAATGTGTCGGCACTGCGCCGCACTGCATGCCATCAGCCCAGCGTAGCCAAGCCTTAACTGTCGACCTGAATGTTAATAGCTCTGTTATTTTCCTGCTTTCGAATGGCCTTTGACTATCTTACAAATCTGATCGATAAAAGAGAGGGCGTTTTTGTGCACTGTGTTGCTGCTGCAACCGTCTGGCAACAAAACCGCATTTTACGGAAGTCTGATGCTTCCATATTTGTCAGTAGAACACATTTACAACGATGTTGGCCAACACTTCCATTCCTCGTACAACATAATTTTTAAGTGCGTCTTTTTTTAAAAATTAGTGTTACTGTATAGCTAGTTTTAACAACGGCACTTGCAACATCTACATCACTTATCAAAAAAATATTCTCTGACATTACTTCCCTAAAAACCGAGCGATATGGCGCAGTGATACATTACGGTATTTACGCATTCGGGTAGGATTCAAATTCGATTACTGATACAGCCATTCTAATTCCGCGTTTCCATGGTTTACCAAAATCAACTCCTGCCGAATTAAAAGTAGTTCACGTTATTTTACGGAAAAGTAAAACACTTACGGAACTTTCCGTAAAATTACGGATGCGTTGACTTTTTGTAACAGACTCACCGAACTGTTACTTAATTTACCGTGAATTCATAGAAATTCTCCGAAAACTTGCGAGTAGATTTTCCTGTATTAAGCACCTAAACAAAACAGATTCCCAATAAAGTGTTCCAGTTTTCGTTATGCAGGCAATTTATTGTGTACGAAAAAAGACGTTTCAAATTGATGAAATATTTTATTTTCAAGCGGGATCTGAACACATATTTAAAGCTTTGAACTCCATGACTTACAACTCACCTACTTCTCAGGATTTTCGGTATAAATATTCCAGAAATGACATACATAACTAGAGACCAGCAAAATTCGCATTATTATTTGGAGACACGTTAAACTTTAAAAATGTGTATCTTTGCAATGCGTTTTTAATTGGAGTATAATGTATCTGACACGAATTAAGTAACTCTGAGTCAATAAATGAACACTTCACAATTGTAAGCCTCAATCAGATGCAATTCAGTCACAAAGGGCGTGGCTTCACATATATTCAGCAGCCAATGTAGAAACGACGCCGGCTCCAGTTGTGTGAAGTTTAGCCTGATTCCAAATAATAAGGCGAATTTTGCATGTCTCTATACATAGCTTTTCCAGTTTGTGTAGTAGTATTTGAGTGTTTTAAATGTTAGTGACTGCTACAGGTGACGGATGATCAGTTTTGATGTTTCAATGCATAGGTATGAGTTGCGCGGATACACTAACCGTCGCAGAAACCATCATCTTCTCAGGTTACAGTGGCGAAAAGAGCTTAATGTGGACACGGCATTGTCCGTTTCCGAAACTCGGCGCCAAAAGTAAATACGCAGACGTCACACAAGTTGGAGATCAGCTCCGTTTTTAATCATTACTGATTGCGTTTCCTCATATTGACTGTATGTCCCCGTAAATGTTTCCATTATTATACTGCCATGGCCGATTGCTTCTGTCCCAAACAGCTTGCTCTGTCTCTATTGATCTCATTGTGGACGACCCTACTTCCCTAAGTTTAACATGAAGTACTTAGAGGACAGGTCACTCGTAGAAAAGATCAAACGTACACAATTACCATGCATTCTTGGTCCTCGCAGTAAAGTGACTGCGACTAAAGCCCGGCGCACACGGGATCATCTTATCTACGAGTTTTGCTGAGATATCATTTGATAGCTAGATAAATAGCTATGTAACCTGATTACTTGTGGCGTTTACGTCACAGGTTTTGCGAGACACAGCATGGGTTTCCTTGCGAGCTACTTTGTCAACTAAAGACGGTTCACGATACAGTGAGCACTTTTGAAATCAACCTTAGAAAAATCTCACTGCTCCTATCTACATGTATTTTAACGGGTGTACTGAAAGACATGCGCCCAGTAAAGTTGGTAACGATAGAGGGAAAGTAGTTCCATATATTAACTTCGAATAAAACATGATAGGTAAACATTTGTGATAACTTAAATTACTTCGTACGCTTTCTGTTTTTTTTTATGCGTATAAGTGTAAAATTGAGCAGATTTGTAAACGGTTTTCTTTTGTAATAATTTTACAGTTTCACTTGGCACACGTATGAATAAATTTATGAGGCCAATAACAGTGTTACATTTACATAAGACGGGAGAATATACAAATGGGAATAAAAGTATATCTTAAACAGGGCTTTAAAAAGTGCTAATTTTACCGTGAACATCGTATAGTAACACTTGCAGCCACAACAACTCTTGAGAGATGGTGAAAAAGAAAACAGCGAACTCTGCACGGCTAAGAATGATTGCTGTAATTAGACTTCTTTCATTTTGGGACCATGAAAATAAGAAATGTTGACGAAATAAACGGATGTGGACAAGAGAATGGTTATATGGAGGAACGAAAGCAGGATGGTACTGGCAATGATTTTCGAAGAATTTGGTTGAGTATATAGATCAACTCAAAACTGTATATAAGCGTATTCCTTCTATGCATGTATTAACAGTGTTATTCTTTTTGACGTGAATACGTCTTTAAATTTGCGACCATAGTGGGAGGAAATCCAGAAAATCCGATGGTAACAACATCGGGGAAACCGTTTGGTATTGCGGCTCCGAATCTATCGTCTACCTTTAAAATTCAAATACACCATTCGATTGCCGAAGGCTCAAAGAATATGTTACGTTGAGTGAGGACTGCGAAGCATCGCGGAAGGAGGAGAAGGGGGAGGGGCATTTGTGAGTTCGTTTCGTCGCGTCTCATAACTTCCGCGTAGTATAACATTCGAATAGGAGAAGCTACGACGCTCGTGTAAGTTTCAATCGGCACCTCTCGTCAACATAAATCACGATTGCGTGTATATAAACATTTGTGTGAAGTGGTCATGGTGAAATTGTATGAGTTTAATGCAAATAATTACGAAAATTTATCGCAATGTCGGCCTATACGTGTCAAAAAGCCAAGTCGAAATACAGAATTCGTATACGGTTGGAAAGAGACACTCAAAAGCAACCCAGTGATACCCATAAAACTCCATATGACTAGTGAAGCGGTGCCAGGAACGCAAAAAACATCAAGGCGTCCGAGCACGTCGATGTATAGGCTGTTCACGATAAAGTAAGCACTTTTTAAGGCCCTCCAAACAGGAATTAACCGCTAATAAATATATCTTATAACAGTGTCAGGCATTACATTTTGATGGTGGTGGAATGTATACAGTGTGTTTATTGGTCACATTGCAATGTTTATATTAAAAAGTAGCAGGAAGATGGAAATTGGACGAAAGCAAAAATTTATAAGGGCCTTACATACTGCTTACTGTACCGTGAACAGCCTATATACGTATTTACGCAAAACAAACGACCACGTCCCCAGTGCAGCCACACTCAATTTTTTCCACTCTTCCGTGTCCATAGCTTACGAAAATACCTCCAAAACTATTATGTTGCCGTGTAAATAGAATCACGTTACACGTTTCCTTGGTCTCATTGGCGGATATAGGAAACTATTAAATAAACACGTTTAGAAAATACTGCAATTCCAATTAACGAAAGGAAGTTTACTAGCCAGCAAAACTGCACTTAGGCATCAACATTTCCAGTGGACGAGCACGTCCAGCAGCTAGCAAGACTCCACGCATGCGATATGGTATGGAAAATCGTCGAGTGTGCGTGCGGGTTTTACATAGGTTTACAGGCCAACGGGCAACCCTCAGCTCTATCAGAACGCCCGCCGATGAGCAGATTGCAGCCCCGAGTGCTCCTCTTGTGGAAGGCACGCTTGGCATCTCCGCGCGCAGATGGCAGTGTCCGGGCGCAATCCCATTGGCCGCACGCATGCCCGGCCTGCAAACACTACCCTTCTCTCGTGTAATTTCGATTGGCCATGGCATCCGATCACTTCTGGAGAATAGGTCGGTCCCCCGATATGCATAATTTTGCCCTCGGGCGCTTAGTTCAACAGTGGCTCATCTCCACCTTACTGCACGCCGCAAATATTCTGCTCAAAAAGTTAGGCATATATCTGAATCCAGGATGTTAAATGGAACAAAATTAGTTTACATTTCATGTCGTTCACCTTACGGTATATAAAAAAACACACAATACTGGTTTACATCATCCCAGTATGAAACAGACAAAAGGCATAATCTGACGAACAACTAAAAGGAATCTCATAAGTTTTAATAACAAAAAAAGTATTCTCAAATTCATTGACAAACTTCAATAACGCGTAGGATCTCTACGATGCTTGAGGTACGCTTGTATCCGGCGATCGTCCAGCCAAAAACAGGATAATTAAGCCTTTCCTGAGGCAAATTGTCCCATTTCTCAATTGCGGCTGGTTTTAAGGCCTGAGCTTGATCCTCCTGTGTTTGTGTACGTGCAATACACATGTCGCTGGAGAGGAAGACGTCAATGTCTACGTGATTTACACAACGCAGGTACGATCCCCTCCTACTAGAAAAAACAAATATTACGTGAGCAGTAAAAAAGTATAGTATATAGTTGGCATGTTATTTATTTGCGACCATTTTCCTACAGAACATGACGGCTATAGCAGCTCTAGATATTTGTACCCATTATTTTGTTAGTAAAATTGGTATTGTACTTTTCGTGAGATTCGTTTGTGCCTGAGAGGTCAACAGTATAAAATAATTTTCGCTAAGCAACTTAATTATAAACAAGATCTGCGGAACTCATCGTGTAATAGTGGAAAACGCTGCAATTTCTCGACCGTGGGACAGAGATATGAATGGTTTGAATAACAGTATTCTTATAGCAGGTGCCTACTGAGAAGAAAGATTGATAACTCGTTAAACAGCCAGTTATTTGGCCACCAGGGGTTGAAAGTACATGACAATGAGACGGCTAAGGAAAAGCGAGCATTCAGAGTAAACTTGCAAACTATTTCGCCATGTTTTACAAATGCGAAAATTGGGAATGGCTCAGCCGGGTATCGAACATAGATCTTTCTGCTTGGAGGCAGTTGGTTAACAACATTGAGCACAGTTAACATCTGATTGACAGTTATAAAATGCTTCACTGCCAGCTGTGTTTCAGTTCCACATGGGTTGTTCTAAAATTGAAGTTAAAATAGTAACATTTCTGCGATTGACGCGAAGTATTTCCACTGAATATACGATAGTGAGTGAAATGGAAAACATTAAATATTTTTTATCGTACAGGATACTGGAAAGAAAAGCTGTAAAATTTCATTACGTTACCGTAAAGTCCATCTACCGCTCGGTGTAATTGTTCCCCTGTTTATGGAGTGTATGAATACCTGGTGAAAAAATACATCATCTTAACGTTGTCTGGTTTGAAACATGCATCAACGTGCCGCACTTTAATTCTGTGACGAGTTTCGATATGAACAAAAGAATAGCTGGCCGCTGTCACTATTTGTGGCATGTTGGCAATGAAGTCGCCAGCATGTACTAATGCTGCATCTTGGTGTAGCCTGCCAGCTTCGTTCCATCGCTTGTCGGTTATGCGTCGTACTGTGTCCTTTTCTCGTGACATATTGCAGTACATTCGAAGAGTGTTTAAAACCTGTCGCATTCTTAATGTACCCTCGTAAATAATTAATTTACTACACAAAGCGCCACCAGTTGAGTAACATATTTCTCCACCTGTTTGGAGATTTTTCGGACCTGCCTCTATATCCACTTTCACTCGCTGCGACGACAAATTGCCGCGAGCTGAGTAACTAACACTAGCTGCAGCTTCTGTTCTCTCTTCTCTTGGTACATCGCAGTAGGGCATACACTCGACTCTACATTAAATAGAATGAGAAGTGTTTTTAGTCTCTTCATGGTTGCTTCCAATTTTCCTGAAGCCCTGCTCGAGTTATACTTTCGGGCTACCCACAACGGATCATTCCGCCACGTGTTATAGAACCTTCACAAATATAAGGGGGAAACCTCAAGCAGAAAATAGTTCACTTTATCTGTGTGCTACAAAATAATATACATTCCTTTACATTGCAGCGAAATAGGTTTTCACCTGGTTTATCTGAAAACGGAAACATGGCGATAAGAATGTTTATTTTGCAAAGAGTGTATCAAAATTTAAGTCAGCTGTATTATTCGTAAGGACTATTTATTTCTAACCATTTCAGACATTTTTTTTTTTTCAGTTAAATAAATGTTGTATTTCATAGACAAAATGGAGTTCTATTTCTGTTTAACCATGCACGAATTCTAGTGGCAGCAACATTTGATCAGTATCTATGTTCCTTGGTGTGAACAGGAGTATAAAACTCATGTAATATGTGAATAATTCAGGAAACAATCATACATATTATACGTATTCTGGCTATCCAAAGGTTCTATATTCAAGGCGCGTGCAGATAAAATGAATATACGACATATTCTTGGCTCGTGTTTCAATGATATCACAAGCAAAATATAGCAACCGAAGTGCTATCTTATGAAAGGCCAAGTAATCAGCACCATAAAGCCTACAAATTCTGAAACGATGTCATGATTTCATAACTATTCGAGTTATCCAATGATATTGCTAAACAAATCATCATTAAGTTGACTGATGGATATCTAATAGCGATGAGAGATCTTAAACATACGGGAACGTCTAGCCTACGATGGATGACATAACGAAATGTTCAAATATTTCATCTCTAGTTTACAGACAAACGCCCATGAAAGAGGCACCATAAATTGATTTCCTAAAGATTTACCTTGTGATTATATTTTTCACGTGGAAAAATTGCGTAGGTAGATAATTGATGAAACAATAGCTTGATACTTTTTCCAGCGAAAGTAAAGGAGTGTTAGCAAATAGAGGAGAAAACTGACGTATACAATCGAATAAATTGAGGATTGTTTAGGATCCATAAAATTATAATTTTGTCCACAGTCAATGTTTCTACTAGAATCAGTACTCCTCTTCGACGTGGAAGGGCACCTTTTAAGCTGATTACGGATTTTAAAGGGGACCGCATGGTCAGCTTTCATACAGGTGGACTTTGATGCCGCAAAATTGCTGTTCGTACGGAGCTATAATATTACGACAGTGACGTGAGTGTGGAAGCATTGGACTGAAGAGAACAGAACGAGTCAAAACACGAAACTGGACCACGAAATTTGACGACACTTCTGGATATAGTCCATTCACGGTGTCTTCGGCCTTTTTGAATCAAACCTTTGAAAAATCTCCGCCCATATATGACGTGTTTAGTTATTTCCTAAAGACGCCCTGTATCACAAGCGTTTTATACTTGTGTTCATAAAAGTTACTTTTTTTTCCTGTTAAATTGAAATGTTATTAATATATTATTTATAATTTATAATGCTTTATTAATAAATAATTTGAATAAAAAACAGGAAGAAAATAGGTATGTTGGTGGCGCCTAGTGAGGAACAATTCTTATACAAAATATCATTACAACTGAGTGCGCACGAATGTGGTGAGTTGTCCCTCTGGTGTAATTCTCCAGACTTGTTAAGCTAAGTTTGCTCATGGCGGAGAAATATACTGGGAGTAGAACATTAGCAGGACTTCATAAAAGGCTGAAGTAACCGTGGATGGATTATAACAGACACTTCATGCGCATTGTAGTGACGAAACGTTTAGCTTCATTTTGAGTGTTAGGCACAACGCGGAAACACTGCAAGTCTGAAATTACCTTCTGTCACGGTTCGACGCTGCCTGCTTCGCCTAGAGGACTGCATACATGCTTTCCTTTGGGAGAGTTCTCGGGTCTGAATCACCGACGCCTTGGGCTAAAATGAGCTCATGAACACGCACACTGGTTTTTAGGGTGTCCACTTGTCGTATTTCCTGACGAGTCTAACTTCTACTGAACTTGTACTGCAATAACTACCGCAAACACATTCAAAGATTTCAAAACGAGCGCTGTCTTTCCGAATGCATTGTTTCACTCCATGCTGCACAGACGATCGACATGATGGTTTGGATAGAAATTAAGTTTAATAGACGATTTCGGCTACTACGAATTGTGGGCACTCTACACAGCAACCGCTGCATCAGGGAAATTGGTGGGTTTGAATTCGCATCCTTTATCAGCACCCTCCTCGGACCATATTCTAACAAGACAACCCCCAACACACATTTTGTCAGAAATGTCTAGGTAGTATTCGATGCAAGTCTGATACCCCGGCCTGCATATTATCCCGATATGTCACCAACTGAATATCTCTGGAATGTTGTCATCCAGCAGCTAGTACCGGTGAAATATTGTGGACTCGGGTAGAATGAGCCTGGCAGGTGATTCCCCAAAAACTTATCCAAGGCCTATTTGATTCGATGCCAGGTCGTGTCACAGCTCTCATTGCAGCTCTTGGACGCTTACAACATACTGATGTTTTGGAAGTACTGTTGGTGCAGTGCTTAGAAGCTCAAAGCGATTTTTCTAATACTACGAATAGTTTGTGTAATATTTTTCTTTTCTTTTCGGGTGGTTTCTTTACGGTAGTGCATGTGTAACAAATACGAGTGTAGTAATTACATGATTCGATCTATTAAATTCTTAATTCAAACAAATTAATTTATATTCTCCTGATATTTTATAAATTACTCGTGCACATTTATACCACAAAATAATAAAAAAATTTAGTGTTAAAATCTAATTAGCTGCTTGTGATATTAATAATTTCTTGTGATCTTCGCAGGTAATTTTTTCCTCCTCTTTCCTTCTGGTGTGATGATAGAGATGTAGTAGAGGAAATACGAATGAGCAGGGAGAGGGTATATTGAAGTGAAAGACAGAGTTCGTAGGTTGTGTGTATGTGTGTGTGTGTGTTTTTGGGGGAGGTGGGGGAGGGGAGAGGAGGGAGTTCAGAACGTACGAAGGTCGAAAGAGTGTAAATCTGCGGAGGCTTCATCAAAGAAAAATGAAGGAGCAGAACATATCTCTGTGGAAGAATATGATTTGGCTCTGAGCGTCTGAAATTTGTCTAAATTTTCTTTTTAACAATTTACGAGCAATAAAGTTAAAGTCTTCGAAAAATATTGATTTTGATCAATTCCGTTGCCGATGGCTGACTGCTACAGGGTATAGTGGCGTTTGATAACAACTTTTGCGACTGCACAAGCCCGGGATGACGTGAGCTGTGGAATGACTTATTTGTAGCTGTTCTATAAACTGGTACAATTAAATATTAACACCGACGCACATTCAAAGAAAACATTAACTGTCGGCCTCTATTCAAATATGAATTTTTTCTTTTTACACACTATATTTTGGAATTGGCATATTTAAAAGTATGTGCCGAAATATGTACAGTTTCACAGGTTAACAAATCATGTTTCCTTCTCGTAAATGAGTACTCGATATCAACGAACAATGTTTCTCTCAGGTCACATTATTTAGGTTTGCCAGATATAAACGTTCCTCCCTGTACTCGTTCAAAATGAGAAGAATGACCGATGAAGTCATGTATCATTCTAGTCGTAAAATGCTAAGAGATAGATCGAGCAATCCTATTTGTTCCTCCACGTCAAGGCGACTGGGTCAGGAGCGAGACACTCCGTCGGATGCATAGACTAAAGATGAGGTTGACCGATCTCGCTGGCTGCACACAACCAATCTCCGTGTCCCAACATTGAACTACTTCTTTGCCAATACGGCTAGAAAAGTGGCGCGAATTGGGTTTGAGGTTAGAACACTGTTTAGTAAACAAGTACTTTTGAGATGTTTTTATACTTCCTCTAACCAGTATGTAATGCTTTTTGATTAAATCCAAACTGGTAAAATTATTTTATTAATATAACAGCGCTTGTCATTAAAAAGTAAATATATAAACAAACACGTTCATCACTGTTGACCATGTGACTTTAACAGTTGTGTTCCTTTCGGGTAGGTAAATGTTGGGTACATGCGCAGAAGACGAATAAGTGATCTACGTCATCTTTAGTCTATGGTCTGGTCACCCCGAGGGCAAGGTCCTGGAACTACCGAAGTGATCAAGGACGAAGATGGATGATGTCTCTCCGCTGCGGCCGTCCCGGAGCAGCGCAAGAAGTCCAGGAACTCAGGAGTCCCAACTGGCTGGGTTTTTATCGCTCCCCAGACTCCGCAGCCCTGCCCTCCTCATTTCTGGCTCCGGTGGGTCTTGAAGGAGGACCTCTCCCCCAGCAAGGCGCCCGGCTGACAGATGACCTGTCGCCGCGGGCCTCCAGGCTCCGCTGCGGGCGGTATAAATCACGGGGACGTTCCAAGTGTCGAAAACGGAACGGCCGCACTACTGCTTCCCTCCTGTTTACCCCATCAGCCTTGACAAACTGCTCTGGATTCACATCACGAAACATACATTAGACTTCATCGCGGTTGCTATTCAGTGACACGGACCTGTCGTTTAGACAGCGCCGCGCTTCCATCTCATTGAAACTTCCCGCGAAGTCTTAACGGTTTAAAGAATTCTCTCTCAAGAAATGAGGGGAAAAAAATGGTGTTGATTATTTGCCGACTGAAATAAATATAGAAAATTCCCAAAAATGCATGTTGTTCTCAAGTTTTCATTTGCTTCTAAACGTTATCCATAGTGCTTTATTTCTTTCTTCAGCAATAGGCTTAAAACTATATTGTCTTTGCTTGTCACATAAACATAATGAATCGTGAGAATTATAGAATTACGCACTTTTGTTGTCTGTCATATAAAGCTATTCTTTAACTAAATTTCATGCAGATTTTAAGAAAATATTGCAAACTATTAAAATATTTTACTTCTGCAAAGTGATGTCTGGGGATATACATGGATTTATAGATACTTATTAAATTTTTAGGAGTATGTATTAGTTAACACCGCGGAAATATCTACAATATTATGCTAATTTAATGAGCGGATTAAAATTATGAGATCAATTTTCTCGACTATAATGGAATCGTCGTATAATTCAGTTTTCAATTTGTAGGATTAAATGTTACAAACATCTGAACACAGGAGTTTTTAAGGTTGAATACATTCATATCGGTAATATGTTAGGCAGCGCTATTTTCCATTCTTTTGTAACATTATTATGGTTGGGAAATGCAATATATAATCTTTTTAGCGTTTTGAAGGAGTTTTTTATTTACATTTTTAATTTATATCGGAATGAGAATAATAGTATTACTAACACGAGCAAATATTAACTATTTTACAATCTTCAGGATTATTAATTTTTAGTACAAGGAAAATTATTATTTTTTCTGTGAATTAGTGTGTCAGGCAATTAAGAGCATATTGCTAGTTATGAATAATAGACACTAGGTATGAAAATTTTCTAAGCACGAGATATAAGCCTGATACGAAATATGTTATATGAAAGACAACATTTTATACCTATATATTTTACTGCATATAAATTCGATCGCAGTAGATAAACATTCCTAGAAGACAGAGAAGATATGACTACCAAATTAAATTATTCACTCAAAAAATAACATTTCCACTTATCTACTTTTATCGTCTGAATGATGGATACATAAATCATGACGCGAATGCATTTGAAAAACACTCTTAACACAAATTACAACAGCAGGTCTTTCTGTCAGCAGTAGTCCTAGGTCCAAATATTAAATACAAAGAAAAAACAATACTTAACAGTGTGTTACACAAGTTTATGAATAATTGTTGTTCTTACGGACGTAAAAATGTTTAATTTCGTATTTGAAGACATTTATAGGAATTAAAATATAATTTTCGTCGATGTAACACCACGTGTAAAACTAAGTAATAAGAATTAAATATATTTTATATTTGTGTTTGTAAATATTGTGGAATATGTTCCCAGAAGTGTAAAATAGGTGTAATATACCGGCAAATAACCCATTTGTATTATCCCTATAAGACGAAATACTGAACTTAAAATGAATGTGTGTGAAATCACGTTCACACAAACCACGAAACAGAAAGTCAGAATTATTTTTATTGTGACGAAATATTTAGTACTTTTTTTCGATTTCACGCATCCATATTTAAATCTGTCCTCTATGTAAATTGTTTTGTATAGCGAGCTAAAGGTTTTTGAATTAATGAATAATATTCCTCCAAATTCGTAAGTTTATTTTTTGTGAACCTTCCATGCTCTACAAATTTAGAGAAGAAGCAACTGCGTCGCAAAAGAAAATACCTGCACTAAAACAGATTTAATTCAACTTCCAATAGCAAGTTGAAGTTCAGGATGGGTTTGTACAAACCGAGTGATTATTTTACTAAACAAAATGAAACTCACTCTGTATATTCTTTGTGACCAGTGAGATTTAAAAATAAATTAGTTTGGGTTTTTAAAGGATTTTGTTACTAAATATTGCTTCAGTATAAACAATGTTTTAAGTATTGGTTGTATAATTACTGCTTCTTTAATATTATTTGTTATGTCTACGAAAGTTTTCATTAAGTGTTTAGATTTTTCTTGTTAAACACCTTTACTTCTATCACCAAATTGAACAAGAAGAGTTTTAAGAAACACTGTATATTTCTGAAGATCAATTTTGCTACCGTTTCTATATGAGAAATAGAAGCGTAGTTTTATATTAGGTTTTCTGTCTCGTTAATACAGTGATAAAATTTGTAATTATAGCTCTTTTGAATTTTAGTGGATTCCCGTCAAATTGAATGAATGAACATTTTCGCTAGTGGCAAATGATACTTTATCAGTAGAGTATTTTTGTCACATCAGATTGAATCATTCTGTCATAACTATGACCTACTGTTTACAAATAGAACGAGAAGCTTGAGCAGAAAGCTCTAAGATAAGGTTTGTATACAATTTTCCATTGAAATATATAGATGTTTTGTAAGGTAACCTATGTTTTGCGCTCACGTGCTACTTTCTTAAGTAACAAAACTTCTTACACTAATTAGAAACAAGTGTTTTTCAAATGCAGGAATACAATTTTGAGAATGTGAATTACGTATATAATATTATTATATTAACAATGGAAGGTACTATACAGACGATAGGCTAACCGAATCCTAGAGAACATCAATGTATGTGAAAAACTCAATATTATTTCGTTCTGATCCAAAATTGCTCTTAATTTATGTACGTCAGCAGTACACACATATTTCAAATGCAATTAAGCTCTATATTTTTAAGTTTCCTAGAACTGAAACGGAAACTATTGAAACTTGCCGGATGAATAGAACTTCATTAAACTTCGAAAGGAAATAAAAGCAACTTTAAATTAAACCAGTGTAGAAATTTGAATACCCCGTCGTTTTGTGAATATTAGAGATTTCAAGCTCAACAGGAAAGAAAGGAAAGAATCACAAACTTATTTTCAGAGTCTTGAAAAATAAAACTTAATTTTAGTAAATTTTATAAAAAATTTCATGTATTTATTTTTTACGCAAGATTTCTTAAACTCATTCTTTCTCTTTTGACATCCGTTCTTTCTGTGACAAGACATGCCTATATGTTTCTTGTTATTTTCGTTTATAACTAATTTAGTCATGTTTTCAGGTGAGATGCAGCGTCTATGTCACAGAAGTTGTATGATACTGAAGAAATAATATGTTAGGTAATGTTTCCTCTTTGGGAAACAATTAGAAATTAATTATACACTTGCAGTTAGTAGACCTACTTATACATGGATCAGGGTCAAATGGCTCGATAATTATTCGCAAGTAAACCTTACTTACCTTTATAGGTATATATAGTTTGTTTCATAGAACGTGGGACCCACTTCAGAGGTGGAATAGAAGCACTAAAACAATGGAAATTTTCATATAAACATGTGGCCTTTTTGACATCGTTTCCGAGTTAATGCCACATACTCGATATCTCTCGACCTGTTTACAATGTATGATGTTGGTTATTCCTGTTTTTTCTCCTGACAAAAGCAATTAATTGTGTGGTGTACTGTGTACGGCAAGAAAACACTCCAGTGACTACAATGAACACCTACGATATAAGAGACAAATTAAAAATAAACGAGTTTCAGACGATGGCAAACCCGTTAGTTTTCGAACTGAGAGGAAATTGCACAACGTTGAAGGAAATGCTCACGCTAGTACTGAAAGAATAGAAGCGGTAGATAACGTTGGACACGCAAGAGATTAGAAAATTTTGCTACAGTAACGGCTTTATTCATACCATGTTTAATAAGTAAAGGTATTTAGTAAAGGTGATTTCACCATATATGAAATCGTCGATTTTCTTAACATTCATCATTGGGATGAAGAATATCCATGGAATACTTAGCGACATATTAATTGTACCTGTTGTTTGTTAGGAAATCAACACTTCTGTCTATATTTCCTCACAAACTGGTTACATAAACTTTTGTAAGATGTTCCGCTTGGTTTTTGTATGTTACATGTGATTTATGCATGGTCCAGGTTCCTCGGGAATTCCCCTTACGAATTCCTAGGACTTGTAAAGGGGATTGAGTTTATGATCTTTTGAATAGGAACCAATATCCATAAATATACGGTTTCCGTGCTGCAATCAATTCCAATTAGGTATTTTACACATGACCGTCTAGAATATCTGCCCACACGTTGATAGGAAATGCGTGCTGTAATTCCTGGACATTTATGTTATTAGAGTTTTCATCTGCCCAGACATGGCTGTTTCGAGAGTCGAGAACACTGTTCCTAGTGAATTTACATTCATCTGTGAACAGAATGTGACTTGGGAACGGGCTCGTCGGTGCAGCGGTACAGGAACCACTTGCAGAAGTGAACACGTGGAGCAAAATCGGCTGGACGCAAAGTCTGTACCCTTTGGAGGTGGTAAATATGTTGTTGTTGCTCATGCAGGACCTCCCAGACTATCCTGGGAGCGACACCCATTGCACGCGCAATTGTTCGCGTACTCCTGACGGACTCTGTTCAACGTGATTGCAGTACAGTCTCTTCCAATACGGGAGTGCGGCGTCTCTTTGGAGCATCACAGTCGTTCCTGTCGGCGGTGAAAGTACCTTGTTCTTGGAGATGTTGCGTAACTGTAGCAAAATAGGTATGCGATGGTGTCGCACGTTGTAAATAACGCTCTTGATACAGCCGACGAGCTGCTCTTCCATTACCTTCAGATGTGTCATACATAAGGATCATGTCTGTATCTTCCGCAAACGTGTTCTCAGCCATGCTAATCGGAGAGACAAAGGCGTGCGAATGAGGCTCGAGGAAGGGTAGACGTCGCGTGCAATCAGGTGATTGTCTAAAGTAATGTAGTGCCTACCCTGTTGCATACCAGCACAGGCACATCCGAGATATTGATCTTTCCCTTAGCGAAAGTGGACTAGTGATACACCTGATTTTAAATTGTTGTAGCACAGAAACGGTACGTTACGGGACATGAGTTCCTATTCAAAAGATAGTCTTTCCAGTCCCCTCTAAAAGTCCTAGGAGTTTGTAAGGGGAATTTCCGAGCGCCCTGTATGGTTCAATCACGGTTGATTCCAACATTTCTGGAGCCCTATTGAAGTTCTACTTCCATGATATTCCTTCACCTCATGCAAACAATGCTTAGCCGTGTCTAGAAAATCACACCAAATGGGCAACTCACTGCATTATTACGCACTCACTGTATGAACATTTAGCATAATAACTATTTATTACGAGGCATTATAAACACACCTATTTTCTCCCTGTTTTATTCAAATTAATTGAAATTAAACATCATAATACGTTGTTAAAATAAAATTTAAAGTTAAATTGAATAGAAATTATGTTTATTTTTATGTTACCAAAAGTATAAAAAGCTTGTGATACATGACGTATTTAGGAAACGACCAAACACTTCATACAGGGGTAGATATTTTAAAGGTTTGATTCGAGAAGTGTGAAGAAACCGCTAATAGACTATAGTTATTATGTTTTCATTATAACTTGACTATAAACTAGAGAAGGTATATTGTAACTTCATATTGATGTTATATACAATATTGAACAGGGATTTAATTTAGTTAGCTTGACACTAAAATTAATATATGCTATTGGCGAGTGAGGTATAAGGCACTGATGATAAGCCACTCAAATGCAATATATGACTAACCTGAATATTATCTTAGCAGTAGGTTGAATGCCATTACAGGAAGCAACAAGCTGCACGCTAAACTGCACCTTGAGGGTTGTTCTTCTCGGCGTGGGTCTCGTAGAGTCAATTCTAGGTCTCTTCACATTTCTATTACCAAACCTTCGAAAAATCACCCTATGTATGACGTTTTGGTTGTTTCCTAAATATGGCGTAAACGAAAAGCGTTCTATACCTGTGGTAATACAAAAAGCAATTAAGTTTGGCTAAACTAAACATTTACTCATAGTTTACGTATAAACTATAATATTTATTTTTTAATTAATATCAACAAATCAGTGGTTAAAATAGGTGTGTTGGCAATGCTTAGTAAGAAATAGTTATTATGCAAAATATTATTACACTGAGTGCGTACGTATACGCTGCGTTGTCCCTTTGGTGCGATTTCCTAGACTTACTTCAGGTTTTTTCAAAGACGCGGAGGAATATCCTGGAATTAGAACATTTGCAGGGCTTCAGAAAAGTTATAAGTAACCCTGAATGAACTATACAACGTGTTGCCAAGCGTTAAATAGTTTCTTGGTGGCGTAAACGTCCTGAATACAGCTGAGGCTTTTTTGGAAAATATAATTTTTGCAAAATGTTTTAGATTCTTACCCTGGCCTGGATACCGACGCGTCACTGCAGTACGCTTGACTTGTCTGCGTTTACTGAATCATTACACAGCGAACAGCGACATTTTATCCAAACAGCACGAAATTTCCTGATAGGAAAGATTTCTGGACATACTGATAGGTCGTGCACGACCCCAAGTAGCAAAATATAGTTGACCCACATGTGCAAATCTGATTGTGAACAAGCAGCCTACATTTGGCATCCACAGGCATTCAAGAAGCGGAATGCACCCGCAGATGCATGCGGCACACATGATGAATGATGACTGTGTTATGACGTGTTTATGCGCGGGCCACATACGGATATTCAACTGTCAGCAGATGTCTGGCAAAACCCGAGTTCCCCATAAGTTAGCCACAAGCGGGTCATTTCTTGATGGACTGTTGGCTGATGTCTGGGAAAACAGAAGTCGCCCATAAGTCAACCACAAGTGGGCCACTTCCGGCTTTCTGCTTCTGGCCTGCCGTAAGTCAACCACATGTCGTCGGCCAACTGTTGGTAAGCCACTTGTGGCCCACATAGACGCAGCATGCTATGCATTTTCAAAACCAAACAATAATTGTGTCTAACACAAATAAAATTGATGTATTTACCATATGCATATGTTTTATCATCAGCATTATTTCACAATTTGTAAATTTCTTTGTAGAAACCTGGAATCGAATTCTCGAACCTTCAGTCCACAGTCAAGTATGCTATCAGCTACTCTACTATGTATTCATATACGATTTTGTAAGTAAATCTGGATACTTACTGCACATAATGCATTATTAGCTTTTCTGTGCAGACAATGCTAGTATCACGAGTCAAATATGGGAATTATGTGTTTTGTTTAAAAGACTAGTATTTTAGTTCGGACTACTTTCAGGTAGAATTTAAAATGCAAAGTAATGAATTTTTTTTGCGTGTTATGCTTTGCAGGTTTAGGGTCTAAAAACTATTTTTTTACTATTACTAACAATGCCGCGTGATAATTTTACTTCATATATGCATGAAATAAAAAATCTATTCAATACGCATTTGCTATTTGCTACAGCACAACAACATATAGTCGGTATGCCATAAATGGAACATAAGCTTGCTGATCATGTTTCCTCAGTAACAAGGAACAGTTGGCATACCACAAAATGCGCCATATATGAAATTCCGTCAGTCATTTTGTGTTATATGGCCCACAATATCCCACATGATGTTGCCCAACTATCAGAAATACGGTCACTATTGTTCACGTGGTCTTATTGTGTACCACATAAGAAAGCTATTACAGTCATGTGGGAGAACATGTACCACCTGTGCCAACAATTGGCCAACTGTTATCTGCTTGTTGTTTGCTACTTGGGACCTTCTGACTGGTCTGCACGTTCTTCAGACTTAAGTTCAACGGATTTTTAATCGTGTGGCCACTTGAAAACTATTTGGTATGCAATCCCCTTTATCAACATCGAAATACTTCAGCAGCGTGTCTGAGATGGCTACCAAAATATCGGACAAACATACTGGTGTTTTCGAAAGAATACGGCAGTCTACGATACGACCACAGGCACGCATTCAGACTTGAGGTGGTCATTCTGAGCACCTCCTTATTAAGATAAGCAACGTCATATTATTGCTGTACGAGCAGGATTATTACTCGGAAGAATGATCAAATAGGCCAAATGAATAAATTATTTTTTTTAAAAGTGTTTTCGTGTTTCATGTCTACTGGTGAAATGGATCCAAAATATCGTAAATTAATATGTATATAAAACTCGCGGTCTGACGTTTTTATAACGCTTCCGAAATAATTTTTCCCCTTGCTCTTGTAGATTCTCATTTTGCTGTCGTGGTTTGACGAGGTTATTACCTGGTGCGCGTCACGTCAACCAGGTAATTACATTTTTGGTTCTCGAATGCGGCTTTATGGTATCCGTGCGTAGTGCCACAGTCGTGCCCCGGGAGGTAATTGAGTCATTACAAGTGTTTCCCCGCCGGCAAAATTAATTTGTATACCTCTTTTATCTCCTTCCCCTGTGAGTTCCTCCTGCCCGCTTATCCGCCTAACTATTTCTTCCATTTAACTGCGGTTTAACTTCCCCCGTTTCCCCGTGACCGCGTGACGTCATATCGGCGGGCCCACAACCACCCGATGTCATTAATTACGCGCGGTCTGGTACACATTTCTCATTTTTAATTCCGGCCGTCTGTCGCCCGAGTGTCGCGGTGCTATATCGCGTTTTGCTGTGGCCTATCCGGTGAAACACACAATACTCCGCAGCACATGTGATTTACGACACACACACACACACACACACACAGACACACACACACACACACGCGCGCGCGCGCGCGATGCAGGTGTGAAAGCGACCCGAAGAGCCAATATATAAAAAAAAATTTCCAGATGAGTTCACACTAGCTTATCACGGCAGGTTGAGTTGTGTTGAGATATTTGGGCGGCTATTAACAACGAGGTCTTGGGAGCCGACGTGGGTGAAATGAGGCGAAAATGGAGCAGCGCTGGAATGAAAGGGTGGGGGGAAAACGGGAGATCCCCGAGAAACCCGCCGACCAGCGGCATCGCCCGGAACGAATCCCACTTGCAAACATCCGGGAGTGACCCGACAGGGGTTTGAACCCAGTTCGCCTTGGTGGGAGGCCTGTTGCCTACACGCTCGGCTACCGCGATCACTTCACACAGCAGGATTTGATCCTACAAAACAGAAATCTCTCGTGGGTCTTGATACCTACTTTACTCTAAAGATATGTGGCATTTATAGTAGACGCGGTGTCTATTTCTGCAGGCCTCGTGTAATATTTCCAGATTTTTTGTTGTGAGTGCATTTTCCTGTGGGAAAATAAGCCAAGTCAATGGTTACACGTTTTCAACTTTAAACCTTAAGTTAAGAGTTCACATTCTGCGACAGTGGATCTTTGTCCAATAAAACATTTTCCAGGCACACCACAGTGTGACTGAAACACATTCCTTAAGATTTGTACACTTAAAAAAAAATTTTTTGTCTCAACCACAAAATATTTTGTTAGTATTCATCTTGACAAATAATTTTTGTGATGAACACTAAATTATTTACTTGTTATCACTAAACTTTGGTGGCCAGTACAAAAATATTTTGTAGTAACCACAAAATAATTTGGCAGGTTAACTTCTATACAAAAAATTTTTCCGTGCAGTATCCTGGTTTTTGAGCTACTTCAAACACCGTACTTATGAGCCACTTCTAACTATATGTTATACTAGTGTTCAGCTTATTTTGGTTTATAACGTTTTATAAAATATTACTCCCAGATAACGTAGAGACCATATTTGTTTTATCTTTGTGAGCGGTTTGGTTTTCGTTCAAACAAAGTAGGAGAAATGGTAAAGTTTAGCTTTTGCTGTTATTTGCATCATACTAAGAACCTTTGCTTACTAAAACGTAATATGAGATGTTCACTCTTTGAACTACTATTGAAAGAGAAATGAAAGACTTTATTTATTGATACATAAAGCTTTAGCCCACAGGAAACTACTTCTTTGGTTCACTAATGGTATTTCAGAGCTGCGCTGCGTCGTAACGATGAATTCCCTTTTTATAGGGCTCCTGAAAATGATGATATCGAGCAACTTTTCGTCCGGTGTAGCGTCAAATATTTCTAATCCGAAACCCCCAATGAATATGAAAACTATATTCCTGGCGCCTGGAAGCGATCAGATTTCCATTATTCTTCCAGCGCGAAGTTCAAAGTGCCGACAAATCAATTTAGAATATCCATCTAGCACCCTATTATTGCCACCGCTGCAGTTATTATCTGGGTTCATCAAAGTTTTTATTTGTCTTTTTTAATTTTTCCATCGCTGCATAAAATCTGAATTGCATTTTTGTGAGATGGATCAATGCACAGTATTTAAAAAACGCTTTTTTTTTTTTTCATCATGTACGCTAATTCTGCTTAAAAGGAGTATAACTTAAATGCTACTGTAACTGACACTTAATCTACCGAAGTACTATCTAAGATTCGCACCTGGAATTTATGCCACTGTGTCTTGTGAGACCGAATCAGGTGTCTTTAAAACCTACCATGGAATCATGCTTATGAGTTCAAGTACTTAGATTGAACAGTTAAATCTAATGCTAACTACGTTATTGCGTAAGTAGCTATATACCCAAGAGCAGTGTTAGTACCCAACTAACTGACGGTATTTTGAGTGGGTGCTATAGGTTACCATTGCTTCAGAGACGTTACATAAAATACCCTATAAGTTTACAGCGAGGGAAAGGGGATATCCTGAAAAATCCCAGTGGCCTTCAGCAACGTAACTCACGTTACCCGTGTGAAAAAATCTGGCCACATTAAAGTCGTGGAAAAAAACCGGTACCGCCTCAATAGAACGCAGGCTAGTTAATATTATAGTCACATGGCGTATCATAGAACTTATTATATTTTAAGTCTGAACCAATGTGAGTTGAGGCACCCTATGACCTGCAACTATAACCGAGGATGGAGTTACACGAATAAGTGGGAAACCATTTTAATCCAGACGATTGTGCTTCGTAACTTTGTCCCCGCTATTCAAACATAACACGACGAAACACGCGGAGTAAATTATACGGCACCGTATAGCCTTCCACAAGAGAACATTTCCTTTCCTTGTGTTATGCCACAAGTCCAGCTGTGTATGACAAATTCTCGTAGAAACTTATTGACTTACGCGCGGTCGGTTAGCCTCCGTGCCCTTTTCCCTCATGCCAATGGAAAAATTTATTATACCCAGATCAGGGGAAAAATAGATTTCTTATTTGAAAGTTTGGAATATGGGAAATTTCTTCCGCTAGATGCACAGTGTTCCTCAAGGTAAATTTTGATTAAACATTTAAGCTATGTGGATAATAAAAATAAATATTTTAATTAATTGCAAAGTAATTATTATTTGAGTTATGATTATTGTAATTATTATATTTTATCGTAGGAAATAGAGAACATTTAGTACACATGAGACACTAGCGCTTACACAGTGGCGAAACATTTTGGTTGCCAAACTTTACCCATTGATCTTCCCAGCCTCTAGTAAAAGTAACCTTACCGAAAATTAGCCCTTTGATTGGTTGCCTCCCTGAGATGGGGCTGGGGTACCGCCACTTATATAATATTGTTTTCGCTAACAAGATAGACGTCACTCCTGTCCGGAGTCAAAGTCAACTATTTGGGAGCCACTGCGTGCATTTTCTGATCATCACATCCACCGGCACAACTCGAGGTGAGGTGAACGTTCTGGGCCAGGTCACTCATCTGTATAAGCAGTGGAGCACCTCTGTGACGGGAGACTTGAAGGGCCGTTAGTGCCAAGTATAAGCTACGTGCGAGAGTGGGGGCACTACGTGTGACGGTACAGTAATCGGCTAGTGTAATGTGCGACTTTCAGAAGAGAAGAGACTGCGATTGGCCAGCTGGATGGAATAGGCATTTTGACCGGATATTTATAATTAAGAGCACGTATCACCCACCATATTGAAATCTTTATCTATTTCTTCCTGGTTAAAATTTAGGAGGATTTATTGAAAAATGCGACGTTTGAAGCTTAGCTAATTACGTTATCTGACATTACAGACATAATATATGAGCTACTAATACATATTTATGCAAGAAAGAACTTATTTCAAACATTAATATATTAACTTATTCCTAAGCTTTTATGATAACCAGGGAACACCTATGTACACTTCTCGTCACAAAAAAAGAGCGATCTTTTGTAGCTGAAAATATTTCTAAGTTCCCTTCGGGTATGTTCGGCAGGCTACCCCTCCCAAGCACAGGCGCGTGCCTCGGAGTGGGCGTGGCTAACTGCTGCAGGAAACATGACTTTGGAGGGAAAAGGATACAAAACACGAATAATAGTTCTATGAGCTCAGTTTTCTCCGAATATATTTCAACACATTATATGTAATACAGTTAAAGTAAATTAGTGGCGAAACCTTCGGAATTATGAACTAGCCTGTATCAGATCTGAGAAACAAATAGTACATTATAAATTTGAACAGACCACACTGGACCACTGGAAAAAATTACTTCCAAATCATGCATAATTGTAAATATGAAAGGAGGTGTTACGTTATAATTACCCTTGCCAACAAACACGAGGTTTTTGAAAACATAAAGTGATAATCACTAAAAACATTAAATTATACACTATGTAAAATAATGTTTTCATATGTAAGATAATTAGAGACTATGAAATGTGTCGGAATCAACGGTCTGAAGTCTAGACTTCACAGTCCAGTGAATACTCGATCAACTACTGTACATTCGCTGCGTGCTTCACCAGTAAGTGGCCAATATTAAGCCAAAACACACAGCACGTTATCTCAAAAGTCTTTTATTGCAAGTTTCGTATTTGCTTCACAAATTCCTGAGTGAACCTTGTTAACTGTAATCCAATGCAAAGGAGGATGACGTCTATAAGTGTGTATAGTTTAGCTTGTCCTGAAAATAATCCGCGTAGTTTTCCTGTTCCGTGTGGTGATAATACGGAAAAGTTAAACAATTTTGATCAGTTCATAAAGTAAAAGCCTATTTACATGCACCGTGATGATTACCCGACATGTCTTAACCAAATTTGGATTACAGGAAATAGTTATTGATTATTAAAGTGTTATAGGACGAAATTACTACAATGTTATATGCGGGAGTGATTAGAGTCTCTTGAAAGATTTACAGTAATTTAAAAATACTCAAAATATTCACCTTTAAAAAAGTAATAACATAAATAGAACACATGCAGCGAGCTACTAAATATATTTCGAAGTAAAATATTCCCATTAATACATGTTTTGCATTAAAGTGAGCACTTCTTGATGCCTCTTGCATTTAATATATGGATATAGCAACCCAAATGTCAATAAAGATTACGTATTAAGTCGTAACTCAGTTTTCATTTTCAACTATGCACGAACTGAAGTTAAATAAAAGTGTTTTCATGTGCCATGTGTGTGTTATAGTACCATTACGAAAAGTGTAAAGAGCTCACTTTGGCGCGAACAGACTATAGTACCATTACATCTAAGCTGGACAGTTCAACTCGACGTATTGTGTCATGATGTGGTTTCTCACCCAACTGCCTTCATTGACGATTCGTGTTAGTAATGTTAAGTAACCCAATTTGAATCACTTGGTGGCTGGAAGACACCACACTGACCAGTCCCCTTACTGATTGGTGAATACATGTGTTAGTGTGCTTTCTAGCAATTGGTCTCTCAATGTTTGACACCATGTTATGCGAATACTAGCCACTGTGGCGTACACAACTACCATTTGTTTAATAATATGTCACATTGTGATTACAAACAACATTCTACATATATTTTGTTATATATCGTTGTCAATCCTACAACTACAAAATAAGCAAAATATATCCCAATTTTATACTTGCTTTATCTTAGACTGCCTTACACACGAAACATTCGCACATATAAACATTTACTAAATAATTGTTTAGTCTAAGAATTACCTTCCTTGCGGGATAAATAATAGCATTTTCTAAGTTTGAGTCCAAATTGGTTGACCAAAAAACAAAAGTTTAACCGTCAGAAGCCTGTATTCGGTGTCTGTAATAAATACACAAATAGAGATAGAGAATAGAATTTTCTTTATAACACATCTACCATAATCTGACTTTCAAAACCGTAGATGTTATAACAACGTAAAGGGTTGAAGGAGTGGAGGTAAGTTTTAAATATTATTAATATGACATGCAGTCAAATGAAATGATACTGAGCCAGAGTTCCAAACTGTCGTACAGGCATGTCCATTCTGATCCACTCGACCGTCATTTCTAAGTGATTGTTTAGCATTATTTATTGATTTATCGATAATTTGTACTACTTTATAACCCTTTATTCTCCGTTTATTATGCTTAGTTGTGCAAGTCAGAAAAGGAATAAATTCACAATAACAACTTAATTTGTAACGTTGTGAGTAGTATGTAAAAAGACTTTGGCTCAAAGGGAGGGGTGATAGGAGCGGAGTAACCGGCCGCCGCCTTCTTGGAATTTCCCTTTTGTCCGTTTTGCCCTCAACATTTCCCTTGCTTCCCTAACAATCGACTGAATATCCCTACATTTTTTCATTTTTCCTTAAAAGTTTCTCTTTTTCCCCCAAAAAATTCTTGATTTATTAGGCGGATCAGTGACCATGGGTAAGATCAGGGACCTGGATCAGCGTCCCAGGGTCAGGGATCATCGACCCAGGGGTTGACCCAAAAACCCAAAAAAGTAAAAAAAAAAAAAAAAAAAAAAAAAAAAAAAAAAAAAAAATCTAAAAATCATATTACTAAAAGTATTAAAATATTATTTGAAAAATCATAAAAAAATATTTAAACATCGTTTAAAAATGTTTTTAAAAAAGTATTAAAAATATTAAATACCATTAAAAACTAATCAGAAAATGATTGATTCATATTTATTAAAATTTGTTAAAAATATTTATAAAAATTATTATTTAAAAATATTAAATAAATATTTTAAAAATCGTTAAAAATGTATTTAAAAATTAACTTTCCAGTGGTCATCCCTCACCCATGCACACTCCACCATCTTGGCAGGCGACTGCCAACGTCAGCAAACATAATACGTTACTAACTAATTCCACAATATTAGAAACAGACGACATTTAACCTTGACACCATGGCCTTGAAATACATTAAAAATACACTCTCAAGAAAAAACGCATAAAAGTCACCAAACAGAATATATAACTGACTACCACCGCCATATTGGATGCAGACTACCTTGACCTTTATCCCATGACTTAGAATGACCTTGAAAACTAAAACTCGAGAAAAAATACATAAAAGTCAGTAAGCATAATACTACAGTATGACTACAACCTTCATATTGGATGCAGACTACCTTGACCTTGACCCCATGATGTTGAGTGACCTTGAAAACAAAAACCTAACAAAAAATAAATAAAAGTCAGCAAGCATAATACATTACACATAATTACCCCCATACTGGATATAGGTACCCTCGTCATTCACCCAAAGACATCGAATGACATTGAAAACAATGTATCGAGCATAAATAAACGAAAGTCAACAAGCTCGTTACATTTCTAACTATGGGCACCATATAGAATGCAGGTAACCTTAACCAGGACCCCATGACCTTGAATGACCTTCAAAAGAAAAACTCGAGAAAAAATACACAAAAGTCAACATGAATATTACATTACTAACTACTACCACCATATTAGATGCAGGTGACCTGAATCGTGACCACGTGATCTTTAATGACTGTGAAAACAAAAACTAGAGAAAATACATAAAAGTCAGCAAGTATATTACATTACAGACTACTACCATCATATTTAATTATTCTAAGATGTTCAACGCCATTAATAATTTTGCAGATGTAGGTAAAAGCCTGTTCAAGAAGAAAATATGCATTATATTCTAAGCCCTCTGATAAGCATTGTAAGCATTGTTGGATGCCATTTTGGATTAGTTGATGTTATGACTACTTATATAATTATCATATGTACTGCTTTTGACCTCTATCAAGGCAATATGGTCCAAGATGATTTCAATTCTTGTATGAATAGTTGTATGCCGTTTTCAATCCACTGAAGTTATAGCTGCCAAATTTATGACTTAGGTGCAACGTGTGTCCTCGAACAAGGCGATTTGGCCATTATGCTTTATGTCTTCTGGTAGACACAGTTGCCTACAATTTTCAACATGGTGAACCTATATATGCCATATTCATATGTAGCACTCGTGATATCAAACAAGGTGATATATATGGACTACTATACAACAAACCTTTATTAACCCTATGGATAAACCTGTTACTGATGCCAGAATAGTTAACAGCCTTATCAGCTGTTTTGTTGATCGACATGCCTTAACACTTGTACCTATTTAGCCTCGCGGTCACAACACCTACTCATACTTTTTACTACTTACCTTTCAATTCTATAAATAGCTTTTTTATATATTCCTAAACATTCACCGACATCTATTGAAATCAAAATCAACCGTGAAACTGCGTGTGATGAAGTAATGTTTATAGGTCGGATGCTACAAAGCGAGAGCCGCGTACGTAGTTGTTCCACCTCTCCCCGACAAACCCCCGCACCCACGTTCAGACAAGTGCCACAACGTCTGGCGTAGACAGTAGCGTGCTTCTTGAACGCTGACCCGGACATGGTCGAGCAAGCGTATACATGTCTGCTCCGTAACTAGGCCAAACAATCCTATAGGTCATTTGGAAAGCTTTCAGTCATTCTCGAACAAATATCCCTGCAACTGGGCGTGCAGTGCCGTCTCATTTCGAAATATTTTCCTCGCCTAAATATTAGAGATAATTTCCTGCATTATGTTCAGTTCATGGCATGGCAAAGTAATATTGTCGGCTATTCTTTCATACTGGTTTCATCAACTACATTATTTTAATTCCTGTTAATAAAATATTCTTTAAAGTGAGCACGTTAAGGCAGACACAGCCGTTTAAAACGTTGCGTTGATATTAATACACTTAAAAACACTTGGGTTTAGTGTGTTAGTACATATTTGCTGTAACGACGTCATTGTGTATATAAGACATAACTATAAACCGATATTGAACATAAATCATTCGCGGGGCCGTGGTGGCTTAGTGGTTAGAATACTCTGCTCCCACCATGGCGAACCGGGCTCGATTCCAGACCAGATCGCCCCCCGGATTTCCGCATGTGGGAAGCGTGCAGGACGATGCCACTGGTCGGCGGGTTTTCTCACTGATCTCCCATTCCCCCACCCTTGCATTCCGGCGCTGCTCCATACTCATCTAGCTTTACCCTCGAGGGCTCTGAAAACCTCGGTGTTAAGATTCGCCCAAATCTCTTCACTCGCACATTTTGCATTCCGCCTACCAGGAAGTATTTTGTCCAGAAGGGCGAAGCGCTGAGGACGACACAGTCACGCGCATCACATGCGTCATCGTATCTATGTGCAAGGTAATGAACAAGTGTGCAGTAGTTCCTTCAGAAACGTACCTCTGAGATAACTTTAATATTGGGCCTATTTCATAAAATATTTGAAACATTTTCTGAATACCAAACAATAAAGTAAAAATATATTTAACTTCGAGTCCCTTGTCATGCATTTACACCGTAATCCTGTATTCGTAAACTGAGCTTTCACCCATGCACGAAAACGGCTATGCTGAATATCTGTTTACATTTGGACAGCTTCGTTTGGCGTGATCGATAAGAATGTGAACTGAACCAGGCTTTAGTGGGAAATCATCCAACGGACACCCTGTAAAATACTTTTAGTAAAGAGTATAGATAACCGTGCCGTTAGTAATTTCCGCCCGCTGCAGCGCCCGTCTGTGTCAGCTCATTACTGACGTACGAGAGATCTCAAGGGCCACAATGTCTGGCGCGGACAGTAGTGCGAGCTGTAAGCAGTGGGAACCTCATACAGCCAGGCGGACTATGACGCGGTTGAATGGGGGATACTACCTGACTGAGTTTTCGTTTTGCCTCGGCACTAGGCATACCTTGTATAAAAAGACTCCTACTAGGTTTATTTACTCAAACAAATTCTCAGTTAAGAAATAAAATCGACTTCATCAGTTATTCATGCAAAAATATCTTTGGAAAGCAAAGTTAGGGTGCAAACACTTTTTCATGTCATATGTCTTCTCTTTTACCATTTTGTTACTTGTTTTAATTTTCTCACCAAACATTTAACTTTAGGGCTGAAAGTATTAACACGAACAAGGGAAATGAAGTCTGTGTATTACAGACCACAAGATTAACCGAAACTGAGTATTTACGAGTTTCATAATAAAAAAAATCTTCCACAAAGACTCATGGTTCCGAACATAATCATAATTTAGTCAGAAAGTTAAAACATAATAGAAATAATAGGAAAGCTTTCGTATAGCACGTACAAAACCCGCATTTCACGTCATATCTAAGTGGCATCTGCAAGTAACGTATGATACAAAATTAACATTAATTGAGAACGGAGATCAATAATGTAATGCAATTCTTTGAACGATCAATGTAAATGAGATATACTGCCTGTAGGTGAGAGACAGTCTTAGGTGACATGAGAGAAACGTTAGCGGCGCTTAACAGCTAAGGTCTTCAGCGCTGGTGGTGTTGAAGAGAGGTAGAGTTCGATCAGCGACAGAAAAGTGAGTATCGGGAGTACCCCGACACTACCCACCAGCCAACACAAACATCCACCATGTTTCCTACTCACGAAAATTCGGATTTCACCCCCGTTGGTCGTGGGGCGAGGCGAGTAGTATGACAGTTACAACACCACAGCTCCTATAAGCGATTAAATATTATAAAAATTCACATCCCTTTTTTTGGCGAGCTGGTATTCCCAGAGGAATAACTTTTACTTTCATTTTGTAAAAGCGACAAGAGAATCGTAAAGCTCCGCATTAATGTCATTTTACTTGTATTTTAATGCTTCGTTAAGTCAGCATGAAAGGCAAATAATCTTGCTTCCTTGAATACCGCCATGTAGAAGTAGAGGTCCTACTTCCATCCACATCAAATGTTGTAATACCATTTTATTTCAAATGTTTTAACGCAGACTGCACAATAAAGCCATGGTAATCAAATATACCGATTTCTAATGCTGTGTTAAGCGAGCGAGGAGGTGACGTTTCAGGTCGGAGATGCATGCAGCAGCGAAACAAACGCTACAACTCACATCATTATGTTTGGACTGCACTATCGTAGAAAGCCATAGAAAATTCCTTCACCCCCGTTATTCAACTTCCTAGAGGGCCGCGATTTGTAAAGTTATCTTATAAAGCGAAGAAAATATACACATTTAGGACGTTTAAGCTAACTAGCTTATAAAGTTTTGAAATCCGTTTAAGCTAACTAGCTTATAAAGTTTTGAAATCTGGCGCTTGAACTTGTCAAAGCTGTCAGAAAACAAGCGATGTGCCCTCTGGCATCTTAGTTGTACAATGTATCTGATTGCAGAATGGTTGCTGATTACAGAAATTAATCCAGTTTTTACCAAACAGCTACAATATATTTTTTTCTGTATGGGAAATTGTGTAGAGAACAGAATGTTCTACAAAAAAATGTTTTTATTCATTGTGTCGATATTATAATGACTGAGAATATGCACAATATTAAACTCTAAGAGATATATATTTGCGCATATAAGTACCCACTTTATCAACGATAAAAAGAAAGCTAAGTGGAATGACATTGATAATTTCTGTATTATGTTATGTTAAACAACATTTAACCTACCAATATGGACCCAGAAAGTAATCCTTCCAGATATTTTGTAACGTATAACATGTTTTGAATAAGGCACTGATAAAGCCTCATTCCATTCAAATGTAAATTTTAAATGTGCTGTGTTATTTCGATCAATTTTCCGAATTTCCGATAGCATTCACTAGTACACGTGCAATATTTCAAAATTGTATACCCCCCTTCCCCCCTTTTTTTTTGTTTTTTCGTTCCTTGGTCACATGGTTCTGTGGTTATAGATAAGTAATCAAAATGTTCATATGGCCGCCATTTTAAAAATAAGTGACCGACCCACGTAAAACATATATGTTTATTTGATCACCGTGGTGAATCTTCTTTGCCAAATTAGGTAGTAATAGTTTTATTGTTTCCGGACATTTGACACAATATATTGTCGTGTAGCGCCACCTTAGAATATGGCGGAGAAAAGATACAAGCATGTTTAATATATGTAGGTGATACGTTCAACACACCAAGTTTGGTTGAAATTGGTCAAACAGTATGGTGTACTGTATACCAAATGAACCTAAAATATTTGTATAGTCACCATGTCGAAAAAAGTTTCTTTCACGTTTAAATCGCGTATGTTAACATGGCATACCTAGTATTAAATACAATATACAAAGTTTGTTTGAAATTTGTCACATCGTTTCATAGACACAGTATAGTTATCAAAATGTCTATATTGCCACCGATTTAAAAATAAATGCCTCTCCCAATTAATTCATATCAGCGTACATCTTGTTAGTCAAATTCGGTAGGAATGTGTAGATTGTTTTCCGAGTGACGATACAAAAATTTTATTTTTTCGTGTTGAGCTATATTACAAAACGTTGAACGAAATTGGTTATTTCTTGACATATTTAATATTTAGGTGATATGTTCTTCATGTCAAATTTAATAGAATTAGATGATATGTATGTGTGTGGATATATATATATATATATCAAATTTAAAAAGAAATATTTGGCATGGTTTTGAAAATATAGTAAGTTTCACATTAAACTTAAATGTATAATGTACCATGGTCTACTTCATGTCTTAAAGGTATTAGTTACCTTCAAGATGTGGCAGGAATCTATTGTGTAATGTCCGAGATATGGTGTAAAAGATTATTGTTTTCATGATATACTACCTTCCACAATGGCGAACCAATAAGAACCTACCTTTCTAGATCAAACATGTACATGATTGACTGTGAAAATAAATATTTGGTATAACCTAGTAAAATAATTCCCCAGATATGAAATAGTGTCCTATTGTATTAAAATAACAACCATTTTGAAAATAAGCAAACTGCTTGGCAGAACATTGCAAAATTGGTTGTCCTTACTAAGTTTTATGTCTACCGATTATGGTGAAATGCGTTTCACGGGTTCGAATGTTACTATGGGTGGACATACAGTACATCACAGACAGGCATTTGCTTGATTACATAATCCCATTTTCCCAAGGAAAGTAGCTTAAAGTTAAATTGAATTGAATGTTTCTAGTTAATCAAGGAAATATGGTGGAAAAATCCTTTATTTAAAATTATTAAACAAGCGTTAAATACAGCAGTGCCACACTATGTTCGAAATTTGTTGTTTATGGCAGAAAATAAATTTATCGTAGGAAAAATAAATAAATGGTTTAAATGTTATAAGCTGAGTATTGAGTTTTTTTTTGTTAATGTTTAAATGGATTCAGTAAGTGTTTCGTACAACTAGGGGTGTACCCTGTTAGGTTTCCTCGCACGTCTTGATTTCACAGAATTATTTGGGGATGTCATTATTTTCGTTTTTCCTTAAAGAATATAGCTTAATGATATGTGCTTAACATTTTGTTGCTTCAGCGATGCAATGAGATACCGTTTAAACTAAAACGTTCAGTTTGACTTCATGCTTCATACTCTAACACAGAAGAAAGCAATGAGAATTATAAGTCTGGTGGAAGAAAGCTTGCCACCAATTGAGAGATAATTTAGGTAACGCCACACACAAAAATCTCTACTGGAATCACCCTCCAAAATATTGTGTTGCTGTCGGTGCCTTCTCTAAAACATGCCATAATAAGTAATCTTCTTGCTTCGCAACTAGTATACCAAATATTTACTTATCTCTGGCAGGGGGACAATATATTATGTAATCATGTTCGATTCCCATTTATGTCTATATTCACGATGAATTCACACGTCACACTTTAAGATTGTTTAGTTTTGTGTGGCGTGTATGAAGTCAGGAATGCGATTCCCTAACGTACAATATACAGGCTACGTAATGAAACATACAGTATGTGCTGTCATGATTACGATCGGTACACGCAGCGACGTGTGCAGAGCTCAGGGCAGGTGCCAGTGTATATGCAGTAGTTAGATAGCGGAGGCCAAGTTGGTCAGGCTGTTGTAGCAGCCTGCCTGTATACGTGGGTCCCTCGCAGATCTAAATGTTACACTGCCGTTTTGATGGCGTGAAGTACAGTGACGTTCTCTGTTCGCTACGTCCTCAGACCCAAACACAGTGATTAATAGTTGATATTGCTGTTTCGAATATGTACTCTATATACAATATATGTTACAGTTCGCTACGTTTCTCAGAGCTACAATTTTACTCACAGTTACCACTTCCGCAAAATGGCAATTAGGTTAACATGCGGCAAGCGAATTCTTCTCAAGTCTTTAAAATTAAGTCTTCGAATCGCAAAGGGTATAATCATCATTGTCCTGCAAGACGATATTTGTAGATCACAGTTACATACATTTAAATTAATAAGTATATAATATACAGATAACTATTCATCAGTTAAGCTTTCACCATGCAGGGTTCCGGATTTGTTTAGTGATTCGTTGACTGCGCAATAAACAACTAATTCCGAGAATATGTCCATTGAACCGTAATTGTAAAGCGAGGGAAACTTTTTTTTTTTTGTAATTTTTTGGGCATTTTTAAAACGCTATGTAGAATTGTCTGTTTCTTTAGTGTTTCCTTCAGAATTTTCAAGGTGAAAATGTAACAAATCCAAGTTCACTAAAGCCAGTAGATATGCCTGCTACAGAACCAAAATTACAGATTATCAGTAATCTATAATTAGTAACTTAGAGCCACGTTCGTGAATCCTGTATTAAAATCGTCAAAACAAATAGGTGTAAAATTAAACGTTTAAATTAAATATTTATCATATGTTGTGTAACTGAAAACATCACAATATGACAGGACTCGCACTGGACGCACATGTTAGGATGATATAGACCATGTACTTATATTTGGACTGGAAATGAAGGCAAAAGCAAATTTCTGTTCATGATACATTTTTATGATATCCCTCCTTCCATGGTCTTCATGTAATTATCAGAACTAATTTATTTATTGTATTTATAATACGACAGTTAAAATTCCATTTTTCACAATATCATCATGTAGGATTTGAGGCTGCCGCCTGATATTGACACTTTATAGATGTAAATGTATTTGGATAAGTGATGTTCTGTTTTGGCAAAATGTGAACATTGGATGGGAAAAATATACTGTACCGTCAAACTAAAACGATAATAAGAAATTTATTTTCAATTCTTGAATTAAAATGTCTGTGTACACAATGAAGTTACCGACTGTCTGACTCATTCACCAATATACAGACAAAACGGCTAGATGCAAAGTTTGGAAATGTAGTGTTGGCTTTCCTTCTGGATGCGAGCACCCACTGAGAAAGAATTTTTCAAAATTTAACCCCTAAGAGGGTGACAAGAGGTAAAGCATATTTTGAGGACTTCTCAATAGCTGATTAATCTGACGAGGTATGATTGTGCTTTTAGCTTCGAAATTTGCCCTATACATATACCACAAAACTGATTTCAGCAATATTTGAAACCCAACAACTTAGAGAGCGAAAAGCGGTAAAATATATGATAGAGGATCCCTCAATATCTTATTAACGTAATGAGATATCGCTATGCTCTTAACTTTAAACGATAACATATAAACATATTTTAAAATTTAACCGTTGAGAGGATGAAAAGTGTTAAAAATGTTATCGACGTATTAAATAATCGAGCATTAGAGCGATGATATATTGTTATTCTATTTGTTTCAAAAGGCTACCTATACAAATTCCTAAAAATTCATTGTAGGTAATTTTTTAAAAGTCATTAACTTAGGGGACGAAAAGAAGTAAAATGTGTTTTGGAAAACTCGTTAATAGCTCAGTAACTCGATAAGGTATAGCCATGATATTTGCTGTAAACGGTTGGTTATATAAATACCTAAAACCCATTTCAGAAATTGTCCAAATTCAAATCCCTAAGAAAATGAAGAAGGTTGGAATGTTTACTCGACGATGTTTTGTGAACTTACACACGAAAAAGTATGGATAAAAATTTACCTGTCTCACTGACAAAAAAAATGTTTCTTACATTCTCAAACAAACATTATTAAACCCCAAAGAATACATACAAACTGTTACAAGTAAAAAATATTTCCATATGCTCTAATGACTTCTGTAGTACTATCCATCTAGGCGACTACGTAAAATGGTATCAAAGTACAAACATGCTGAGACAAACCGAGGAGTGGATGGCCAAACGTACTTTCACGTAGAGAAGAAAGTTATATTGTGAAACAAATTTGTCAGAGATCTTTTACCAGTCCATGCGCTATTACAAGATCCCTGAGAAATACTTTCAATGCCACTGTTGCCAATGACAATGAGAAGACTGCTCAGCAATAGTGGCTATAGTGCTTAATGCAAGAACATCACAGAAGTAATTGTATCTAAGCAAATATAATTATAAGAAGAGACTTAACTTCCCGAAGGTATATTTACAGAACGATTACTGGACAGACGTAATATTTCCAGATGAGAGTAAATTCAAGGATTTCGGTCATTACATTTCGCCAAAAGTGGGGAGAAAATCCAATAAAAAGATACATCCCCAACATTCTCGTCCTACCGTCAAGCATGGCGTGGGTTCAGTTATGGTGTGAGGGTGCATGAGTGCATGTGGCATAGGTGAACTGACGTTTATAGGTTGACGATTGGATCAATAAAAATATATTGACTTGTTTAAACATAATTTGCGACATAATGCCACACAACTTGATGTAGTAATGCAAATATTACCAGGATAATGGCACTAAGAATAAATCCTGCGCAACACAGATATGGCTGCTGTATAATTGGCCTCGTGTAATATAAACTGCACCCCAACCCTCAAACTTAAATTCAATAGAACATATTTGGCATACTTAAACATAACGCTACAAAAAATTTTATTTCAAGCACTTGGCGGGACTTGAAGGAGAAAACCTTCATGAGTGGAACAATATCCCTCCCTCCCGGTAGTAGTCAATGCCAGCACGTTTGACATGCGTTCTGAAGCAAAAGTGAGGACATGCTAAATATTAAATGGAGAATTAATTTTATTTATGTTGATGTACGAAAACATTTGTTCTTCGTACGAAGGTGTGTGAACATTTCTGATTCGGAAAACGTACATTTATTTACATTTGTGTAATATATAGCTTTTATTCTTTTATAAGGATTGTTTTTTATTTGTTGAATTTGATGAAATGGAATACAAAATACAGCTGGACGCATACGTGTGTGTCAACATAATTTCTTATTGTACAGACTTCGTGAAAGGAACAGGACGTTTGAATATATATGATCGTCACTGTATATGCACGTTAGGGCTTTAACAATCCTTAATTTTACCAACGATATTAAACCGAAAAGAAATGGTATACAATTCAAAGCTACATATTTTCTAAAAATAATTATAATATGTAGTATATTTTCCTTCCTGACGTCAACGTTCACTCGGTAGCACTATTTGTAAGATAATGGTCTCTAAGCTGGATGTTTTATGTTCAAATCCCAGACACCACAAAATGTTTGTTACTTCGGTATTGAAATTACGTAAAATTCCAAAATATAAACAGCGAATGTTGGAAATATGTTTATTTTTCTTATTGGCGTCCTTAAATTCAATATAAACTATATATAATTCTCTGCACGCAGTTGGTTTTAATATATTCATTCAGTGAAATTGTTTCACTGAAACAATAAATGGTTTTCCACCGATTCTATGTGGATATACTTTCACTGATTCGAGCAGTCTAATTTCACTGCGAATCAGTGGTTTTCCACTAATACGAATTAAAAGTGTACCTATACGTATGTTGCCATATTCTTTAAAAATTTGTAGCGTAAGCATTATTCAATGCTGTATCAAAAACATGGGGTCAATTTTCAAATTCTTTCAAGAACATTATTATTACACACAAATAATTTCACCAAGCACGACGAACAATACAGATTACTGTATTCACATTTTTAAAAAATATTATGTAAGTTAAGATTGGCATTTTAAGTTTCGGAAATAATATTTACTTTTCTGGCGATTTATATGCATTGTACACAGTATTATTTTATTCCAATGCATGCAATGTTTGGAGAAGCATCTTGCAGATGAAGGCAGCGTCAGAAAATGAATAAAGTGTCATCAGAAAGCAGCATTTTATGTAAGGAAATCCGTGTATTGCTTTTATAAGCGATGCAAGCTTGCCTAAGCGTTCATACGGGCATTAACACAGTACTCCTTCTAGAGTTTTAAGCTTGACAGAGTAAATGATGGTTATAAACAGTTTTATGGCATTCTAATGATAATTCTGGTTTAGTTTTTAATTTTTTCTAGATAGTGTCGTATTTGTCTTTAGTTTAAATGTTTGAAAAATTATTACTTGTTTTAAAAGTTTTTCTCTAAATAATATATTTACATATTTTTGTAATGATGCGTAAGTGCATTAAGTTCCTATATACGAAAATGAAAAGCAGCACCGAGTTTTAGATCAGAGTAGGTTAATTTGGAGTAAAGTAAACTGTACTTCAACGAACATCAATGTAGATTGTATTTAGTTTTTCTTCAAATGGATAAAACAAATATTTCATATATTATTTTAATTCTTCTTCTGTACTGATATCTGCGTTGCTATTTTGCATTTTGTAGAAACATGTAATAAAACTCATGATTCTCATACATTTCAGCTGATTCAGTGATACGACATATTAATCGAAATGATATAATCACAACTAAAAGACAACAACGAGATACAAACTATGCTCAACAGTGTACCCCATTTGATCGTGACAACTATGAATCGTATGAAAACTATATGTAAGGGAAATATTGTAAATATTCAAGACCAAGTAATTCCTCAACGCAATCGTTCTCAGTTATAGACAAATTCTGTAGACAATGAATTCTGTACAACATCGCGGTTGTACAGGCTAACAGCATCAATTTTCAGGAATGTACTCGAACGAAAAAAAAACCTACCCTCTACGACAGTCGCTTTTACACCAGACAAATCTAGAAGCAGCATGCACTTATGGGATTGTAGGAGATGGCATACATTGGGAAATCTAGTGTTTTAAAAACTCGGTCAATAAATTTTCTAATTTGTCACAATTGAATGGGATATTGACATTTGCCTCGCAGTAGTAAAAAAAAAAAAAAAATGGAGACCTGTAATTGAGCAAGAAAAAATAATGTTAGGCAGACTTCCAGATACAGGGTTACTTTCGAACTGCAGGCAGGAAATGCTACGATTTCATCGTATTCTTGAATGCAGACCTATTTGTGGGAGGTATAGAACATGACAAGAAATTATAGGATTAAATATTACATCCTCTAATGCGAAAATTTTACTACGAATATACATTATATTGCCGGAAATTGTAAATGGTGAGATGCCTCCATGACTAGGGTTAGAGAAATTAATTTCATTTCAGACGGTATAGACAAATAACGAATATAAAGGATCAGTAGAGTTGCACATAACTGTAAGTTTAGCTATAGGTGAATAGTTAGCTTTTGACCTACATTTGGTAAGCAGCTATCACTTTGGAACGAAATACACATAAAAGCATATTTAGGAAGTTTATACGCAGTAAAGTTTTGTGAAAGAGTTTCTCGGTATGTCGCAGGTTTTAATTTTTAATTGTCGATTACTCAATACGCACATTTACTCCATGTATGTTTATCCCAAAAACTTCGTTTACAATATTTAAAATAGTGAGGATTTTAATGTTGACAAATATATTATAGTGACAGTTTGTGCTACTGCTTGACAGTACAAAATACTGTGCAGTATAACATCACCAGGATTGCCACATTTTGTCCATTGGAAAATTCCTTGACATCTCCCTGATTTGCAGACAAAAATAATATTTTTTCCCTGACCTTTTTATAACATTTTTGTTTCTGTACTTTACTTTATATGCTTTATAACACACTTTTAAACGAAAATACTTCTCTGATCTTACAAAACTGATCACTACATAGACTGCAAAGAAAAATGCCTAAGCATCTAGTCCACAATCATTAAAACAATTTTATATTATAATGCAGCGATGCACGATTGATGAAATAACTGACATATATATATATATATATATATATATATATATATATCATGCATACCACAATTCCCTGACATTTAGCTAACTTGTTTGAAATTCCCTGACATTCTCTGACAGTTTTTAAATTACCTGACATTTCCCTGTTTTCCAGGTTTTCCAGACCTGTGGCAACCCTGATCACGCTTTTGTCAGATGTTAAATGTAGACCTCAGTTTTACATGTGTTATGTCATGATCTCTAAAAATAATAGTCATAATTTCTTTTGGCTACTAGTGTTGTTAACATAAAACTGCAGGATATAAAGTGTTCTTATTGAGGGTGCTTAAATTTGTCGTAGGCCTATTGAAAAATGTAAGTTAAAAGTAACAATTGCAATTAAAATTAAGTTTCTCTAATTAACTTCCTTTTCTAACAAAGCATTGAGATTTTAAGTTTAAGATTTTAAAGTTTAATTTTACAATGTTTTTGGTCTGGAACGAAAAATACTATTTCCATTATTATTTCAGTGGCTATTTTGAAAAGTATTTTCCAACTATATAAAGATTCATAAATTTAAATAATTCATTTTATTCGAGGTAATTTTCCAGATTGAAAAATATTTTCTTATTATCTGCTCTTTCTGTGACTGCTCAAGAAGTGGATATGGTGGTTTAGTGGTAAATGCACCAGCCAGTCCCACGACATTGCATCTGAATCTCGAACACACATGAACACGGTTCGAATACTGGCATACGAGAACTGTGGTGGATATTGTATATGGCGGGGGTAATATTACATGTACTTCTGTTTCTCTAAAATAATACCATATTAGTTTTTCTTTGCGTGCTTCACTTGTTGTTCACAGGTTAAACTTACATTGTATCCGTTTGATTCTTAACAACGTTTAGTTACGTTGTGTCAAAGTTTCATTAACCAATACTTTTTTTGTTCCAATGCCATACTTTACAAGTTGGGTTTTGCATAAATTAAAAATATACCATTTTTGAAAGCACTGAATTTGCTCACACCAAAAAAGATAGTCACCATGTTTATATGTATCTATAATATCATTTCTGTTGTCCCGGCACTGTATGATTGTGGTTGTTAAAATTGAAAGCGCAAAATTAAATGGAGACAGTAATTATGTAATTACTCACAGCGAAAGGTATTAATTTTATTATTGAATTTCGTCATTTCTTTTACAGGTTCTCGCATTCCTTAGTTTATTTTTTTTGCACTCCTATTTGAGACGAAAATAATTCTATGGCAGAAACATTCGTAAGAGATACGACACTTCAGTACTATAGCATCAAAAGCAGAGGACGATATGCAACGTTCTAGCCCCCTCCCCCCTTCTTCCGACTGACAATCTGTTAACGTGGCAACGTTGCACTACTAGCACTTCATAGCCGTGTCTGCTGCGGCGATCGGCAGTGGCGAGCGGCAGATTCATTATACTGGCGCGCTGCCAGGGCATATTTAACTGGTATTGAAGCTATACTGATGTTCTTTGGGGCTTCATTAATCTTAAAGTTAGTTCATGATAAAGAGAGAACTTTTGAAATCAACCTTCTATAAAGTCACTTCTCCTACCTGCATATATCTTAACGGGCGTCCTGAGTGTCATGCTTCCAATAAAATTGGTAGCCATGAATGGAAACCCAGCAAACACAACCTGCCGGCAAAGTGTCGCAAATTGTCGGTTCGATCACTGAACTGTCGCCAACTGTCCTTTCAATGCCAGAAGATAGCCATCTGAGCGTGATATATTTTTTGCGACAGAATGTTTGCCCTTAGAGAAAAAATGGCCGACTGTATTTTTTACGATAAAATATGGATATCAGCGAAAATATGTCGGCATGATATCGCTGAGCAAACATGTTGCAAACATCTTAATAATGTTTCTGTGCCGATTCCCGTAAAGCATCTTTGTTTTTTTTTTGTAAGCTGGCAATGAGCTTATTTATTCTTGCCCGGTAATGTTTTCGAGACAAGGCTTTTTATCACAATAAAGATATAAATATGATGTATTTTTGCCGACAAACTTTTGGAAAGCGTTTTGAATAGGCAAGATGTTAGCTAGCTGTTAATGGCATGATGACTTTTTGAGACCGTGTGTTAACCATTAGCATGTTTTTTTCGTGATTATATGTGTGTCACGTGGAAGTTCCTGGCTTTTGTTGACTTTGAAATTATTTTCATTGGTACAACCATCCGACAGATATGTTAAAAATTAACAAAAACTATTTGGTTTGCATACCTCTGAAGAAACAGTTTCTAAATAGTCTGCATTTTAAAAGTATTTGTTATATTGTCATTAAATTTTTTTTCTCCTTTATAATAATTTGTGTCATGATATATTTTAAATTACCGGAGAACAACAGCGACTAACTCCATAGTGTATAGGTTGGCATGCTGGACTATTAACTCAAGGGTCTAAGGGTCGCGCGGGCGCCAAGCAAAACATTTTCATATCATGTAATGCGTTAAGAACTCAATGAAATGAATAACTGTAAAGAATAAATTAGTATTACTGAAAGTTTTAATCGAAAAGATAAGGTTTTTTTCCCATTGTTATACTTCTTATTTCTGGACATAATGCCGCTGCAAGCCAGGCATCGTAACGACATCCAGCCGTTGCAGGCCCGGCATTATAACGACACCCAGCCATCCAGCCGTCGTAGGTCCGGCATCGTAACGACATCCAGCCGTTACAGGCTCGGCATTGTAACAACATCCATCTGTGGCAGGCCCGGCATCGTAACGACATCCAGCCATCACAGGCCCGGCATCGTAGCAATATCCAGCCATCACAGGCCCAGCATCGTTACGACACCCAGGCGTCACAGGCCCGGCATCGTAATGACATCCAGCCTTCGCAGACTCGGCATTGTAACGACACCCAGCCGTCACGGGCCTTGCATCGTAACAACATCCAACTGTTGCAAGCCCTGCTAGTAACAACATCCAGCCGTCGCAGGCCTGGCATCGTAGCGACATCCAGCCTTCGCAGGCCCGGCATCGTAGCGACACCCAGCCACCGCAGGCTAGGCATCGTAACGACATCCAGCTGTCGCAGGCCCTGCATCGTAACAACACCCAGCCTTCGCAGGCCCGGCATCGTAGTGACATCCAGCCGTCGCAAGCCCGGCATCGTAACAACATCCAGCCTTTGCAGACCCGACACTGCCAGTCAACAGTTAGCCGCCAATCCATATTTCCATCGGGCCGCTTCCGGCATAAGACAGCAGGCCGGTATCAGCTGACCAGTGTTTGTCGGCTAACTTTTACCGGCCCGATTCTGGCCCATATTTTTCGTATTTGCTGGGAAGTAATTCCATATATTTACATCGAATAAAAAAATTTAGGTAACCATTTCGGATCATTAATTTAATTATTTCTTTCGCTTTCTGTTTTTTTATACATCGAAGTGTAAAAATGAGCATATTGGTAAAATATTAACTTTTCTAATCATTTCAGTGTTTCACTTGACCAATGCATGAATAAAGTGATGAGACCCATGACAATGTTAATATTACATAAGGCGGAATAATACACAACACGTATACAAGTAGATCTTAAGTAGAGCATTCAGAAGTGCTTTTTTTTTTCACCGTGAATAGCCTAACCACCAAAACGCTGCAATACACTGTATATCTGAATCAGGGAGAATGTCACTGTAACAATTAGTCATCAGTACCTGGCTGATTCAACAGTCGCTAAAAAAAAAAAAAAAAAAAAAAAAAAAAAAAAAGTTCAGTGAAAACATGCCACATTTATCTCACGTATTGATTCAGTGACGTTTTCCACTGATTCATCAGTCACTTTTTCACTGTTTTTAGTGGTTTGTTTTTTGACTGATGGATCAGTTCAACAGCGTGTAGAAATGACTGGGAAACAACGTTTAAAAATGCCCATTTATCAATGTGTATCAAGTGAAATAACAACGAATAAACTAATAAACCCAATACAAAATACTGTCTAAAAGGTGTTTCTTCTTTCAAATCACCTTTTTACGAGGTGATATGGACATCCAGCCTTTCATTACGTTTTGACCTCTTTCATTTAGTTTTCATGTAATCACCACAGCTCTCTGTTTGAAGGTTTAAACTGCATATAATGTGGTGAAGAGAGTGCATTCATACGTATTCGTTTTAACAATACGAAAAATAAGGGCATACAATTTAAATATTAACGATTTCGATAAAAAGTATAAAACATATATTTTGCTTTCATTTTTAACTTAACCTGGTAACGCAGAGGGTATGGTAACGGCCTAAAAGCCAAATGGAACTGGTGTATGTGTTAAATCCCGGCCACCTCCGATATTGTTTCTACTTATTTAAATTACGTTAAATCACGCAATATAAATACTAAACTGTCGTAAGTATTATTATTTGACTTTTTTTTTAATAAATTCAATATTTAATTCGCCACTGCAAACGGTCGTCAACTATTCACTCAGAGAAATTGTTTCACGTCACTACTTCAATAAGTGAAAGTTTTTCACTAAACAATCAGTGGTTTTCCACTGATTTTAAGTGAAGCCATTTGCACTGATTCGAGCGGATGAATTTCACTGCGAATCAATAGTTTACAACTGATCCGAATTTAGAGTGTAACACTGGACTCAAAGTGAAGGCTTGACAGAAAGATGTAATCAAGGCGACATCTTCCTGTTTAATTTCAGTTACAGTTTTACGCCACTGCAAGGATATTTGTGTGGTGGAATATTTTATATACTCTAGGAACAAACAATTATAATTGCATTTCACAAATATAAATGTAGTATATTATACAAACATGTAAATGCATTACCGTCATAAGTAAAACGTTCGATATTCGGCTATACTACTAGGTTCCTAAACCCAGTTTCTCAGTGCTATTCGTTAATTGTTTTATTTTTCTGGTGTTGCTTGTTCTCCAAACTGTTCTTGCAAATTCGCGGATAGTGCAGAAGACTTAACTTTTGCATCTTTCTTGATCATTCTTGATCAACATCATAGAGGTTTCCCACCAGAAATCCATAATTTCACTTTCGTTTTCTCTTGTCTCCATTGTGTCACTAGGTGCAATTAAGATTGCATATTACTATACTTTTGAAGGATCTCTTTCTATTGAAATGTATTTCCAGTTAATGAAGGTGTTACAAGTAGTACTGCTATTATAAGTTCGTTTCGAGAATTTTGGCTAACTGCTTAGACAACTACTCACTAAATCGTATCCATTTACCTCTCATTTCGTAGAGAATTGTAAGGAGAATCCACGAACTTATCGGTCATTGAAATTGGATAAATGATTCGCGATATATGAGTGTTTTAATTACATAGTACATAAATTCAAATTGAATAAATCCACTTGCTGTGTTGCCCTGTCGGCCAGATTTTGTGGGTGGCCTAATCTTGGTTGGTTAATTAAAGCTTTCTATTCTCTAAATCACTAGATTACACGACTATGTGAAAGAATGTTTGGAATTTTAAGGTATTATTTATTTTTACAATGCAATGAAACAATGGTTTGTCTCGTTTCCCAGTAGTTTCTTTCCCATTTACACGATTGAAGTGCATTATGCAGCTGTATGCGGCAGAATATATCAGTTAGTCTGTCCGTTGTTTTTCTACTCAAAAGAGAACCAAATTAAATTAAATTATAATTCAATAGGTATTGTTAGCATAATGCTCTTATCGCATTTGTTTTACATGTTAGCACACTTCTAAATAAAAACAAATTAATTCCATCGATACTATATACTTGCAATGATACATCTATTATATATATAATCAATAAACATATATAGCACATCTACATCATGCATGTAATACATGTAAGTACGCTGTCGAATAAATACGAACATTTAAATTGGCTGGTAAACACACTTTTTCGAGTTTGTAAACCATGTGCCTATAAAACACATATGATCGCCGGCTTGCGGAAATAATCGGTGGGTCACGAGCATGTCTACTTTTCAAGGTTAAGAATATTAAAAATGGCCGTTGTAGTTGAGTTGAGAGATCTGGGCGGCTCTTAACATCGAGTTCTTGAGAGAAGAAGAGGGCGAAATGTCCCGTGTCCCTCGCAAGGGCGGGGGACACAGGAGAGCTCCGAGAAAACCAACTGGCACGATTCACACAAGCGAAAAATCAAGTTACCCAGCGGGGGATTGAAACCGGTTCGCCTAGGTGGGAGGCGGGAAGTATAACCGCTTAGAGCCCATGGCCGTTGTATAGAGAAATTGATCGAATATGAGCCATGGTCAATTAACTCCACTATCAAAATTCCTGAATCTTGCACGAGAACATATCATATATTTGTATGATTCTGTGAATATTAGCTGGCCTTTGATACTCAGATAAAAAAAAGTAGGAATGGAACAAAAAAAAAGAGTATGAAATACAGTTCGAGGTGCAGTTCTTTAGCGTTTCCTCTTTACCGAACTGGAAATGAAAAATGAAACACTATGTTAGTTCAAGGCAGGTAGTAAACATATATTGGAATTTTCCACTTCGAATTATAAATGTGGGTTTAGAATGACACAAGGATGTACGAGATATAGTTTGAGATACAGTTAATAAATATTTACGCTTCAATGAACTAGAAATGCAACTGTGAACATAATTTTAGTTCATGGTAGGCCGTGAACATGTCTTGGAATTGTCTACCTTGAATCGAATATGTCGGACTATTATAACATAAGGAAGTACGAGATATAGTTCGAGAAACAGTTCTTTAATTTTTCCTCTGCAGTGAACTGGAAATGAAATTGCACATTTTGTTAAAGTTCAGAGCAATTCGTGGACTTAAATTAGAACTTAATTTGTCTGACTGAAAATACCAGACTGAGTGAAATCGCGTAGTAAAGAATAACAATTCGAGAAATAGTTCATTGTTATTTCAATTCACCTGGAATTAAATACAGAATTGGACAAATAATATCAGTAAAGGCCGGACTTGAACTTGAACCGAAATTATATTATGTTGTCAGTCCATGGTGCCAGCTGACTGCTAATCGCAATGTGTGAATGGTTGTCGAACTTGCTGGAGAAATAGCATTTCCCCTTCACACAATAACATTAGGTTTCTACAGTTTGACCTTGAATTTCATTCATACTGGTTATATTATTTTGTTTCGTTGTAATACAAAATGTTACAGTATCATGTAATGTATTTTATTTGTAAGCATATGTTTGCACCCATATGAAAAACACATGTAACAACAAATATGGTCTCACGTGTATAGATCCGATGCCTTTTGTTTCGGGTTCGAAACTACCTCGCACTTTCAGTTTGTATGTCAATGTGGTCATCATGCCATATGGTATACCATTGGTTTTTTGTGTCGCGTTTTTACACGAGTGTTTATTTGGCCCTGAAAAAGGACGATATTATAATCTCAATACAAGGACCAGTATCCGCTCATACTCAACCACCTGCCACAGTCGTCGTGGTAGAGAGGCGACCAGAAAAGTAGCATAGCGTTCGCTACTAGCTACTACATCCCAGGCATCCGCTACTAGTTCCCAGAGAGCATCTTTATTTACTGGCTGTGGATCAGGCCAGTTTGCCGCCATCATGCGCTTCGTCTCCAACCAAACATTCTCAGTTGGAGTTAAGTCGGCACACTAAGTTGCCAATTTACGAGCTCTAGTTGGTCTTGTCTTATGAACCATTCTTGAACCATCTGAGAAGTATGTATTGGAGAATGGTCCTGCTGGAAGCGCAGCACACCATTGGTATACAAAACTCGCACCGAGGGAATCATAATATTGTCTAGAATATCCTAATACTGCTCGGCATTAAGGCCGCATGTAATCGGACCCCGATCATCAGTTCTGTGCACGACGTCTATCACACATGCAATGGACGCATGACCCCAACACGCAATGGATGCATGACCATAGCACGAGCACTCGGTCACATATTCCGGATTGTGTCGGGTCACACGAGGTCTGAAGACACACATTGGCCATCATTAGCCGAGTAAATAATCAGCACCTGACCAGTTACAGTCAATGTTTTCCTCGGCAAACGCGAGTCGATAAATCCTGTGCTCATTGGTGAGACTTTGTTTCTTTGAAGTAAGTCGGGATTTCTTTTCCCGCCGCCGTCAAACACCTCAGAATGGTACTCGAGCTACCAGGAAAGTGCATGGCACATTGCACTTGAAAGGAGTCAACTGTGTCTGGGTAATAAGGTGATTGTCATCGGCTGCAGTCGACACCCTCCATGAACCCGTTCCTCCACGACACATCATGTTACCCGTGTCCCAGAACTGTCATACTCATCGACACGCAGTGCTCTTTGGAACACCGTAACTTCGGCCTGCTTCAGTGGCAGATAAACCTGCCGCCTCAACAAGGCCTATGAGTCCCTCCCATACTTATTGCCTGTGGTGAGACATTGCTAAAGAATGACGTTTCACTTCCTTGAACCTTCTGGCTCTGGCGAGACATTGCTACACAATAATGGTAATTAAATCTGTTGTATCTGTCTGTGACATAGAAGGTACGCATGCCAAGAGTCAAATTGAGACCCAAGGTTTGCGAAATGTGTGTGTTGTCAAAGGACATCTGTTCAAAAAGGGAGGAGACCATAAGGTGTATCCGAAAATGAAATAAGGTTCTCAACTGATCTTGTGATGAAGTTCAGGGCTACAAATAAATGAGCAATCAGGAAGAAACTCTCTGGCATTGGAGATGCACTCTAAATACCCAAACCGACCATCAAATCATTTGATGCTGTTTACTTTCATTACCCGTCGCATGACCAGGCAAATACAGAGGTGTATAAATACCCAAATATGAACATTAAAACACAGACATGTTATTTTGTGTGAGAGTGACCCTTTTATTTGTCAATATATTAAATTGTATTGTATTTTGATTTATTATATGAGACACCAACAAGACAGCTAATAAATGTAGTATTATTTGCCAAGTACCAAAAATACATGAAGAAATTGGGTTCTTAAAGATACTATCAACTGCCTACTCGACCCTGCGACCCTTATCATTGTCAGGGATGAGACCTGTGTTATGAATTTGACAGCTATATCTTACACAGTATGGAAGTAACCGCTAACTATGCTTATAATATGATATAGGATATACTTAACCCTACGACCGTTTTTGTCGTCGTAGATGATGTCTATGTTATGAATTTGACAACTACATATTACATGGTTTGGAAATTACAGCCAACTATGCTTATAAGTAGACATGGGGCATACTTGACCCTCTGACCCTTATTGTAGTAGTGGATGATGTCTATGTTATGAATTTAGCAGCTATATATAATGAGGTTCGGAAATTACAGCAAACTATGCTTATAAGTAGACATAGGGTATACTTAGCCCTGCGACCCTTCTCACCTTCTTGAATGATGTCTATGTTATGAATTAGGCCACTATATCTTACATGGTTTGGAAATTACAGCCAACTATGATAAATAAGTAGATATAGGGTTACATGATCTTGCCATCCTTTTCATAATTGTGATTATGCTCATGTTATTAATTTGCAACCTTGTCTTACACAGTTCGGAAATTTCAATCATATGTGCTTATAAGTAGATGTAGGTTATGCTGGACCCTGCGACACTTCTCATCATTGTGGATGATAAAAATATGTTATGAATTTAGCAACTATATCTTATGCTGTTCGGAATTACAGCCAACTATACTTATAAGTAGGCATAGGGTACTTGGCCCTACGACCATTCTAGTTGTGTCGGATGATGTCTATGTTATGAATTTGGCATCTCTAACTTATAGAGTTCGAACTTATAGCCAACTATGCTTATAAGTAGATATATGATTATAATTGCCCTTGCGACCCATCTCTTAATTTGGGGTGATGCCTGTTTTGAATTGGACATCTATATCTTATATATTTTCAAAATTACAGCTAATTATGCTTATTAGTACACATAGGGTATACTTGGCACTATGATCCATACTCGTAATGGGATGATGTGTATGTTTTGTATTTGGTAACTATAACTTATGAGGTTCGGAAATTACAGGCAACTTTGTCTATAATGATACATGCGGTTTACTTGGCGCAGCGACCCTTCTCGTCGTTGTGGATGATGTTTATCTTATGACTTTGGCAACTGTATCTTATGCTTTTTGAAAATGATTGCCAACTATGCTTATAAGTAGATATATGGTATACTTGACCATGTGACCCTTCTTGTCATTGGGGGCGATGACTGTGTTGAATTTGACATCTATATCTTACACATTAAAAAAATTACAGCTAATTATGCTTATAAGTAGTCATTGGGTATACTTGGCCCAGTGACTGATTCTTGTTGTTATGGATTTGGTAAATATAACTTATGTGATTCGGAAATTATAGCCAACTTTTCTTATAAGTAGACATAGGGTATACTTGGCCCTGCATCCCTTCTTGTCATCATGGGTAATACCTATCTTATGAAATGTATTTCGCAAATTATTGTCGACTATGCTTATTTGTAGACATGCATTATACTTGTTGTCGTGTATGGTGTCTATGTTATGAATTTGGCAATCATATCTTATGCAGTTCGAAAATTGCAGCTGTTTACGCTTATAAGCAGACATAGGGTATACTTATACCTGCAAACCTTCTCTTCATCGTGGATTGTGCCTATGTCATGAATTTGGTAACTATAACTTACGCAGTTTGGTACTTACAGCCAACTATGCATATAGTTAAACAAAGCATATACTCGGCCATTAACACTTTTCATTGTCGGGGTTGAAACCTGTGTTTGAATTTCACAACTTTACCTTACAAGTGATGGAAAATACAACCCACGGGGCTTATAAGTAGACATAAGCTTCTACGTAGCCCTTCAACAATTATTAGAGTCGGGGCTGATGCCTGTGTTTGAATTTGAAAACTATATGTTACATGTTATGATAATTACAGTTACCTATGCTCATAAGTAGACATATGATTATACTTGGTCCTGTGACCCTTCTCGTCGTCGTGAATAATGCCTATGTTATGAATTTGGTAACTTTATCTTTTAGAGTTCGGAAATTACACCCATCTATGCTTATAAATAGCTGTAGGGAATACTTGACCATGCGACCCTTCTTGTCATCATGGGTGATTCCTATGTTATGAAATTAGCAACTATATCCTTTGTGGTTGGGAACTTACAGCTAACTATGTTTGTAAGTAGACATGGTTTATACTTGGCCCCGCGACCCTTCTCACCATTGTGGATGATGAATATGTTATGAATTTGGCAACCTTATTATACATGGTTGGGAAATTACAGTCAACTATGCTTATAAGTAGACATAAGGTATACTTGGCCCTGCGACTCTTGTTATCGTCGGAGATGTGGTCTAGTTTATGAATTTTACAATTATATCTGTTGTGGTTCGGAAATTACATCCAACTATGCTTATATGTGCGCATAGGTCTGGCGAGTGTGTAAGCCAATGCTGGTATTCGGCACTGCTTTACAATGCTAGGTCGACAGATCCCGAAAGGAATGCCAGAGCATGAGTTTCGGCACCCCTCGGGACGCTAGGTGAAAGGGTACCAACACCCTGGCATCGGATTGACAGAGCAGGAGGTTGAGATCCAAGATGACTCCTCTGGCGTAAAGGAAAATGAAAACTTTTTTGAGGGGAGACAGGAAATTGTTTGGGGTAAAACAGGAAAAACGGGTAATTTTTTCCGTATGGCGTCAATAAAGATGGGGTCGCCTAGTTCCCTTGTGCGCAGCTTCAAACCCCTCTTAGATTGCCCATTTGTGTACTACTTTTAAGTCATTATATCGTTCGTACGTTTACTTGAAGAAATTTATCAAAATTTAGTACTTAGTGGTTGCTACATTAGACATATAATTATATACAGCTTTTAGAGTTCCCATTACTTTCACTGATGCCAAATCGGTTTAACAATTTCTGAGAAATGCTATTTAAGCATTGTATTTGAGGTAGCGCTTGTCTTCCAAAATGGCTACCAATATAGACTTATCTACTGGTACCGGCAACTTCTGTGCACGCGAGTTCCCTCTTACTCCTTAGACTACAGCTCGGCACGGTCCGGTCTCTATCTAAGCAGCAAGCAGTAATCGCACGGACATACAAACATTCGTTATTTTGTCTTGAGTAAAAGCAAATGTAAAACCGGACACGGAGACTTTTTTACTGGCGACAACAGGTAGCAGTGATCTTGTGATAGTGTGTGCTGGAGGATTTCTTTACCTTCTGCGTGTATTCTTCGATAGCATTCAATTGCTTTCATTTTAAATTGAGACCAAATTTCCTGTTCAATTATTAAATAGTATCGAATTAAAATCACTTTAGATCAAAGTAACATCGATGTAGATGGAATACTTTCTGTGGTTTGATACATCAACAGATTACTTGTTCCTTTTCCACATTTTCATCATATCTTTCACTATTAAAACGAGGGTGATTGGAGGATACAAATATTTGATCTGGAGGTTTACGGCGTGGCGTAATAAATATCTCAACGGGAATACATTACTCATTGTTCACACAATTTTCAAGCATTGAGGGGCTTGAGACAGCATAATGCTAAGCCAACTAGAACACATTTTACAGCATAGCTGTTTTACTTCCAAAAAATCCAAAAATCATGCAAATAATAACACACAAATTCGTCCAGAGCTGCCATCTATCAAGTCAATGCTGAATGTAATTTCGTAACATATCCATAGTTGTTGGCAAGATATTTTTGATGACATTGAATTCTTGAATTGTCTCTCTTGTCGAAATCATCAATCACAATACGGGGCAGTGAATAAATAAATTTTAATAATGAATAATACTTTTAAATCATTTTAAATAATAATATTGCTATATTAAATGATAAAGGAATACCTAGTACAATCACTGCCAGACAATAACACAAAATAGTACTGAGAAAAGGATAAAGATATATTTTTATTTTCAATTTTTTTATTCCAGAGAAAAGAGTGATGTATGAAGGTTAAACTAAACTTTAAATGTTTTAAAACAATGTTCAAAACTTTGCCCGCAGTTTCTGCATTTAACTTAGCGCAAATATAGGCAAGCGAATACCAACCAACGTGGCAGTGAATTATAGGTACAATTTGGAACAATTAATTTATATATGACTTAAATTGTAACTTATAAATTATCTCTAATGAAATAAGCTGCTTTTTGTTCACTTAAAATAAGTTCTTATAACCACTGACAGTGTTCTGGTTGACCTATTGGCTGCCCACTGTGCCGCAGTCGGTTAAGTGTAGAGCGTGAATGGTTCCGGTTTCGAATCCCGGGTAGAGAACGGATGTGATTTATGCTTGTCCGTAGAAGTAAACCTTTCTTGGGAAAGTCACTTCAAATAGGAGAACTACGAGGAAAAATATTTTACGAAATAAAATTATTAGTGCTGTAAATCTGGAAATGTGTGTGCATTTTACGGTACATTTACAAGTAAAACCTTGAAAAATAATAACCAAAATAATACTTGCCTTTTCTTGTAATGAATATATTATCCTACTAAGAGGGCTTGAAATATATAGATATATAACTTTACTATCGAACTTGTATTACAGTCACATATTTGAATTGAGAATCTAAATTAATACATGAGACATACTTTCAAACATAAAGTTATTTATACCAGAAATATAATACAAATATATTTTATATTATATTTTAATAAATATGTTACAATTACAAAACGAACCTACTACTTCTTGAGTAAATACGTGTGGCCTAAACTTCAACAACAACAATACTAATTTACTTATTACTATAACGATAGTGTTAGTTTCTAATCTGTTTGTCTAATAATTTGACAGGCTTATCATTTTAAACTGCTAATGTTTTAGTTTTTAATGCCTTTCAAATAGGATTACACATTTACACATTCTATGTTTCATAATCAGGAAAATATTTTTTCTTAATGAACATTGCGTTTGTAATAACATTTACTGGTATGCATTATAAACAAACATTTATTACGGTCTGTTAAGTTAGTACAAATAACTGTATCATAAATGCTACAGCAATATTTTTATGTTGGATACACCGTCTGCTGAAGCCAGCATTATTTGGAAAAAACATCTGTACAAGTGCCATTAATTTTGCACGTTAGTCGGAATTCTAGAAACAATACATAAACCGACAAGATAATTAACACCTTTTTATATAAACTGTAAATATTTACTGTGATTTTCGTGAGCTCATAAATTTGAACACCAAGGCGTATGTATACCACAATTTCACATTAACTACCGTTTAGCACGGTAATAATGCTTACACGCAGATTAATTGGGTGGAATTTGTGAAGAAGATGAACATTATGCCGTAGCTTATAATTTTATAATTTTATTTCTTGTTTTTATAAACACTGTGTGTAGGCTATACATTATTTATAGTGTGGGTCAGCCTACTATGAGTAAAAACACTCATTTTCGCGACTTTGTGCAAATAAAGATATTAAACATTTTCTATAGTTTCAAAATAAAAGAACTGGCCTGAAAACTGTTTCGTTATAATTTGATAAACTGTACGTATAAATTATTCACACGAAATTGCACCGAGTGTTAAAAACTAAGTAGTATTACAGTTGTATAATATTATTATGATATGTGGTTTTATATAAATATCATGGTCAAGTGCAATTTTGTAACACTGAGGATAAATTTCCCGTACCTCTGCGAACGTCCTTCTTCCTCCATTGCCTTACATATACCTGAGCCCGTTTTTGGAATAACCGATAATACGGCCAGACTTGCGTGAGCATATCTTCCCCCCCCCCCCCTGGCCGACTTAACACGCTCCGCGCGCTCAGACGTGTACAGACGTCTGCCGACTATAGTAGTTAATACAAAACCTGCGTAAGGATTTGATTTGGCAGCGTAGAAATTGGCCCGATTAAATAGGACGTGGCTTTTCATGCAGACAGCAACTATTTGCAAGAGAAACATTCTTGATGTGCGCATGCAATAATTACATCTGCAACATGCGCCAATTGTTTCATTAATGTTCGATGGCTTTTGTTACTGAGGAATATAGGCATATATTCCGCTAAAGTGTGATATTCGGTTTTCGCAAATGCGTACGACAGCAGGAAATTCATTTCTATGTATTTATAATAAAATACAAGTATTATAATTACTTGATGTCTCACATAGAATAGGGTTTATTTTAATTACTAACAGAGGAATTATGCAATTCTCTTTACAGTTATTTGTAATTATAGTCATTTCACATACGTTCACTGTTCCATTGTTTGAAGCATCGAATGTTGCATACATAACTCGAGACAAGCTATATTGCACAACACTGTAGCTCAGCTCGCCTTTGTGATCGGTTTTATTTTTGCTAAGTGTTACCTGGTTGCACGACTCGCGAACGATTAGTGTGGAGCTCATGTGAGGCAATCGCGCTAAAATATTTCAGGACAAGCTATATTGCACAACACTTTCACTTAGCACGCATTTACGACTGGTTTTCTTTCCGCTATATGCTTTCACGACTCACGAACATTCATGCGAGCTGATTCTGCTAAAATATCTCAGGACAAGCTATGTTGCACAACACTGTCGCTTAGCACGACATTTATGACTGGTTTTCTTTCCGCTGTCGACTTGCGCGTCTCACGAACATTCACGTGAGGTAATTCCGTTAAAATATTTCAGGACAAGATATGTTGCACAACACTGTAGCTCAGCTCGCCTTTATAATTAGTTGTTTATTCCCCTAAGTGTTACCTGTTTGCGCGTGAGACACGGACTTCCAGTGTGGAGTTAGTGTGAGATACAACGTTTTTGCATCAACTTCATAAATCGCAGGAAGAGTTAATTCATCCAATTAAATGGGTTATATTCACTTGGAGAAGCCGATGTCAGAATGATGCTCCAATAGAAGCTAAAGAGATTCTTAGCGCAGTTCAAACGCTGAACGATTGGCCGGATAGTTCTGCGATGCTGGTTGCCTAAGAGCCAAGGCCTTACATCTTGTCTAAAGCCGAAGATTGCCAAAAGGAACTTAAACTTTTTCCATAGCTCATTTATTCTGACGGGAAATGTACAAAAATCTGGACAGAAACATGAATCGTAATGCTTCTATATTGAAACATTTTCGGTAATAACCCTGACGCTTCTGTTATGACATTAAAACGAATAATTTCTGTATAAGGGGTGATACAGCCTCTTAATATTTCCGCCTGACTGCAACTATTTTGCGCGTTCGACGTCTCGAGACATGTGGGTTGTAAGGGCGACTCTTGCCCACTAACCACTTGGCTCTTCTCCTCTAAGCGCTATGCGCTTAACTGGGATACATAGTATTCTCTTCGGCGTCTCGCATGAACGAGACTCTTATTGATGACACTAATGAAGATAAAAAGTATGATGTTTATCTGAGGGCAACTGTAAAGCTTCTATATAAGATTTGTAGCAACAAAAAATGCTTCTGAAAATTCCCGTTTTCTCCATTTTCACGCCCAGGAAGCTTTCCTTGAATCTTGTCGTTGGCGAAACTCTGGTTAATTAATATTTTTCTTGTGTGCATAGCACTAAAAAATATCCAATCATTTTTTAATGACCTGTTTTCTGGTAAAACTCTGCAACTCATTCTATGCGTCAGCCAAACGAAGCTCTTAATGAGAGGAGATGAAGTGACTTTGCGTAATATAAAGGCAGTGATAAGAGGATTAATTATATTTAAGATGTACATTACAAATGCGCTCTCTTATGGGCATAGCAAGTGTTCTTAGGAGAAATAAGCAATTTTATTTCATGAATTATTTCTCTATATTTTTATATACCATCGCAAACAAGTTAGGCATTTAAATTTATTCATTTAATTTTCTCAAGACCTATATCCCTCACAAACCTGGACATGCATGCCCTAGCAAGTTAGTAACAATATTTATTTTCGCAATAAAATAATTGAGCAGTTCTGGCCTGTTCCAACTTCAAATGATAACTCTCTTGTACTACTTTATCTAGCTAGTTTTCAATACATTTTTAAGCAAACGTATATGTACTTACTTGGTCGATTATTTTCAAGTCCTTCTCCTTCAAACCTACAATTAATTTTGAAAGTCTTCTAGAACTCACATGCTAGTCTCTGAGTCCAACAACTCTCTTTTTCTGTTAGTATGCTTTTTGTACGCATTCGCAGAGTGGCTCTCACATTATCTTAATTTGGTTTGCCTCTATGATTTTTTTCTTTTAGTATCATTTTTATTAGTCCACTTTCCAAAGGTAAGCTAAGCTTCTGAGATCACTTTCCTAGCTGTGTTTGTGTATGTGTTCCACTAAAAATATTTGAACCAGCGCCGGCTTATCGAATTTCAACAAACTCAGTACTGATCAAAACATAATTTCGTATATTGACATTGCATTACGCAAAACATTGGAATTCGAGAGGGATATTGTTATTGGTCCTCCATTATGGATGATAGTGCCATATTAAAAATTAAAGCTTTTACTGTACATTATGTCTAGGAAACTACTCAATTTATTCCAGCTAAATTAGGCAGGTAATTTGTAACACGTAAGGCCATGTAAGTACATGCGAGTTAATTAGCTAAGACCCCTATTTAAAAATAATGGTCATGGATATTTCAGGTTTTTTTGCTATGTCGACCATGCCGTCTGACAAATACCAACATGCAAAAATTTTCTATTGCAAGCATCTAATAAACAGATGTATAGTATTCTTGACCGTCATTATGTGAAATGGCAGCACATGAAAAAAAGGTATTATGTCATATCGTAGGAAACAATCAACCGAATACTGCCAGTGTAACCAATTTCTACTTAATTTGTACCCATAAAATGTGTGTGCATAGAGTCTCTTGTGCCCATCGTTATGTAAGATAACGCTTTACGAACGAATCAAGTTTCGTTATATTTCCAGAAACAATCAACGAGTCTTAATAAATTCGGGAAACAAAAAATAGCAATATTATAAGCCACGTAAACTGACATGTTTTAAAAGAGGCATGAATACTCCTATTTTCATAATAGCGGACATAAATATTTGAACATATTATGCTAAATCTAGGAAACAACGCAAACAATTTCAACTCAATTTTCTATACTGGCATTAACGACGTCAGCATAACATGAGCTAATACATCATCTTCGTAAGATTTTTTTGAAAATAGCACAAAATGAAAAATCAAGGCCATGTCCGAAATTACGAATTCGTTATTTTGTAATTTGTCATTTCGTAAGTTTAAATTCGGACGGCGACAACAGTTCAGCAATCGTGACAAAGCATTTTTACATTAACAGTGAAAGATATTTTTTAATGTATTGCCAATGAAGACAGAGTTTATTTTTTATACCCATTAAAGGAAACGAATTTGCATATTACTAACACATTTAATTTCCTGATTATTCCACCATTTAACTCGTATGACGCATCAATATAGTGAGGTGGTCAATGGTGATACAAATTCTACATAGACTAGGAGGATACAAAAAATAAATCTTAAGCAGAGCTTTCAAAAGTTCTGGTTTAACCGTGCAGAGCCGGTAGGGAATTTGCTTTGGCTTTGCTCTTCATGTTATATGTGTTGTTTTCGAGGTCGTAGGTGTGACTTCACTAGATGGACAACGGCACTCATGACAATTTCAGACCCTAATTTACGTTTTCAGGTGTTGTGAATAAGTTTTGACGTGAATAATTCTTTAAGTTAACGACCATAGCGGGAGGCAATACAGAAAATCCGATGATAACAAATCGGGGGATACAGTTTGGCACTGCAGCTCCGAAACTGTCGTCTACATTCAAAATTCAATTACACCACTCTATTACCAAAGGATCAAGGAATACGTTACGTTGAGTGAGGACTGCGAAGCATCGTGCGAGAAGGGGGAAAAAAAGGGGGGGGGGTGCCGCTATTTTGAGTTCGTTTCGCAGCGTCTCATAAATTCCGCGTAGTATAACTTTTGACTAGGAGAATCTACGATGCTCGTTTGAGTTTCAATCGCCAGCTCTTGCCAAGACCATTCGATTGCATGTATGAAAAAATTTGTATGGCTTGGTAATGATGAAATTGTATGGGTTTAATGTAAAAAATTAATAAAACGTAACACAATTTCGGCCTATACTCGTCAAAAAGACAAGTCGAAATACAGAAATCGTATACGGTTGGAAAGAGAATTTAAGCAATCCAGTGATATTCATAAACTTCCATATGATGGAGTGAAGCGGTGCCGGGAACGTAAAACAAACATCAAGGCGTCCGAGCGCGCCAACGTAGACGTATTCACGGAAAAAACAAAACAGCCGTGTCCCCAGCACAGCCAAACCCCATTTTTTTGGTGCGTGCTGTACTTCAACCTGACAAAGTATTTTATAAGTTTTCACTACAAATGAATTGTAGACGTTGTTTTACAGCTATATAAATCAGTCGTATCCTATTACGGTAAGGCGGTTTACAGCTATATAAATCAGTCGTATCCTATTACGGTAAGGCGGTTTACAGCTATATAAATCAGTCGTATCCTATTACGGTAAGGCGGTTTACGAATCAGTTGTCCACATGGGATGCACATTCGACAGTGACAGTACTCTCAGAGTGTACTGCATTAAAGACTGTTCACGATAAAATGAGCACTTTTGAAATCTACCTTAGAAAAAGGTCACTGCTCCTACTTGCATATATTTTAACGAACGCACTGAGGGGCATGCGCAAAGTAACGTTGGTAACGATGGATGGAAAGTAGTTCCAAGACATAACGTCGAATTAGAAGTATTAGGTAAACATCTGTGTTAAATTGAATTATATATTTCCCTTTCTGAAATACCAAATATGTAAAATATTCACATTCCTAATCATTTTATAGTTTCACTTGACCGAAACATGAATAAAGTGACGAGGTCCGTGGCATTGTCAATTTTACATAAGGCGGAACAATACATAAGTAGATCTTATGCAGGGTTTTCAAAAGTGCTCATTTTAACGTAAACAGTCTGTAGCCAAATATACCCTTCCGGCATCTTATGTACATACGCAGTTTGGTACACAGTGCCCTTAAAGGAATAAATCTCACGATTAAATGAGAGAAAACTCTTTGAACCGAAATTTTTTTCCGTTTATAGAAAACACTTGGGTGTTAAATATGTGCTCAAATTTCGTGTTGTTCCTTTTATGAGTATCGGAATGTCACCTTAGAATTACATGATGGATCATCACGTGCCTAACGAACTCGTGGTAATCATCTTCCTCCCAAGAAAGCACACTAAAGCTGTATACAGCACGAGGGCACGTTTTAAACCTGTTCCCAGACCTAAGACTGTTACTAGACTCGCTTCCCCGAACTGCATTTTTACTTTAGTTCCTGGAGGACAAATGACAAATTCATTTCTATAGGATCAACTCGTTTATGTAGAATTTCAAGTCATGTTTTCTGTGGGTTAACAAAATTCGCTTAATAAGGCAATAGTCTTCATTGCGTTTTACTTAACCGCTACAGGTACTTCATTAAAATTAAAATTAACCGTTTCCACGTCATCAGTAACGTTCTAACCAAAAATAAAATTACGGCGCAGATTTCTTTAGGGGGCATTTAATTCAGAGCTAGGGCAAGAGGGAAATAAATTTATTTTTATGGACGATAACGATTCGTGGTGAGCGATGCGGTTATTTATGCAGCGTGAGGAGGAGGGGGGGGGGGGCAAAGTTTTCAGCAATTGATTTCCGGGAGCGAACAACGTCGCTTCCAGCCGGAAGCCTCGACGACGATCTGCGTCCTGCGGTTTTTCGCGCGCGCCCTTTCGGAACGGAATCACCGCCACGGACCATCAGTTACCACCCCTGCTGAAACTAACACCATTCCCTCCTCGCCAACCTAGGCGCGACTCCGCGGAAACTTGGCGTGCCACAAGGACGAAAGTCCTTCCTCTCGCGAACGGGCGTCGGAATCGTAAAGCAGTCGTCTAACGGGCCGTGAAGTAATTACTGGCGAGCGATCGAGGGGACTTTGGCAAATGTCAACGGCACGCGGGGCGGGTCGCTACATCACATCGGCAGCACTCACTCGCCTACGAGATTGCAAAAAAAAACTTCCTTAAGTTCCCGCGATTAATTCTACAGCTGGGTTTCCGAAACAAGATACCGCAAGACGACCGTAGAGCTTATTCGTTATGTCGTGATTCACCAGGAAAGGGTGGAGGTGGTAAATTTGTTGGCACAATTTATTCAAAATTCAGTGAAGTAGGAATATAATTAAAATATGTAAACTCCACCCTCCCCAATCCCCCCCTCCCACCACCAATGGTCAAACAAATTACTGTTGTATGATTTATATATGTTATTATTCGATGAACTCTGAAGTTAAAATTTGTAAAAGCTGTTCACAATAAAGTAAGCACCTTCGAAATCAACCTTAGAAAAAAGGCACTGCTCCTATAGGCTGTTCACGGTAAAGTGAGCACTTTTCAAGGCCCTTCTAGATTTTTCCTTTCAACCAATTTCCATCTTCCTGCTGCTTTTTAATATAAACATTGCAATGTGACCAATAAACACAGTGTATACATTTCACCACCCTCAAAACTTAATGCCTGAGGCTGAAATAAGATATATTTATTATTGGTTAATGACTGTTGGGAGGGCCTTAAAAAGTGCTCACTTTACAGTGAACAGCTTATAACTGCATTATATTTTGACGGACGCACTGAATAGCATGTGTCGAGTAAAGTTAGTAATGATGGATGGAAAGTAGTTACGTATCTAAACGTCAAATAAAATGTGTTAGGTAACCGTTTGTAATAATGTGCATTATTTATTTCGCTCACTGTTTTTATAATGTATCGAAGTGTCAAAATGACCAGATTTGTTACATATTTACTTTTCAAATAATTTTACAGATTTATGCGACCGACGCATTAATTAAGTGATGAGGTCCATAGCAACGTTAATTTTACATAAGGCGGAAGAATGCACGACGTGCATAAAAGTAGATATTAAGCAAGGATTTCAAAAGTGCTCATTTTACCGTGAACAGCCTATATAACACAAATTTCGGCATTCCTAAAACACAGTGCTTGCTTTAGAATTCATACAATAAAAAACTTTTTTTTTTATTTGTTTTACGTTTGGTTACAAAAAGGAAGAAAAAAACTAATGAAATAGAAATTTCAACTTCAGCACAATGTGTGAATTCCTAGACCACAAATATCATATTTATTTATTTCGCACAAATGAATAATTAAAGTTCCCTTATTGTTTAAATGGGCGTGTGTGAATTCTAGCACTGGCGGAAAAATTTTTTTTATACACTGTTGGACGTGAATTTTTATTTTTATCACGTCTATATTTTAGCGAGATGATTAAGTTTTTTTTTCTCAAACGTACCTAATTAACGTTATTACTCTAAAGATTTTCTTTCTTTACTGCAAGTATTAAAAATAAATACTTATTAGTAGATACATACACATATTGGAACCAAGTAACGAAATTAAGTTCTCTGCGTATTTTTTTTTATTAATAATCGTTATTATTCAATTGCTCATCACTGATTTTAATTACATTTTGTTTTTTTGTACACACTTTAGAAGAAGGAACATAAATATACATTTTTAAAAGCGTGTGTAACAACCTATTTACTACATAGAATTATTGTAAAATTTGCTGTGAGCAAATATATGTAACTAGGACATTTCAAAGGTGTAAAATCAACCTTGAATAACCACGATTTAATCTAAATGTATTGTGATATTTGCGGATTATATAGTGGCCGATAGTGTCCGAATTTCCTTTTAAGCCACGTGTTTTGGCAGGTTACATTTTTTTTTTTTTAGTTGTGGATTTTTTTCGTGAAAATTAGCAGGGAGTTTTCTGCGGGGTAGTCCTGCTTTTCTTCCCAATTTCGTTCCGTCACTGCCCCACATAATTTGATTCATATTTTCTTTAAGTTTCCAAGGCACTACAAGTGTTTCTGCTGGGTATAGAAGCCAGTTCCACTTAACTCTAGGTTGCTTTCATTTATGCTGACCAGTATTTGGTATGAAAAAAAATATATTCTGATTTCCCCGTTAACAGTCTAGTACCATTTCAAACAATCACTTTCTGGGAAAATAATTACAACGAGAAATGTATATTCATGAATGATGCCAGTTCTGTGACTATTATAGTTTCATCTGAAATAGTGTTTGACAACTTAATGACAGATTATTTGGAGGCGCGATGTGCCTTTCATCATTGAATCATGACGTCAAACGATATTACAGAATGGAGGAAGTGATGAATTACATAGAAGTGGGAGGAAGCAGCAGTACCCTGAGAAAAGCCACCGACCGCCATCAGCAACGCCCACCTAGTTACCAACAAATGATGATTATTCCATAAAGCCGATTCCCATTGAAGTTAACATGCCTATCGTAACGTTACCTTTGCTTAAACTCTATGCCAACATCAACATATTAACTCAAATTTAAGGTGTGCTTACATCGGAGTTAAGAAAGACACGTTTTTGAAGATTCACAGTAGTGCTACCAATTCGGGATTTTCAAAAACACCATTAATGAAAAGTTGCTCCGATATTTGAAATTTCTGCTTCCATGAGGCAGTATAACATTTTCTCTCACATAAACTGTAACATATTTGAGCTCAGACATTTTATTTACATCCTGTGTTTTCGAGATGGTTAACTTGAAAATGGTTATCACGTACAAGCCGAGTTAAGCCTTAAACTTTTCTTGAAATCTTATGCTATTAGTACCACACACAACCAACACAGACGTTTTAACGTTTCTTTAAGCATAAACCTGTCAAGTTTTTTTTTTTAAATAATAAAGTCGTTAATTTTATTTCTATACGTTCCTTATATTATTATTGTACTCAAATCTATTGTAATAATGTCATAATCGTCATTCCAACATTTTTCACAAATCTCTTTAAATTTTTCATAACGCATATCTTCACCAACAAAATCATAAATGTGCTTTAAATTTGTATATTCTTGTCTAAATATGCACAAAAAATTTGTACTGTGTCTTAACAATTTTTTATGTATTTTTGAGTAAGTTTGGGCTAAATAAAATATACATCTAAATTTTTATGCCTTCAAGTGAAATAATCGCGAATTATATCTTGATTGTCTAAAATAACATCATAAAATATAACTAGAGAATCATTTTCACATTGATATAAAGGACTCATTTCATCATTATTATTTAAAAAAGAATGCCAATTTTTCTTTTACTTTAAGTTTTTTAGATAACTTAGTAAAATCCTTTTTTAACTCAATATATTTTGGTTGACTTAAACTTTTTGAACAAACATAAAATTTATTAGAATTTATCCATCCTACATTATAAATAAAATTTATCATCAAATTAGTTTTGCACAATTGCTTTGACCTACTATTATTTCCTCATACTACCCAGCCTTAATTCACCATTCTTTTCAATTTTGGAATTATCTTCATGAATTAAAACACCGACACCCCATTTTACTTTCTTCATTTAATAAGATAATTTTTGTAATACATGGATAATAAAGTATTTCAATTAACAAATAATAGTTCTATATTAAAGAAGAAACTTTATTATAATTTCATACATGGTTAAAAATCGATTGTTTGGTTATTTTTCATACAAAATTTTTAACATCAAATATAAACAAAAATACTATAATGACAATTGAACACACGATAAAAACGAAGTTATAACTATTCCTAGAGGTCAATACGATATCGAATCGTTAAAAGAAACTATAAATTAAATTGATCCATTTTCAACAAACAACATTGAATTAACAGCAGATAATGTAAAAAATACAATATCTATTAAATCAAAGTTTGATATTAAACTTGATGATAAAATATATTAACCTTTGTTTCGAAAGAAATTTAACTATTGAAAAAGACAAAATTACTATAGGCACTAAATTACCTAAATTTATTCCATTTAAGACTGTAAATGTCCACTGTAATTTAGCATATGGTATGTTCATAAAATATGACAAATCAAATCATTTAGAAACTGATATAATTTATATTTTTCTACCAAATACTATGTTTGGCTTTAAATATTATATTAGCAATGGGCCTGCATATCCAATTTTCTATCAAACTAACAATGAGTATTTAATCATATTGTTTTGGAAATTTGACAAAAATGGTAAACTGATTGGTTTCGATGGTGCTGACATCGATATTGTTTTAGAAATTAAAGATGTTTAAGATTATCTGTTTTGATAATAATATGGCACTGCATCTATTTAATTTTCTAGTATTATTCTCTTGTCATCATTAGGACTTAATGCTATTTTCTTTACTTCGATTGTATATATTTCATGCTTTTTGCTTCTTATTAAGTTCATTGTTCTATATTGTATTTTTTCGTTAAACAAGCAATTCTTATAATCGTCAAATGATATTCACTTTTTAACTACACATCTCTTTACTGATTTCAATTTTTTTGTTTTCTTTATTGTCAACTCTGTATGCATACATTTACACTCTTAAACCAACAAATTCATTTTTCCTGAAACTTTTTGACTTACTTGAGGTATGTTATATATTGTCAGTTGGATAATCACTTGTATAAAATTTAGCTAAAATTATTTTCATACCTTTGTAAAAATCATCCATTTTTATGTTATAAATATATGATATGGTATCGTGCTAGCATAATTCAATTTTATCTCAATATTTTCATTTCATAAATTTATAATGAAAATCGTACATTAATTCTTTTGAAAAGACTAAAATTGACATAACAACATAAATAGGTTTATTACATGTTACGACTGTTTTATTCATATGTATGTCTGCCAGATTCTCATTAAATATAGTACTTATTTTGAAATTTGGCTTTGCTATTAATTTTTTATGCTTTTCTTCGTTTGCTATTAGTTTTATATTCACTATGTTTCTTATATTATCCATAGTTTTGCCGAACACAGAATTATTCATCAGCTTATAAAAATCTTTTTCAACGTCATTTTTAGCATTAGTTTTCATCGTTGAATTTAAATCTATATATTTCTTCAACCAATCAGACTGATTAAACTTTGATATTCTATGTGTTTTAGTAAGTTTTAATTCTTTATTTGGGCATTGTTTCAAATTAGATAGTGAATTGCATACTTTTCTATTTTATGTAAAGTTGTTAGTAATTTAGACTGCTTTGTTTTTGGAACTATCTTATTTTCTGGACAAATTGTAGATCTTTATGTAATTTATGTAGTTTCTTAGGATATTCCAAATAAACATCTAATATGTATCCAAGATAAGAATCATCATCCAAATTTAATATATGTTCATTGTAAAAATGAAGTGCTGTGTAATTCTTCCATTCGAAACCACCATATAGTATATATTGAGACATTCCCCAGCCATATAAATTATTAGCATCAAGATATGCTAAATAGATGGACTCTTGACCAGAGTTAAACTCTTCTAAATATTTGTTATTAGCTTTAACATTTCGTTTACAGCATTGTGATATTCCACCTTTAATACCTTTTTCTATCACTAAAATCATATCATAATTGTGTAATAAATCTAGTGGCTGTTTAGACATTTTTAACATTGCTTCCCATGATAATCCAGGTGCTGTAAAATACCATGCAGGGTCTAAACCGTATGCAATTATACAAGTATTTCTAAAATTTTCAAACACATCTGCTAATAATAACACATCGTTTTTAAAATATAAATCGTGATATTAACCAAGATTATTAATATTATATTGATTCCATGCATGTTAGGCATGCTCATAATCATCGTCAGTTATATAAAATCCGTTTAGTTTATTATAAAATTCGCTTTTTGTTGGAATCATAGTTTTGTTAATTTTTTCCGGTTATTCATATAATCGTATGGATAGACGCCCTTTTTGATAACTAAATCTACTTGATCTTTTGGAAAATGTTTTCTTGCGTGTTTCATTTGTTCTTTAGTTAAATTAGATGATAATTTGTCCAAACTGCTATCCATAAATTTAATTGTGTCTATAAATCGCATTTTTTAATTTTCTGTTTGTTTCCCGAAACTAATAAACGTTCCTTCATTATTTGCAATTAAATATATATTGTTTTCATCATAGCCTAGCTCTTTAATAAATAAATGAGCATCACAGCCAGCAAAATTATGAAAATAAATTGGTACAATGTTGGGAAATTTTAATTGTAGATTACAATTACTACATACAGGATTAATGAATTTACCAGTTAAATGATCATAATGTCGCACTTTTTTATTATCCTATGGAATATTCGCATTCACGTACAGTGCATTTTTTTAGATCTATTATATAACTCGTTTTCTTCTTTTGTAAGCAGTTGCATTGATTCGATTTGTGAATATTTTACCCCAATTCTTTCTAGTTCCCTTTTAATTGATCGTATGAAAATTTAATGTGTGTTTGGTCCTCGATATACTACTGGCGGCTTATTATCACCATAAGCAGATACGATATAATAGTAAAACCAGATTCTTCATGCAATTGATATTTCATAGTATATGATTCATCGTTTAGCTTTAAATCAATATTATTTATTTGTTCATTAGTAAGATTATATCTTTCTTTAAGTATTTCCTTATAAAGGCCATTATCAATATCGTCTTCAGTTAAAAACGGATATTTTTTCATTAAATTAAACTTATATAACTCCCTAGTATTTGGCTTAACTGTTGATATTTTCTTCAATATTGATTCAAAATAGGCATATATTGCGAACGGAACCTTCATTGTATGTTAATAATTTTTGAAAAATATTTTCTCTCCTTTCGCAGGTATATTAATTCTTACTGCTTCATGTTTAGAGCAATCTTCAGTACGTTTATTTAATTTCTCTTGAGAATTAAAGAATCGAAGACACATATCAGAAATATAAGTTTTACCATTATGATTAGTTTTTTTTTTTGTGCTGACAGCAGCTTCAATAAGTCTTTAATTTAACAGTAATGCGAGTTTTGCGCAGCTGCGCCTGCTTTATCATCTTCAAAATAAAGTATATATATGTATATATATATTTCCTCTTTGCTTTTTGTAAGGTTTAATGTATATACCATGGATATCTTACCTTCGCCTTCAATAGAGTATACATCTTTAGATACATCAATTTGCTGTTAGATTTTTGGTATATCGTCAATTTTAATAGGATATTCCTATTTATCCATTATTTTGTCAATATTAAGGCCTACATTTTTATATTTAGTTACTCTGTCTGAATTTTTGTCTGCTGGAAACAGTGTAGATTTTATTGCCCAAAGAAAGCATTTTCGATCATCATTTTTAACATTTATGCATGCTTTCTTATTATTAACAAATTCAGGTAGTTCAATATATGATGATCCATTTATTGAATTGTACTTATTTATAGCTAATTGTATTCCAATTATTCTGTTTATCATTCTATTTAATGTCCAGTCTGAACCTCTTCTTGGAAATTCAGATGAGTGTGTAATTATTTCTTGTATTATGGATTTATTAATTCTTTTAATATCTCCTTCATTCAATACTGTATAGTTGGGTGATTGAAATGTAAATAATTCTACTTGATTTATTATCTTGCTTACGGCAATTGGTATATAATTTAATACTGGTTTTCAGCCCTCTAAGGTTCCTAAGATTAGTGCGTTTGATCTCAAATACCTTATTTTATACTGAAGTCAAAAAATGAATAGGCTGTACTAAATTAAAGGTATTTTAAATCTCATATGTTGATATCCTAATTTTAACAGCTTTATGAACTATATCACTTCCACTGGTTCTTCTTCTATTTCTTTCGCTAACAATTAAATTATTATAGAATGAAAATATTTCTTCCAATTCCTTTCTATATTCCGAATTTAATTAATTGATATTAGCGTCAGCTAAAGGCAAATTTGTAAAATTATTCATTATTATCCATTCTTTTACCCGCTGGCTTTTATTTCTAGATTTTTCAAATACGTTGGTAGAAATCAATAATAAATGTTATTAAAGCTGTAATTAAATCTGCTTTCCTTCGATGATGCAAAAATTTAATTTCAAATCTTCTACCTATAATTCTTAACTCCCGTACTGGCCGCTCACCCAGTTTAACTGCTACTTTGTTTGTCGCCATAATTATCGATTTATAAGAAATTAAAATTTATAAATAAAATGTAAAATCATATATACGGGATGAATCAAAAAGTACTTAAATGACTGGGAAGCCGTATTTAACTTATTGTTATGACGATAATTCTTCCTATAATCACTAAAATATTTTTTACAAGCGATTGAATATTTGTTCTTACTATTTTTATTAAGAGAAAATAATTTTATATATTAATTCTCATTACACACTTTACATGTTTTTGTCGTATAATTATCATGTTGATTTTCATTTATAATATACAATGCTGTATTGTGTAATTTACTATTTTTATGCCTTTTTGAGAGATGTATTATAAACTTATTTTCCACATTCGCACATTACTCTCACTTTTTTTAAATTCATAACGACCACTAGCATATTCACTATAACATTTTGTACACATGTTAAAATGTTTATCTTTTATGGGTTTATGTGGTGCAAAACTTTCTATGTATAATATTCTGCCACACTTTTTACATTTTTACATTTCTTGCATGTGTTATTATTTTCCATTTCGAACATATATTCCATTTCATTTATTAAGAAAATTATTATAAATAGAAACATTTTTTTTGTGTTTCTATAAAACGTAAAAATCTACTTGATTTTTGCATCATTATGCATGTTTTTTCCTTGTGCCAAATCCTGCATGCTCATTTGGGGGGGGGGGGGAGGGAATTAAAAAAATTGCTTGTTTTTGCATGATTTTGGCTTAATTTGCTTGCTTTTTGAGGACCTGGAATTCCTGCTTCTAACAATTGAGAACATTATTAGGTTTTGGCTTAAATTTGCTTGCTCTTAGGTGAAACTGCTTGATTTTCTCTGAAAAACAAGGGGTGAGCCAGCTCTCTTATTATATATCTACTCTTAAACCCATGCACAGGTTTTATTTTCAGAACCCCCGGATAAATTTAAATTACACTATTGCAGTAAAGTTTAAATTAGAACATTTTCTCGGAGTTAATTTTATAGTCTCAGATTTTCTGGCATCTTCCCCTTTCCAACTAAAGAAGAGCCCACGTTTGAATCCACCACGGTTTCAAACAAAGGATAGTTGCGATTTTCATAAAATAAACACAATTTTTCGTTTCAAATCTTCCTATTTGTGTTACGTTTGAACATAGGCCTACGTAAATATCAGCTATTCACGTAAAGTGAGCACTTTTGAAATTCCTCTCGTTTGGAATAATATTTAATAAATATATTTTATTTTAACCGTAGACTTTAGAGTCTGGTTCAATATACACATTGTCGTAATCACTTACATGGCAGTATTTATTTTTAAAAGTGGTTAAAGGATAACAAGTGGCTGAAGGTAAAAAGTAACTAGGGCCTATCGTAAACTTTGTTCTTCACGCTATGGTGGGGAACACACGAAATTTATACGCCTTGTTAAACACTCGGTCTTAAAACTGGATTACGCAAAACTTTGTATTTTTACTATTTATTGAAGGGCGTGAATTATATTGTGAGATAGGGCAGTTTGGGTGCTAGGGGTTAATAATTTCTTAGCTGTTATGTTCAACAGAGAGCGCACTGCCGCGTTGAACATGCCTGGGATAAAGCTGTAAACCGCAATTTATAATCGTCCACAACCTCCAGAAACACTTCCAGATCTCATTAGAGATGGCAACATAGAACGTGACCTTCGTCAGGAAGATGACGTCAGCGCATTGATTACAAGCATACCACGGCATGTTGGGGACCTGCACAATGCACATGGCGGCCACACACGGTACCAAGCTGCAGTGGGCAAAAAGAAACCCTCCCTATTCAGGGAAACCATTAAGTTAACTTTGTTGTTCTTTAGTGTTTGTATGCGTGTGATGTTGTAAAACTGTTTGTTTGTCAGAACACAGGGAATTTTGTGTTTTGTATCGGTACCGTTGTTAACTTCTGATTTATATTCTATCTTTGGTGTATACGACATACGTTTTTGCATCCTGTATTTATATTCCAATTTTTTTGCAAGGGGTTTAGTTTCAAAATAAAGTCATTACTTAATACATCGAGTAGGACAAGTAAAAAAACGTAGTTTGAGACAAAAACGAACGTTTACACACATATAAAATAATTTCTCAAACTAGCCCCAGATTTAGAGCAGCAGTGCAACTTACAGTGGAAATTTCCCTTATGCTGAATTTTCCCACAGGCAATATCATTTTGTTCCTTACCTGTGCAGAAGAAATTTAGCCAGTATGTTGAAGGACTGGCCAGTGGGGGTGGGGATTGAGAGAGAGGTTGTCGTGTAATGCGGTCTCGTTCAGTATCGTAACCAAGATTTTGTTTGAGATAGCCTTAAGTTTTTAATTGTTACAATATATATATATATATAGTAAATACGTACAAAAATATTTAAACAGAAAATCAAAAGCTTCATTTTGATTATTTCCAGTAAAAGTTCGTATTCAATATTTTACGTTACCGTACAAACTAAAAGATCAGTGTAGCCACATTAAAAAGATAGCTATCAATTATTAGCCAAATCGTTCTCGGCTCCTTGATAGAGTAATTAAATTTTATAACGTGTCATAACTTTCTTTCCTGGAGTAAAAAAGAAAACGTGCGATTTGATGGGTACAGACCAAGTGTGATATATTCCTAGGGTCAGTCTATGGGGTTTTCCCGACCTCGAGGCTTCTCAGATATAGGAAGATGGGAGAGACTCTGATTTTAGGGAGGAAAGCTACTCTACCTTGGGGAGGGGTGAAGGTCAAAATTTAGAAAAACGAAGCTTAGCTTGGAAGCCTCAGAATCACATAGCCCCGACCAGTAAGACACCGCAAGCCCGACACGACACTTCAAACTAAACAACCAATGAAATACAAGATAGATCTGACGTAAGCCCGACCATGCTGTCGTACGACCAGCAGTTTTAAATTAGAAATAATTTTTTATATTCTTCGTCTTGTCGTGCGGCACTACGTACAGAGTGTACAACTTTGCAAAACTAAATTGTATTATAAGCTTTCATTACAATGGGAAATACGTAGCTGAAAAGAAAACAAACTATTAATTTTTTTTTTGTATTTAACTCTTATAAATAATTTTACCTTTGTATGCATTAGCTATAAAACTTTGTCACTATTATGTATTCCAAATATCTCGTCTGCCCACCGCCTTTGAAGCTAGCGTAGTTAATCAACGCCTTCTAAATGGATCAGAAAAATTCTACTCGTCGTGTCGCGTCAGTAAACTGTCGGGCTGTAAATTCGAGCAGTCACATTGAAAATGGTCGTGGTTGCGGTTTTTCTCATGTGTAATCTCAACATCGACCTTGCAAACGTTTATTTCCATCAAGTCGGAGCTCCCACAGCACACGCTGCTCGCCTGCCAATGGACACTTTACGAACAATGTTTCAGCATCGAATAATTTCGCGTTTCGGAGACATTTCCATGGCCTGCCCATTCGCCCGATCTGTCGGTTTGTGATTATGTAGCGTGAGGATTCCTCAAAAGTCGCGTTTTTCAAACACGCCCGCTAGATCTGAACAGACTCAAACAGAGGATTTCCGTGGAAATTAACGATATACCGGCAGCAGCATTGTTGCGGGTTATGGAAAACGTGCTGCATCGAGTGCGCCGCGAATGTGTGAACCTGGACAGACGTCATCTCACTGTAGAGAAATATTCAAGAAATGATTCTGTTGTGTGTGTGTGTGTGTTGTCACAAATGGCAGACACGTATCTTTCGGTTTTCTGTAACGTCGATAAATGTTGTCTCGGTTTTAACAAACTGCACGTGTTTTCCCACGGTAGGTGAACACTGGGACATTCTGTACTATTCTCAATCTATTTACCTGTCTTCGGGAGTGGCGCTACACTAAGGTCGGCGGGCTCCCTGAGAAGGCTGGCGGGCCGGCATGTTTGGACGGGCCGCAGGAGAGAGATAGCGACAGGCAGCAAACAGCGGGCGGCGTTATAAACTGCGCGGTTGTCGGGGCAGGAACACGTGGTCCGTGTGGCCAGCTGCGTGCCGTTGTTTACCCTCCCAGACTGTGGGTCCCGTCTGCCTGGGGCGCTATTTACACCCCACCCGGCATGCATTGCGTCCCTCGCTTACACTAAAGGCCACTGGTGCGTGAAAACAGTATATTTATATTATCTGTGTCATTACTTTCTTCACAGCGGATTTTTCAAAATTCTTGGCATTTCAATGCGTAAAAAACAACTTTCAGCATCTTCTTACGTTATTAGATGTTCGCTGGAGTTACTATTTTCGGAGCACTGATGGAAGAACGTAAAGAATTTTTGTTTTCTCATCTGCAATTAATGCTTCGAGAATAACGAACACAGTGAATTTGTAACAATAAAAGAAGGTGCTGCAAGTGGTTATTTACGTCTTGACGAGCCAAAAGTTTTGAAAAATCCGGTGTGAAATTAGTTATGTCACGAATTATATAAATACTTCTTTCATGCCCCAATGACCTTAAGCCCACGATCCTTCTTTACTACAGCTTTTGCGAGAATTAATTTTGTTTACCTAAACGGGAGCCGATATTGTAAAATCGTCGTACAGTTTTGTTAAAAATTGTTTTTATTATGTAGTCTAATTTTTCCCACTCCAAAAAGTGTATACTTTTCCCTAATTAATTAATAAACAAAAAATTATTTTATTGAATAATTAGTTAAAATTATACTATTTTTGTGTTGAAAAAATTATACTAGATTGTAACAAAATTGCAAGAGGACTTTACAATATCGGATCCCGTTTGGGTAAAAAAAAAAAAAAATCAATTCTCGCAAAAGCTATAGAAATGAAGGATCGTGGCCTTAAGAGCGTGTAGAGCTTATGAACTGGAACATTTTCTATGAAACCGTTGTCCACGCGAATACGCGTATCTCGGTATAAGGCTGTTCACGATAAAATGAGCACTTTAGAAATCAACCTTAGTAAATGTCACTGTCTTTGCATGCGTGCGTATATTTTAATGAGCACACTGAGTAACATTCGCCCAATTAAGTTGGCAACTATGGATGGAAGGTAGTTCCATATCTTAACGTCGAATAATAAGTGATAGGAAACTATTTGTGATAATTTTAAATAGTTCTTTTCGCTTTCTGTTTTTTTAAGTCATGAACGTATGTAAATGAGCAGATTTGTAAAGCATTGACTTTCTTAATAATTTCGCAGTTTGATTAGACCGACGGATGGACAAAGTGATGAGGCCCATGTCAATATTAAGTTTACATAAAGTGGAGGAGTATAGAACGCGTATACAAGTAGGTCTTAAGCAGGGCTTCCAAAAGTGCTCGTTTTACCGTGAATAGCCTATAAATCAATTAATTAATTAATGTTCTGGAAATACGACTTTTCACCATTAAAAAAAACAATTATATACGTCACTATTTTTCAATTTAAAAATATTAAGTGTAATTCATGTTGGAGGAAGGGGGTGCATTCGTGAAAATAATTTAAATATGACATTTTTAAGGCTTGCCTATTAAGTTTCCTTAAGCTGTGTGAGAAAAGTACGACTATGCGCACGTAGTTTTAACAGTTGGGCTTCCATCGCGTGTATAAAGGTCCACTGTTACAGATCTGATTTCCGCAGTACAGCATTTTGACTGAAACACTGCACGTCCTGCGCGTAGGAGCGATGAGGCGCTAGGGTTGCGTGTTAGTGTCGCCCGTATCGCTCCCTCACTTCTTGGCCTTAAACGCGCAGCTACATAGCCCTCTTAAATGGGTAGTATAGAGTCCAGCTTATATTTTTCTTACAAATCTTCGTAATGAACATTTATGACCAGACATAAAAAATCAAAGTTGCACATGACAGATGACTACTAAACGAATATTTTTTTTTTTTGAGATTAGTACGGTTTCAATTATACTTGTATTTTTCTATGTGGGATTGACATTGGTAAATAATTATATTATGCTTTACTACTCTAACAAATACCTGAAACTATTCATGTAAGGAAAAAAAAAAAGGGATTTTGAAATAACTTTTAAAATTCTATATTACCTGTGCCTTGACTAGCTTGGTTTTTAAATATTAACTCCGAAAATTCAGTTATGTAGGAAAATACGTATTCCAAAATGGCAATGATAATTCCCCCTTAAGTTATCTGTTGAATTCTACAGAAACCTTGGCAGCCAATATATATATATATATATATATATATATATATATAAGAAAAACTGAAAATTGCAATCCTACATAGCGGACTTTGCCAACGTTATCAGTGAGTATATTCTAATATTAGTGCACTTATTTCGCATAATATCAAGCGCCACGACAACTAATAAAAATGCACGCCTTCGAAATAGCTTGGCAGAAATATATCACTCTGGCGGAATATTCTTCTCTTATAGTTACTGAAATCAATTCTGTAGGTTTGTCCTAAATTTGTTTTTCTTTACCGGTTTCCGTAAAATTTTAAAATACAATTAATTTCCATAGCTCTAATTTACATCCCACGATACCTTAACCTGTGTTCCGGTTTCCGTAAGAAAGGTTTACTAAACGCAAGGCAGGGTTGTTCGATATGTATAAGATTTTCTCTATTTTGTACGTAAATTGACAGGATAATTGCAAATTCCGCTATATATTAATTTAAAATATACCGGGGTTTTATTGCGTAAAAACCTGTGGCGTACGTAAAGATAAACTTTGGTCTTTGTACTGGATTAGGAATCAAATAAAACTTGTTCCCAAGTTTTCAATACTCGATTGTAAAACTAAATTCAGCAAAACGTTGGCTTATATAGCTACTTTATTTAAATATGACAAATGAAACAAAAGTAAATATTCTTTCAATATCACTAATTTATTTCCCTCTTCAAATAATTTTTTTTTCTTCACTAAAATAATAATATTTCCGAATGTCCAAAGCCAAATACAATAATACTTTTACTGCATGTGCTTGTAAATACCATTGGAGGGGTTGAGTAATAGTTACAAAATAAAATCGATTCTCAATATTTTGGCTGGTACCAGTAATAATTCGTGCCAAAAATGAACATATACAAACACTAATATAAGTCTTTAGGATTTATTTAATTTTCCGACGCCTTAAATGTGGCCTCTTTTAAATATCATGTCACCTTGAGGCAGGAATAGTTTTTATGACAATATATCCCATGACGAATTTGGTTTTGGTCCTAACCTGGGTAGAATAAATCTCACCGTAAGACATGACGGACCCTGTTCGCTTCCCTGAGGGGATCGTCCTGATTTCCGTGCGTGGCAAATATTGCTGACGTTTCCTTTGTTCGCTGCTTGCAATTTAATTCTGTCCCTACTGCATCTCCACCTCAGCACTCCACTTCTACTGCCACTGAACACGTCAGCTGTCAAGGGCCAGTCCTAGTTCGTGCTGCTCGCACCAGAGCAGCGCGGGAGCGGTCAAGTCGAAACTAACACACGCGTCAGGTGCGCCATCGCCCCTAAGCGCACGGATCCGAACTGGAGTGAAGAGTCCCGTCCTGCTGCGTTCGCCATTGGGATTTTAAGTGAAATAAATATCAATTTGTTGGTGAAAAGTGTGTAACAAGTTTCAGTGTAGAGCCTGTGAGTATTTTTGTAAAATATCTGAATCGTACACCGTAAAGAATTTTTCTGATAAACTTTCTAAACGGTAATGGAAGTTTTTAACTAATACCTTGTATGGTATAGGCTATTCACGTTAAAGTGAGCACTTTTGAAAGTCCCTTCATTTGGAATAATAGTCAATAAATATATTTTATTTTATCTTTAGACATTAACTTCCGAGAGTTGTGGAATATACACACTGTGTTTATTACTTACGTGACAATATTTGTTTAAAAATGTCGTTAACCTATTAAATATGCCTGAAAATAAAAAGAAACTAGAGTGTCAAAAGTGCTCACTTTGCCGTGAACACCCTATAATATAACCACGCATCAAGCTGCAGATATATTGATGTTTAGCAGCGCTACTGTAAAAAGTTGGGAACTTCTCTATGCATTTGACTGTTTCCTGAGCAAATGTAGGAACGTTACAATGAATGTATAGAGGAAAACATTACTATTCCTGCTTTCTCACTAAGCATATACACTGGTATGGTAAATTTCCGTATAATTTCTCAAAGTGTACATTTTGAGATACAGCGCTTTGAGAAAGTCAGTTTTTAGCTATATGGGTGATATGTCTTGTAGGTATCGAACAGTCCTCGTTTGAAGTATGTGCGATCCTGTAGATCAATACCTTAAGCGCACGTTTAATAGTTAAAATAAAACGTATTTCACATATTTTGGTAACGCATATCAAAGCGCAGTCCAAAAGGCTCACTGATATTTTCTTGAACCCAACAAATGATGTCCACATTGATAAAGAAATTTAATTGTTTATTGAGCAATTTTGAAAGCTTTGCGATGGGTAAAATTGTCTTCTTATTTTGTATTTTTCCTCCGTACGTAAAATTAGCATTATTCATACGCCGATGAAATGGAAATATAAATTATTAAGTAAGTAACTATATTATTTAAAAAATTTGTAACTGCATGCATAAGAACTAATTACCATGAAAAAAATTCAGTATCCTCAGATCTCGAAATGAGAGTTTAATGCGACTTTAATACATTGAACTATTACCCTTAAATCACTACAATCTTTACTGGATGTATGCCAGTCAACGTGTTCAATAATATTCAAGCAGTTAGGAGTACGGCGATTTTCCAAAGGTTGATCCCAAAATCGCTGAGTTCCTACTCATCAACAATACGCTATTTTAGATTACATTACGTACAAGTACTGTTTCCTCGCATAAAAAAATATATTGTAATGGTTCTCGTTGGGCGCCACTGTGAAATATTTCTAAGCAATCATGTTAAGTGTGCCACTTTATCTGTAATACTCTCTGTGATAGTGTCTGGTGTGAGTTGGGAGAAACAATAATTATAATGATTGAATAGATTTTTGGGTGCCTTATTATTCGTGATGTGACCTTGGTCTTACCACACTGGAATCAGAAGCTCTCCGGCGATGCTGTAAACCACATGTAATAGAAAACACATTCCAACCTTCACAGTAATTCATTTAAATCAAACATGTGTAACTTTGATAGTAAATTTATTAATGAAAAAAGGAAATAAATAAACTCAGACACAAACATGTGAATAATTCAACAAGGTGCAAAACTAAATATGTGTGTGTGTGTGTGTGTGTGTGTGTCAGAAATCTCTTTACTCAAAAATGAAATTATACTGTATGATAATTAACATAAATTACATACCACCATTCAAGTAAGAATATGGATAAATCAGAATGCAAAATTAAAATGAAATAAAAGATAGAAAAATGCTGCGAAACCTTACAGCTGCTATATAAAAAATTAATAAATATTTTACTTGAGATTTCAGTTCAAATATTAATCAGGTTCCACCGGAATTACCCTCCTCTGTATTAAAATTTCTAGAAAGTTTGGTAAGTTCTTACTTAAATTCTTAAATTTATTGGATCACATTCACTGATAATTCATTAAATGTTAAAAATCAGTTCATCATTTAACTATCTCAAATCTGATAATACACCAAATAAAATTACTCTGGATTTATATTGGAAGTTAAAAATAAGTCTTTAACTCCTCATTCCACATCGCCCCGGTTATACTATCTCATATGCGAAAGTTCGGGACTACTGGTTTAACATACTCATAGAACTCACAGTCAAATCGTTGCAAAATCAAAATAGTATTTTTAGTAAAATAAGTTCAGGTTCCTTAAAATTCAATACTTGAATAACAGTTAATGTTCTTTGGCTTTCCACCCGTTAAATTGCCTTGGCGTCACCTGAGGTTATCTGGCGCTATCTCGTTGCATGGCGCCGGCGTCGTAGTCTTGGCGTCCTTTTCGCCTCGTCAATTTAACACTCAAAATAATTATCTACGACTTAACCTACAGTCTCTTCTTAAATATTGCTGCGGAGACTATCAAACACTTAACTTCTGGGAGCATAATTTCCATAATAAATTTACGATGGCATTGGAATTTCAAATGTAAAATTCCAACGGAAATTTAGACGCCTACATCCAATCACGGCTCGCTTCCGGCTTCACCTACACTAAATAAAATTAAGGCTTGAGAAATAATGGCCTTAAATCCCAAAACAAATAATTTAGGTTTAAAAATTATGAAACAATTATTGAAAGTAAAATCAAACATATTAATACAATAATAAAAATAGTGGAAAACCATATGTAGAACTCAGAACAACTTGTGGAAATTATCATAGAATAGTGGACGGATGGTTCACATAAATCGAAAAATTAAGGAAATGAAATTATAACATAAAATATAATAAACACGTGAAAGAATTATATTAACATTCAAATAATATGTGAAATCAATTAAATATTACTGTCCAAAACATATGTGTAGCTCAAAAGCATATAATAAATATAACATTGTGGTTCCGTGTCCAATCGATCTGCGACAATATTAACATAATAAAATGTGAAAATAAAAATTGTAATGTTTTTCGGACTTACAAATAGCAAAAACTAACTCACGTTCAAATGAGATGCCATAGGTGACCTCGAGAAATATTTAAAATATATTTAAAATACGAAATATTGTTCAAAATAAGCAACTTTTGATTTTTTTTTATTCGTAGCGGTCTATGAGTTTTTGTAAAATATATTTTTCTAAGAATATTTTACAATGAATCAAGATATCAAGTTTCAGTCACCGTAGTTAAATTTTCTGAAAATGTTATTTATTTTGTTAATGTGTTCCAAAAATGCTAAACGTGTCGTCTCAACATGTCATAATGCAGAAACTATGTGATTTAAAATGTTTTATTAAAAATATTAGTATTTATAAGCGATGTTTACATGTTGAATGGTATTTCGTACAAATATTAAAAAAAAAAAAAAAAAAAAAAAAAATAGAAGATGACGTTCAAATGCTCTCTTAAACGCCAACAGTCCATAGTAATGGGCACCTGTTTTTCGCGAAAAAAATTACGCGGAAGCTAGGCTTCAGTATACTACGTGCACACTTGCAGCCTTCCGTAGACTATTCACCTCCCGTCTTTGTGAGAAGACTGACTGCTACATGAGTGAGCCAATCAGAATCAAGTATCTGCGATACTGACCGTTCGTGATTCGCGGGCAGGTAGAAAAAATTGTAACAATTCAAATGGTCCAACCACCGAAGTGGTTCTGAACTATAGTGTTTTGGAACACAACTTGCCCTGGATTTTTTTTTGTGAAAAACAGGTGTCCCTACCCATAGAGACTGATAGTGGTAAAATATTACTTGAAAGGTTTCAACAAGGTGTAGGCCTACTTTAGGGCCCCGTTTACCCCGGCCCCCAAATAGCACGCAGAAGTTCACGCGTATAGTTGCAATTAAAAAACTGTTCAGTATTTTTGGGTAGCGTCTGCTTACGAATAGCATTTCATAAATATTTCATGCCCGAATTTGTCGTTTCCGTATTTATATTTCTAATGGGTATTTTTTAAAAGTGGAAAAGGGCTAAAATGGGTTTTCCACGATCCTTTTAGGTATGAAGTTTCTGGTGCAGGCTACTTAACATACAATAGGGACATGTAGCACACATTTGATTTCATTTCTACACGATAAAATTATGGGTTCGCCGCTGAACATCTCAGGAGGCGAGACTACGAGAGAAGAGCTGCACATCAATTCAGTGCCTTGCGCGTAGAGGTGATTGCGCACTTGCTGCGCGTGCCTAGACCAACCATATCACAGCCACGTATCTAGGCCTCTGACACGCGAAACTCCTCCAGTCAGACAGGGCCCTTAAGAATGCAGAGGTGAAACAGCTGTTCATTTTGAGATCTCAAGCCGCAAATGCTACAACGCCACTCGACATTCAGCGCCTGATAACGCCCTCGGCAGAGGCCAGCCTGTCCTGTAAGAAACCTTCCGCAGTACGCAAAAGCCAATAAGACACAGGGCACATTTCCAGGGCCAATCAGAGAACGGGGACTCACACATCAAAGAAACCACCGCACTGTTTCGATTTCGTCTCTTTTTACTTAAAAGCGCTGTTGTTTTAACGTTCTGTGTACGAGTCGGAAAGTCAAACACTGTCGTTGACTCTCGTCTGTGTATGTTAAGTAATCCCCTTTAATTTATTGATGAAACGAGAAATGTGTTGCACGTTCTGTGGTTATTCTCCAAACACTACGCCATACACGACGAAACATTTGCGACTTCGTTTATTTCCGATTCAATACCCCTTCGTAATTTAGTCCGTAATTAACAAGGTGTTTCGGACGCGGTGCAATTTAAACGAAATCACTCTTTGACAAAACCACGACGACGATACATGCGAGCAGCATTTACATACACGATTTTATGCAGAAACCAAGAAAAAAAACGCGTTTTTTAAGTTAGCTACCATACTGCAGGAAAACACACCCGACAAGGGGCCCGAAAAAAAAAGTATAAATAATTTAATCGTTACGGAAAAGAAACTCAATTTTGTCGTTATTATTGTGTATTGCAAGTAATTTGACCGTCAGCTATTTTCGTTTTTATGGCAAACTATTTTCCTAAACGTTAGTAGCATTGTAGTCAGCGGAAGTTGATAAGCTCCACGCCGGTTCTCGGCGCATAGGTAGAACAGGCGAGTAGGTTATAAGTGGTAAGTAGTGGAAGCGTAAGGATTCTGGATTATTCTGATGTTCGGTTTTCTTGCGTTATCAACTTATTGTGGTGGTGAGCAAGATATTTCGACGTCGTGCAATGTGTCTAAGATTACCCGGTTTTAATTGTGGAGGAACGCATGGTCACAGGACAAGCACGTGCACAGAGACGAAACAGTGTGGCGGTACCTTTACCGTGGACATACTCATTCTGTGACGGGCCGTGCGAGGCTCTGGGAACTGCCCTTTCGTCCTATTGGCTACTTCGTGCTGAGAAATATTCCCTCATTGGCTGGGCTGCCGTCGGCTGGTGTACAGGTTACTATAGGCTGTTCACTGTAAAATTTGCACTTTTGATAGCCCGCTTAAAATATACTTGTTTGCCCATTGTGTATTCTTCCACCTTATGTTAAATTTACACTGCCATGGGTCTTATCATTTTATTCATGCGTCAGTCAAGTGAAACTGTGAAATTATTATAAAAATAAATATTTTACAAATCTGCTCATTTTTACACTACACTGCATAAAAAAATAAGGCGAAAGAAATAATTAAAGTTATTACAAATGGTCGCTTAACACTTTTTATTCGATGTTAAGGAATGAAACTACTTTCGCTCTAATGTTACCAACTTTACTGGGTGCATGTCACACAGCGAACCTGTTAAAATATATGCAGAGAGAGGGGAGTGGCTTTTTTCTAAGGTTGATTTCAAAAGTGGTCACTTTATCGTGAACATCTATTAGGATATGGTTGGCGAATGGGGTTCGATCATGTTCCTGGCCAGCGACGGCATTTCGCTGGAGACTGCAGCTGTAGTCCATGGTGTAAGCGGCTGTTTACATGTAGACTAAAGATGAGGTAAATGGATTCTTGGTCTTATGCGCACATGCCCAACATCGGCCTACCTCACAGCAACACAATTGTCGCAGTTATATAGTCAACAGTGATCAGCATGTTAGCTTATGTTTTAATTTTCAAAAGTAAATCACCTTTATAAGAATAACATACTTTTACCCATTTCAATGTACTCGTAATTACATTAAAAGTGGTTAGAGGAAGTACGCATACATTTCTAAGCGCTTGCTTGCGTTATCAGTATTCTAACCTTAAATCCTATAAGTCGTTTATGATAGTCGTATTGGCAGCAAAGCATTCCAATGTTGGGACACTGATTTTTGTTATCAGGGCAGCCAGTGAGATTGCTCTACCTAGGGACACACGAGTGAGTGAAGAGATTTTGGCGGCTCTTAACAGCGAGGTACTGAGAGCTGATGAGGGCGATTGAAGTGACTATGGAATGGTACCGGAATGAAGGGGCAGGGAAACGGGAGATCCCGGAGAAAACCCGCCGACCAACGTCATCGTCTGGCATGATTCCTACTTGCGAAAATCCGATTACCCGGCCGGGTATTGAGCCCGGTTCGCCTTGGTGGGAGGCGAGCGTGTTAATCGCTCAGCCACCGTCGCCCCTAGGGGGCACACAAATTTCAATTTCAATACCCTATGGGCATACTAGCAGTTTTGTTTTGCTTATTTGTGGCTCGTCTCTGCGAGAAGACATATTTTTACTTGACTGGCCAATCAAAAGTATGTTACTCCCATACTGTAGGCCTGTTATTCAGGGCACATACCTTAGAATCGTAACTCCTAGATCATACAATTACGAAAGTGGATCTGAATTCAAGTGTTATGAAGTACAACTGGCCGTGAAAACTTTTCGCCAAAATCGGGTGTCACTAGATCTATCCCATACTTACTCTACGGCTCCACCTCTGTATCCTTAAATACTCTATGGCATGACTGCCGAATCGGTGGTGGAGAACTGAGTCATGGTGGAGGGTAAAGCGCGAACCATCAATTTCCAGATTTTCCCGCGTGTATGGTGCATTAGAGCGCACGGCTAATGACGGGCGTCGATTTTTGTTATGAAATATTGTATGCATCGACCAACTGGAGAAAGAGATATTACGAGTTTCAGCACGCAGTATCACAGTATTGTTTTTGTAAAGTTTATGAATATTGCCCAGCAAAAGAGTTAATCTGAATATATTTTACTACAAAATGCGCCATTCAGGAACCTCAGTCAATAAATATCTCTACTGGCCATGAATATAAATGATTTCAGATCGCTCAAATTTTTACAGCGAATTATTGAAATGTGCTTTGCTTAAATGTCCGAAAAACCAGTGGTTTTATCACTGATAAACTTGCGCATATTTAACAATATTATATAATCGATTTAAACATAATTTTGGACATTCCCCATTAGAGAGAGTCTCATGGAAAAAACAACAGATTATGCAGCGAAAACAACGCACAGGCACGGTGCAACCAAGATCGGCTGCCAACAATATCTCATATACAAAAAAAAACCAGAGAATTCTGAATATGGAATTGAGTCAGAAAGAAACATGGAATAGCAAAACGTGGATACGATACAAACTTGAACAACAAAAGTAATAAATATGTACATACTGACAGACTGGCCAAAACAGCAAAGACAGTAGAGGCAAACACTTGGATTTAGCAAATATGTTCTCTCTGTGGTTCTCTTTTTCTTGAACAAAACACCAGTTTCTGTGTAAAAGGCACAATATCCAATGAATTACACAATATATAATACTTTTTGGCTGTTAGTTAAAAGGTGTCACACTTGGAAATGTATGTATTATTTCGTTATAGTTAGCAGGCTGATTGAATATATTTTTTTCTATTTAGGTAATATGAGTCATTATAATAATACGATAATATATTTCCTCTCGTTAACATTTGGGAGAAGGAAACGCTAGATTCCAACCACTGTGTTGAATAAAAGCTAATTATTGAAATTAAGTAAATTTTGTTTGCTTAAAATATCACAATCTAAATATTAATTTCAATGTTCATTGTCAGTAAATGTTACATGTTGGATATTTGAATACCTTACATTTCTGCAGTTCAAAATAAAAGGTTTCTGTTAACAGTTTTGTGAAAATAATAGCCAGGCTGTTAACAGGAGGAAAGATATTACAATATTATTACAGATACGCCTGTTAACTAAATACAAAACTATGTTTATCAGCGTGCTAACAGTAATAAATTCCCCAAGTGAACAGATAGACGTTTCAGGAAATTCAACTGTTCCCGTCTTGAGGTGCGGATTTGCTTACTCAAGACAGTGCCGACTGTTTCGTTCAGTCACATAACATGTCTGCAAGTCTTCCCATTAAAGTTTGTCTCCTGTGTTGTCGTTGTATTGTTAATATTTATTATTTTTGATGTACATGAATATGACGTCTTGCCCATTTTTTACGGTTTCTTGTTTCTTTCTGATTTAATTCCTTGCTCGGAATTATCTGTGTATTTTATTTCTACTGGTGATAACCCAATTTGGCTTCTATGCTGTGCCCCTGTGTTGTTTTCTCTACTCATATTCCTCTGGTTTTCTACGATACACTATCCTATCGGGTATGTCCAACATAATATTTCGTTTGGTATGTCAGCTCCATTTCAAGATTAATTCAAAGAACACAGTGACAAATATTGATTTAAAAGGACATTCACTGCTCGGAAGATTAATTTCCTATTTCACTTTGGTTATCCACCATACCGACAGATAGAAAGGTTTGTTTGAACACACAACATATTTGTTTGTATATGGCCAAGCAAATAAGCACATCCCCTAACAAAATATTTTGTTGACTAAACAATATCTGAAATGAAACAAAAGAAAAATTTTCACCTAAAAAAAATTTACATTTGAACAGACCAAACCGTTTAGTTGGGCAAACAAAATCTACCTGACAACAAAATATTACTTTGAATCAACTGTAGACATTTCATTGGCCATATACAAACAAATGTATTACTGGCTCAAAAAAAAAGTTTCGCTCAGTGAAGAAGCAGCTTATTCACGGAAAAACTTTAATTGTGACTGCCTCGATAAACACGGTGTACCTCGTTATGCTAAACTATGTTCACACACGTGCCTTTATTTATACTTGCAGTATCTATTTTTTGTAGCAGTAGTTAAGCCGAAGCTCAGTCGATAGTTTGTGCTGTAATTAAGTATGGATTTTGTGGACGCAGCTGTTACTCTGTGAACGACGCAGAATTAAAAATGGCGATAATGACCACGAACAACATCGAGTATTAATTGGAATGGCGTTTAATTTGGCTTGCGCAAGCAATACATTTCACAGGACACAAACATTAGTTTTCAAACTATGTGCGGTAGTGAATTTCTACCGCAAATAACAACCGTTCAAAACCAAATTTCGTATTTATGATTACAGGCGGTGATTAATTCTAGCTGCCCGGTGAACCGAAACATACGAATTGTACGAATAATTCACAAAGAAGGATTTGGTTTTGCTTAGTTGAATAAATAGTTTTGACTTGTCGATTTATGTCAGGAACCATTTCACTCCACTGCGTATATTTTATATTTATTTCCACGAAACGTTAAGCTGTCATTTCGCCGTGACAGAGAGAGAGAAAGAGAAAGAGATAGAGAGAGAAATAAAGAGAGCGAGAGAGAGAGAGAGAGAGATAAAAAAAAATGAGAAAATTATTTCTTTCTGTGTCTTTATTGGACATATATAATTTTGTACCAGGAGACTACCTTGGAGACAGCTAGAAAAAATAACATTATTTAATAAGAAATTGTTCATAATTTTACAAATGCTTGTAACAATACAAAGATTTCTCTAGTAAAAATACTAGTAGTAGGGGTATGCCGGTATTAGATCAAATGGGATGCCGCCTTTATTGTTATAAAAGGGTTAAATTGATTGAAAGAGTTGATAAAATATTGAAATGGTTAATTAAATCGAAAGGGTTAGATTTATTGAATGGATTAAATTTATCGAAAGAGTTAAATTTATTAAAAGGGTTCAATTTATTTAAGGGTTTACGTTTTAATCAGATTAATTTTCTTTGTACTTCTATATTTCTTTATTTTTTGGGTGGGGTAGGGGGTAGCAGAAACTGTGTAATGTACTCACCCTTGTAGCTCTGGCAGTCGACTGACAAGAATGGTGGGTTGCAATGTGTTGTATAGGCATTGAGTTGAGAGCAAGAGTGTACTAAGTGTCATTTAATTATTTAGTCTGATTTTTATTTGTTTGTAGGGATGTTGGTGGTAAATAGGCGATTTTTATGAATATATTTAATATACGAGAGAACTTCAGAGAGTTTAAATGATTTCTTAGAGTGGCCTAATGCCATTTATGTGTTAGTAATGACAAATGATTAACGATTCTTTCCGAATGCAATCAAACGTTACAGAATTTCAGAGTGTTCTACGTATGACTAAATTACATGCTTCGAATCACAAATTTCAAACGACTATGTGAATAATAAGTGGAATTATGTGACTCTCCAGTATGGAATTAAATGTAATGCGAGTCTCGAGATTAGAAACATAATTTACCAGAGAGAGAATTTTAACTCTGTGAATAAAATCTGGTGTCGACAAGTGCAAACTTACTAAACGAAATCCAACTAGGCAGTATAAAATTACACAAGACAGAGTCTTTAAACAATCTATATTTCAAATGAGTTCTACATATGAATAAATAACACGAGAGACGAGTATAAAGAACAACAAAGTTTTACTGCCTTTGAACGAAATCCATCTAGTAAGTATGAATAAATAACACATTAAAAAGTTTACACATACAAATTACACGTACCTTACACGATTCAGCCTTGTGAATTATATTTTAAGCAAAAGACTCTGAATACTATTTAAAGGAAACACAATCATGTACCTGAAATGATATTAAAATAAGTATATTCTCTGAATGAATGAGTAGCACTTACATCGAGTTGTTAGAAGATATGTGCAGCGCATCCAATAGGCAACTGTGTTTAAATTACAGTAAGTAAAGGAATTTTTTTTTAATATTTATGAAATTCACTGCACTTGATAACAGAAAAAGTATTTTTAAACTGCAAGAAATTTTTGTAGACTGAGCTCAGAAACGTGATTTGAACATCTTATCGCAATATCCACTTAACACAAGAAAAAGAGTCCCGATAAAATGCTTTTATATTAAAATGCATATATTATAAAATGTTAATCGAGGCTATCACTAAAGATGAAGGTAGGTGTGATGGTCGCTCGTTCATAGTTGTGGTAACTCGCGATCGTAACCTCAACGGCCACGAAGCTGTTGTGGTACATATCTGTCTCCCATAAGCATTGGTGAACAACTGAATATGGTGGCAACTGGATACAGGGGTGCAGATGTTTCCCATGGTCTCTCCACTCCCCCCCCCCCAATCCAACACAACCACTCACCAGAGCGATGTGACCAGGGGCCATACACCCATCTTCCCCCATCGTCAATTTTTCAGCAATGTAGCTAGATGGCATCAACTGCCTAGTTGCATTCAGATCAGGGGCTGCATGCTTGTAGCCTTCCCTCAAACCCCTCAGAACCTGCCAGAGTCTAGGTTGCCAGCCACCCCCTTTACCTTCCTCCCTCCAAGCCATGTCTGCAAGTTACCTGGGGGTTAAGAACCCCTCCCACTACTAGTCGCGAAAGTGACTTACCTTGAAATTCTGTTTTTCTGAAGAGCTCTGTTATCGATCCAGCCTGGTTTTCCCAAAAACCTGTTTTACGCACCCCAGTTTCAGCCCTGAGAAAACTTTTTTGTATTTTTTCGTGAGTTGGTGGCCCTGCAGTATCTCTTTCACGCCAATGCACTACTCCTCTGCTACAGTATTCAGAACACGTTTTTCTAGTTTTGGCTTTCCTGCTTTGGCTCTCTGGCCCTAAGCTCTCTGAATGCATACCCCAAGAGATTTTGTCTGACTCGCTGTCGTTTCAAACCTACACAACAGGTTGACTATATGAGCAATGAAATGAAAAAAAAAAAAACATTTACAAGTCCCTGAAATCAAGTTCCCAATATAAGCCCCAGTTTTTTAAAATTCAAACATCAACTTATATTTATAATCTAGGAAACTTGTAAAGTTAAAAAAAAAGATACAGAACTACAAGACTTATTTCATTCACTTGTTAAAAGAGAACAGTTTTATTAGAAATATCCAAACAAGACATATTTTATTCACTCATTAAGAAATGCTTTTTCTTTACTATCAATTCGATGTATATATTTATTTGTATAGGAGAGAAAAAAATATTGGGAGAGAATTGCCCCTTCTCTTTTAACAATGAAATCTCGAGATTAGATGAGGGGAAAACATTTAGAGGTACAGCAGCGGCAGGTCAGACCAGGTTGTGCGCGTGAGACTAGGAGAAAGAAAAGAGATCTCCGATAAAACCCTTGTATCAACGGCAACATCTAACACCACACACATGTTGCCAATATTTTGTTTTTATGGTTGACCTGCTAAGGGAGACGAGCATGCTAACTGCTCAACCAATGCATTCCCTCTCTCTTCTGTCTCTAGGTCTAATCAAAAAATTTCCAACAGCAAAATCTATTCCATGTAACATAAAATGTTTATATTTGAATTTATTTAATATTTTAACAGTTTCCGACATAAGTTTAAGAAAAAGTACATAAAAAGGTGGAAATCATTTTATTTGGAGTTGGAATATAGTGATGTCAATATTATTCTTACTTTTTTTTACTAAAAAGTCCAAATTCTTGTAAATTCACGGGAATGTGATGGCCATTTGGAATCCCTACAGTATATAAGGAGGAATAAATTAATTTTTCTCAGTCTTAACTCGGCATCTGCTAAGGTCACTTTTTGTGTGTGCATGTGCATTGCAGTAGCATAGATAACGATGCCTGGCATGCAGTGTAACAGCAGGTGTCTACACCAATGGGAAGTGTTGATAACATAAATGATGCCAGGCATTCACTACAATATCGAATATAATGCCAGATGCCCATCACGTTTACTACAGCTCCAGAAGTCCATCACGCCCAATACACCTCCAGGCATCAACACCTAAAACAACGCCAGATGTCTATTACAAATTTTCTACGTCTAGAACATCATCAACACAGAATCTACAGGGATTTCATCTTTCCATCAGTTTGCTACAGGTGGAATGCATCAATGTCACTGCTGTGACTATTGCGACTCTGAATGCATTGAAATGTTCAATGCTAATTTAGCTTATGGGAAGGCGAAACCCATATTGAGTGTAGAGTGTTCCCATATGCGAGTGATGCTGAAACAATTTATAATTTATTTTGTGGGCCACAAAATAAAATTAGCATATCCATTCTTGGCTGAACATTTAAAAGCCAATTAGGATATTGTATCCTATTTACCTCATGGTGAGTGTCCTTACGGCATGCCTTCCTTGCTAATGATGAGAACTTACAACATATGCATGCAAACGGATTGTATGTCGACCAGACTGTAACAGTTACTTGAAGCTAGAATGGACTCATCTGGAGTCGATGAAGTATATTCCGAGGCGAGCACTGTCATCTTATAAAAATTTTATATATGGGATAGACATTTTGTAAATTGTGTATGAAGAAATAACTTTAAAATTATGTGCTATGCTTAGGGTTTGAATACTACCAAGACAACTCCTTTATAATTATTCTTATGCAACTGATGCTAATGATTCTAAAGTATTATGCTTTAAATATCCTAGACCTTGGTAAAGCTTAAAACATTAAGTTAAAATGATGTTTTAGGAACAGACACAGAAGATACATAACCTCAAAAACATCTTCAATATGTAAATGATGTGTTACTCGAAGAATATCCCATATATGTGCTTGGGAAAATGCAGAAAATTTTTTTTTAAAGTTTTAACGAATGCAGAAGTAATAAACATAAGAAGATACAATGGCTGTTCGAGTATTAATTCAATAGTCAAAAGCTATAATACAAATCACTGTGAGGAAAAACATTCTGCTCATAATTTAAAAGCAAAACTTTAAGAGAATATTTATAACAACATCCTACCTATGTGTAGAGATATTAATTTTTCGCATAAATGATTTTTTCCAGGTATCGTAAGATGGCAAAATTCGACCCAGGGAAGACGTACTCCTCTATTTTTCGAGGACACAAGCAAGTATGGTTCCAATCTCTAGGCAACATATACTTTCAAACACAGATGTGTAATGGAAATTAACATTGGAATTTCGCAAAAAGTTTCAGAAAAAGCCTGTACACAGAACAAGTGCTGTGTGATGAAGAAGACTATCCTGTTTTTAAGATGCAGCCTAACAGCAAACTGCCCTGTTCTTCTTGGGACCTATGTTTCAAAAATCACAGTATAGAAATAACCAAAGAACCAGGTTTTCATCAAATCGAATATAAATTGAGTAGAGAATTCTACGACACCACATCAACCTTATAGATTGAAAAATTTAATAATAAACAACACATCATGAATATTGAAGGTAGTAGCGCACCTCTACGAGTGCCATGTGGAATGTGGCACTGTGAGGATTGGAACAGCATTGTTTGTGTCTGTAAATCTGATCTGACAAAGTTATCATTGAAGAACTAATTTTACTGAAAAAACATTTGTGTATATAAAGAGAGAGAATCGTACACTAGAGCTTCAGTTATGATGGAGAGGTTCGACTCATCACTTCAGTATGCTAGTGTTACTTCAGGAAATAGATGAGTGTGGTTACAAATTGAAGCTGAAGATAGTCCACTACAGGTATAGATGTACAATGGAGATGAACATTGGTGTTTCTTTTAATCAGTCCAACAGTAACTTTAAGTTTTCGATGTATGTTATGTGCGAAATTATTGTCCTTTATATAATTTATGTCCTGGAAGCAAACCACCTTGTAACGAAGGTAAACTAGACTTTGAAGCTAATTGTGGATACATCACCAAACACAAGATCTAAAAGAAAATCAAATACATTATGCAGAAGAACTGTATTTGCTGTTCTCTTACTACAGTTTGGACAGAACAATGCTACTAAAGCAACATTATACTTACATCATTGACCAAGAATTAACTTCACCCTGTGGCATGTGACAATGCAATGTTTTTCAAAGCAAGAACATCTGGCAGACTATATTAAATAGTGTGCCTAGTATAAAATCGTCAGTCATGGCTAGGATCTTCTACCATACAGACATTTACGAGGTATTCTACAATTTCATATCTGCAACGATATAGAACACTGGTGCTACAATTTCGACAACAGTCTTGCATTTGCTTTGATGAAGGAATAGCATGCAATGATTGTGCTGTGAGATATCTTTGTTCCGACAGTGACATACTATCAACATTAGAACATCTGATGACTGCCAAGACTTAGCGAGGAGGTTTGAGAGGAACGAGGAAATCCACACCTTTATTTTCGAACAAGAAGGATTGGTTTTTCAGTCGAAGTGTAATTTATATGAGTGTGAACTGGTTAATTCAGAATAATGATCCCAATGTTCCCATTGTGCCCAATGAAATACAAGTATGTGTTTTTTACTTAATATTTGCATTCTGTAACTTACAGCTTATTATATTCACTTTATGTTGTTAAAGAAATGTGTGTGTCAGACATTCATTTATAATGTACATATTTCTCTTAAGCTTTTACAGTGCATAGTAAACCAAATACTTATGATGCCAATTTAACTAACTGTAATAGTTGTGAATGTCTTGTAAACCAGTACAGACAGCACAGAGTAGATAGTAAATGTAAAATTAAGGACAGATGCATTGTAACTTCATATTGTGCGGAAAAAAATGTTTGAAAGATCTAGTTTATAATAGTGTTTTGCTCTATTAGTATTTCAAAGAATGTGATAATAATCTTCATATTTTATATAATTATAGCAAAAACAAGTTTGGTTGCATGTTACATGCTGAGTGTAATTCATCAAAATGTTACATATATAAAGCAATAAAATTATCAAAAATAAATTTTAGCCCTAAAATGCATTTCAACTTGCAAAATTAGAGAAAGAATGTATCAATATACATATGTTGTTCTCAGTTGAGTGTTGGAAGTCATAGAAGTAACATGAAATATTCTCATACTACAAATCATTATGTCAGTCTCAAACAAGGAAAGTCCAATATAACTTACACCCTATGGTGCAATGGAATTTTTCGAGAATTTAAAGAAACCTGTAACAATATTTTTAATTTTAAAGTAATTAACTTTCACCTAGGAGACAAAAGAAGTCATGAACTCATGTAGTGTGGTGACAATAAGAAATGTCCTGTGTTTCATATAACAGCAAACACACCTCTTCCATCAAGTATTGAAGATGTGTACTCTCATTATGTTGAAACAAATCTTGATTTGGTTGAATGCATTGTTTTACACGCTCCTACTTGTAAAGACATTTGTTTTCAAACAGGCATATTAAAACCAGAATGTAAGAAATGTTGACTCCTTGAAAGCAGATGTCAAGAAGGTGATCTGGATCCAATTTTAAGAAAATGCATGAAAACTTAGTTCATACAAGTTGCTAATAGTTTATAAAAAATAATTGTTTTAAAGAAAAATGATGTAATAATTTTGCCAGTTTTGAATGTTTTGTGTTATCCTGTAGTTGTTATGGAGCATGGTGTAATAGTTATACATAAAGTTTTGGATCTACCTGTATTTTTTAAATAATTTGTGTGCCATCCTGTATTTGCTAGTTTAAATATATTGTGAATTCACTTGTATTTGTTTAGCATGGAAATGTTTGAAGTAAATTCTACTTGATAGTGTTAAAATGTTTTGTGTCATCCTATACTTGATAGTGTTAAAATGATTGAAACAAGCATGTAATTTGTATATATTTGAAGCAAAATGTTCTTCTTGGTTAAATATGTTTTTGAACAATGTGCACTGCTTCGGTGTTGAAATAATTTTTTTAAGAGCTTGTGTTAGTATATATTTTTTAAATAAATCAATGTTTAAAAATGAAATTGTTTCATAACATTTATTTAACCTATTCCTTATTAACAGTGAACCTGTTTTGGCAAGAAAAATATTTTCTCCCCAAAGAGAGGAAAAAGTAATTCATTTGTCTCCAACAGAGTGATATTTTTAAATTTTCTATTAAAAGTCTGTTGAATTATCAAGAAAGAGTCTATAAAGAAAAATAAATAAATCAGACTATTAGTTCGCCAAAAATACAATTCAACTAAAAATATATTTGAATCAGACAAACAAAATGTCTGCTGAAAAAATTTATAAATACATAAAATGACTTGTTAAATGACACCTGCCTCTGTAGAGTTATGAGATTAAGCATTATTTGGAGGCTCTGGGTTCGAATTCCGGATAAGGCATATTAAATTGTAATATATACTTTGTGGGTTCGATTCCTGGTTAAGACATGGTTGATATAAGCTGGGTTCAAATCATGATTAGATCATGTACAATTGTAATCTAGTTTCTCACATTCAGTGCCAGGAGGATATGGTAGTAATATATAGATTCTGACTTCAATTCCAGTCTAGGTCTTGTATTACCTAGTTTGTAAGTCAGTAATTGTTAACCATATTAATAAAAAGGATTAATCAATTAAATATATAAAATTAGAAATAAATCATAGTAAAACAATAATTTGTCCGTCAAAGAGTGTTGACTCATAGCATTAAATTGATTTCACCTCGTATTGTGAAGAGTTCGTATTTCAGTGACAATTATTCTTGTAAGAAATAATTAAATAAGAATGTAATTGAAACCTAATGGCTTAAAACTGAACAATTACACGTTAAATTCAAACATAAAGGCTAAAGTACAGCTTAACCATGCTAAATAAAAAAAATTGCATACAATCCTTTTCAATGACTTCAATTTACTTAAAAATTGTTAAAATGTCTTAAAATGTACTAGCGTTATTTTAATTATTGCGATAAGGCAGAGTGATTGGCTATAAATAAGGGTACACACCCACTGGAGCTCATTTGTTCCTGTGACTTCATGTAGGTAACATCGACCCCTTTCGCACTTGGATAGCAAGTGAACCGGTCCACGGTGCTAGGGTGCCTAGGTCAAGGGCACCGGCCGCCCATCCTCCAGCCGATACCAGGACCTGACGCAATGGTGAAAGAGACCCTCCTTGTCTACCAGATAAATCACCCATTGAGCTTGCTTAGAACTGCGATCGCTCGACTGCTTGGTAGGCTGCTGGGGTAGGCTCGCACAGAGCTTTCAAGTGGATTACGAGTACCTGGCCACCCGCCTGCCATGATGCTCACCTGGCAGAGTAGGGTAGCACTCAGCTCGATTGACCTGAGTTCGAGTATCCTTCAACAAACACCATCTTTGCTACAACAGTTCAAGTGAATAATTTTAAATGTAAAAATGAAGGGTTTTCGGTATTTTGTTTAAAATGTTTTACATTTTCTTTAAAATTTGATAAAATTGTATGAATTTCGTTAAACTTTTTATTAGATCGTTACAACTGAATGAAATCTGCAAAAATTGTTAAAAGTGAAAGAAAATTTCTTAAAAAATTGTTAAAATGGAATGGAATTTCTTTAAAATCATTTAAACTTAATGGAATTTCTTTAAAAATCATGACAACTAATTGAAAATTTCTTTAGAAATCGTTAAAACCAATTGAAGTTCTTATTAAATCATAAAACCAGTCTTTGAAATAATAAAACTTTTAATCAATTTGAACAGTTGGTCTTTAAATCGTAGCAGAACTTTTTTAAATAGTAAAACTATTGATCACATTGAAAGATTAGTTTTTAATATTGTTAAACATTTTAATGAAACTTCATTAAACTTTTTAACAAAATTGTTGAGACTTCAAATAAATTATTAAACAGAATGATTGACCTTTGAAATTGTAAGAAGTCTTTAAAATCAAATGAAATGGTTTCACACTTCACAATATTTGTTAAGATAAATATTTTTTAAGATTTTAAGGATGGTTAATGATGTTTAAGTCTCTTTAAAGATGTTTAAGGATGGATGTTTAAGGGTTGGTTTTGGCTATAATTGGGCATGAATAAGAGTGTATGACTGAGCGAGATGGATTTTTAAAATGTATTTTTGAGTTTGTTTAGTAGAGCTAAGAGGACAGATGAACCACCAGTATTGGCATGTTGTACTACATGGAATAAGGCTGTGTCAGTAACACATACCTACCCCTCTGTTCACAATTTAAATATTCACAAGGTATGTGAAAAACATCTAGAATATATCGGCAAGTGCTCTGAGAAATTTTGGTCAAGTAGTTGTATGACTGCGAGTATGAGTGTAGAAGTACTAGTTCTATGTGTATGAGAGAGAGTGTGTGTGAGAGTGTGTGTGTGAGAGAGATAGTGTGTGTGAGAGAGAAAGTGAGAGAGATTATTCAAGTATTTTTAAGTTTCAGAAAATTTTACTTCTAAAATGCAAGTATTCAGGTTTTCATAGTTGTAAAAAGTATTACAGTTTATTTAAGTAAAATGACTGGAATGTGCATATAGGCTTGTATAGTTGTAAAAGTATTGCATGTTTAGTTTTATAGCATAGATTTTTTTGTATTTTAGACAAGTCTTTTTAATGTTTTGTGTATAACAGAGTAATTCCCCTTGCTAAAACTTTCATTATAAACTTATTTAAAAAAAATTATAAATAGATTTGACAGTGTAAATTAGTAAATTTTTGGCTCTGTATCACTACTAGAAATTTTTTATGGTGTACATATTTCAATTTTTTGGTGTAGAAATTTTAATTTTTTTATGGTGTAACCTTGAATATATTTTTGATGGTATAAATGACATTACTGTATAATATTTCATGAATGTTTTCGATGGAGTAAGATTTTAAAAAAATTAGAAAAAGCACATTTTAAAATTTGAAGTTTCTCTCTGGGCTTAAACTGAAAAGTAAAAAAATGAGTTTAAATTTCTCTGTTATATTCTAAACAAAAGCTGCACCTGGGTCAAAAAGTAAAATCTTGTGATAGACTAGCACGGTCAATTTTATACTGGCTTGTCTCAGAGGTGGCCGCAGTGTCTACGCAATATGTTGTTGGAGGGGAAAGGGAGAATATCGTGCAGGTGGGGATTGTCGAGCGGGCTTGGAAGGCGGCAGTTTAGTGTACTAGATTTCCCATTCCCTCGTCTGCTTCGCGTTCTGCACATCTCCCACCCGTGCACAGACTGGCCTGGCTTGTTCCACGCTAACAACATTCACTGTTCACCCTCACCGTGCATACAGCCTGTCGGGTGGGCGAGACCTTGCCCTGTCTATTCCCTATTGTGTTTCTCCTCGCCTGCTAGCTAACTGTCTCATCCATGTTTAAAGTATTTTGAACTTGTTACCTTTTTACTCACAGCTCTCGCTCCTGTCTTTCCCCAACAAACATAAATGTTTAAATTAAGAAAAAAACATTTTGCCCTTTATCTAGGATGTTAGTAAAAAAAATATGTTTTCAGTTATATTGGGTGTGTGTATAATTTATTAAGAGACTTTTTTTTTCAGAATGATGGGGTCACTTTCATATAATTTATTGTGGTGTTGCAATTGTTATTTCAGGGAAACTAAAGAAAGTTTTTAGGTAGGTGAAAATGGGTGAGCGTAAGCAATCCAGTATGACATCTTCTTTGAAGAACTTAATGTAAGCGATTCCATTTCGGAATCACAGATGGAAAGACAACCAAGCTGTTGAGACAGTGTCCCTTCGCCTAAGCAGACACGAGTTAATCTATTGGAGGAGGATTTCTACTTAAGTGATTCGAGCACGGATTCGCTTACGAAGAGATGATCAAAACCAAAATGTCAAAATGTGTCTGCTTCCCCCAAACGTGAGAATGTTGATCTTTTGAATGACAATGTATTTCTATAAGACTCGGAAGATTCTTATGATTCAGAAATTGCTCCAACCATTTTATTACAACAGACTTTCGAGTCGGTTAGACATATTTCGCCAAGGGAGCCAGAAAATAATTAATTTTCCGATCCCCAAGCCTCAGTGGAAGCTTTTCCAGACCTGACATACCAGTTATTGTCTACGGCATTCATGGGAATAATAAATGATGCGCGGATACACTAATGATCAATTAGATTCTGACTTGGATTTTTCTTGTTTTTTACAGAGGTGCAAAGTCCCTTTATTAAGCTTATTAAAGGCTTCACCCCAGCCTATTAGATTATCCATTTCTGTAGTGGGCGAGTATTTGAAATCTCTCATGGCAGAGCAAGGCTCTACAGAGACTTTTCATTTTCAAAGCAAAGCAGTCCCTGTCCTCCAGTTATTCAATGAGGGTTTAATATATGGTGATGATATAATTCCTTATCTCACAAACATACTTAAGGAGTTTGGTGCATGTGGTTCTTGTTGTCATCTCCAAAAGTTGATGTACATGGACTTTCATGTGAGTCAATACCGGCCTTTCACCATTGGTGCTGCACACACTAAATTGCCCAAGTTTATTGCTGCTAGGAAAGCTTGCATTGATGTACACTGAACGGAGGGAATGTGTTTCCAATACGCCATTGTAGCATCTTTGTTTACAGCCACACAAAATGTTTGCAGAATTGCTTCATATCCAAATCCTCATGAGGTTTTGAATATTGGAGGTATGTCGACACCTGTAGTATTCGTACATTTGAGGAGAACAATTCTATTTCTATCAATGTCTGTTATGTGGTAGGCAAAGATAGCACTATATTTGACGAAATTTGTGAGAAGGGTGGGGTTGTAGTACCCATGTGTATTTCTTCTGTACATCATGACAAACACATAAATATGTTGATGATTCGCACGAGTGGAAATTCCACTCATTTGCATTTTGTCTGTATTAGAGATTTGTCAAATCTGGTTGGTAGTCAGCTGAGTAAACATGATCATAGGAAATTTGTTTATGAGAGTTGTCTCCAATTCTTTGTTAGTGAGGAGAAACTCGTACATCACAATATTCTTTGCCAGCAACAAAAGACTGTTCGTAGTAATTTCCCCACTGGGAATGACAAGTACTTGGATTTAAAAGATTTCAGCAATCAGCAGAGATTGGGTTTCGTTGGTTATTGCGATGTAGAATGTTGCCTGAAACCCATGTCCACTTGCTTGCCTGATGAAACGAGTAATACAACTACCATCAACCAACATGTTCCATAAGCTAGTACCATTTTGTTGTTTTGTTCATACAATCCAAGTTTATCTCAGTATTTTGAGTTTGTGGGTGCTGATTGTATGTATCAATTAGTTGATAAATTAGTTGAACTTACAAAGTGAGTTGCAGGAATTTTCAGCATCATTGTTCCGATCAAGCCAAAACCCCCTGCTGATGAAGCTAGTTTGGAAGCACAGAAAATTTGTGACATTTATAAAGAAAAGTTCTGCACAGATGATATTGTGGTCGACCATGGCCATATGATGGGCGAAATCAGAGGCCGCGCACATAATAAGAACAACTTGAATTTCAGACTATCCAAAAGACTACTAGATGCTGTTTTCCATAACCTGCAGAATTACGATACTCACTTTCTTATAAAGCCCTTGGCTGAGCATTACATAACATTACATGACAGAACCATGGTAGTTGAAAATCCTGGAAAATTTCAAGTGATTGGAATGACCCTAGAAAAAAACAAATGTATCACAAAACATATTCCCAATGGGACTGATTGCAATGGAAAGACACTATATTTCAAGTTAAGATTTACTGATTCATTCCTATTCATGAGTGCCTCTCTGAAATCTTTGGGAGGCAATTCAATACCTGCTCAATTGAGTATCAGCTGCTCGATGTTTCCAGACAACAGCCAGTTCGAATTGGCAAAATGGAAGGGAGTATTTCCTTATGACTTTGTTAGTCACCAGAAAGTCTGATGTTCAAGTCACTCTCAGCCAAAGGATGCTTTTCATAATGAGAAGAGAGGCCAAGACATTAGTCATGAGGATTACACTCATAGCCAAGCTGCATGGGATATGTTCAACTGCATAAATTTGCTGCAGTATGCCATTAATTACATATGTGTGGACACTTGTTTGCTGGCTAATGTTTTTGAGAATTTCAGGACTGTATGTCTGGCTAATTACTGTCTTGACCCCACGATGTACGTCTCAGCTCCATCTCTTTCATGGGACACTTTATTGTCAGTGACACATGCGAGGTTAGATCTTTTGACTGATCCTTTTGTGTATCTTTTTGTAGAACCCGGGGTTAGGGGTCGCATTACCCATGTTTCAAAAGTACGTGCAGAAGCCAACACTGTTTACATGGGTGAGGACTATGACCCCAGTGTGGCATCGAAATATATATGCTATTTCAACATAAACAGGCTGTACAGTCATACAATGCTGTCCAAGCTTCTGATCAGTAATTTCGAGTGGGTTAAGGCTGATGTGTTCTCTTCATGGGATTTTGCAAACACGGCGAATGACGAAGACATTCATTTTTTTTTCGTGGAAGTTGATCTGTCTTTTCCGGAGGAGTGTAATGATAAACTATCTGATCTGCCTTTGGCCCCAAAAAATGGTGTACCCCAGATTTGCTCGCATGAGAAACACTGAGGCAGTACTTGATGTAGGGACCAAACTTGACTTTGTTTATTGCATTTTGTGCTTTGAGCAGAAGGTATGTATGGCTATGTACATCGAGTTTAACAGTGAGAAAAGTGCCCAGGCTGCAAACACATTCGTAATATAGTTTTTCAAGTTGCAGAATAATTCCATTTATGGAAAAACCTTCCAGAATGTCTGCCGGGAAAGGGACATCAGAGTCATTTCGAGGTATGACACAATCTATGGGGTTGCAGCGCTGATTGAACATCTGACATTCAGGCATGGCAGATTGTCGATGAAAACTTAGTCCTTATCGAGATGTCAAAGAGTTCTGTTCCATTCAACAAACCTTTGTATGCTGGTGTTGGCATTATAGTCCTTTCAAAATTAACTGACTATGAATTTCACTATGGGCTGTTCACAGTAAAGTTAGTACTTTGAAGGCCCTTCTAAATTTTTCCTTTCATCCAATTTCCATCTTCTTGCTGCTTATTAATATAAACATTGCAATGTGATTAATAAACACAGTGTAAACATTTCACCAACCTCATAATTTAATGCCTGAGGCTGCAATAAGATATTATTAGTGGTTAAAGCCTGTTGGAAGGGCTGTTCACATGCTCATCAAGTCTACACCGTTCATGTAACAAAGTTAATGTTGTCTGGTATGGATGATAACCATTACAATAAGGCAGATGGAATATCAACCTTACCTTTGGGACACTATCAAATATCTGTTTTTTTTTGTTCTTATATTAATTTCAACACCACAATACAATTTACAGACTTGACAGCACCACACATCGCCAAGGACGCCCATCTGCCACCACCACACACACTTCTTGGTTCACACTCATCACAGCTTAATACAGATGTCTGCAATCATCATCGCAGTTGACTACAAACATAATCACAGCTGACTACAGATGTCTACAATCATCATCGCAGTTGACTACACCAACTACAAATTACATCACCATTCAATGCTGCTGCTCGCGGTTTGCCTAACCAGATTACCGCTGTCTTCGATAAATTGTCCCCTTCTCTAATAAGGAGAAATTGATAGTGGAAACTGCATGCATGTGAGAGTGTTGTAAGCAGTCATTTGGCATGTGTGTGTCTGATAAAAATACCTACAAAAGAACAGTCAACAGTAAGTTTCTTTTAAATTCCTTAAGAGTTTGTAAATATTGTATATACTTAGGAAAAATACATCAACCATAATGCTCTCAAAATTTTTTATAATTTAGAATATTGTATGCTTTACATAAATGTGTATTGTAAATAGTTGTTCTTGCTTTTGTATATAAATGTGAAAATGTGTAAACACAATGTTTATTGTAAATAGTTGTATAATATTTTATATAAAGCTGTTAACTTGCATTTTAGCATGTGTATGTGCATGTGTGTAAATAATGTTTGTTTGATGACAAAATAATGAATTTTTTTAAACATGTTTTGTAGTAAGCATCAATAACTTGTTCGAGCTCATAATGGCAGAGAATAATAATAAAAAAGTCTTGTTTTTACCCTAAAGTGATTAATTTGGTAAAATATATTTGTGAATAAAAATTGTTGGTAGTAAAGTGAATATTTTTGTGCGATATTGTAAATACTTTGATAAAAGATAATTTCTGAAAAGAATATTTGATAATAAAATGATAAAAAGGAATAGTGTGTGTCTTGTTGTTATTTTTTTCAAAATCTCATGTCAATAACTTTTTTCAGTAATAACTAAACATTGATGGTAACAAGCTAAGTATCTGACATGAAAGAAACCTGCGATCGAATGAATAAATTTCGTTAAGGAACGAGAGAGCAGGTTAAAGTCTTTGTCAACTCCTGCCATTCAAGTTGAAAGTTGGAGCAGGAGACACTTCAACCTGCTGGCCATCTTTTGTGACATCCCAGGGGAGCACATTGAATGCAAGCCCCCAATACCTTTAAACAAATAGGTGACAAAGACCTCTGTCCCTTCTTGCCAACAAGAAAGTTTCTCCAGCTAAAAATTTTACGTCTGCACCAGACAGAAACGATTGAACAATTTAAATACTTCATTTTACATATACACATATTACAGCTCTTCAAGATCCAATACGATTATGCCTGGAAAAGAAGACAAACACAATAAAAAAACATATAATCTAGTTTTTAAGTAAATGCAATTCAATTAAAGTTACATAAAATACCAATATATTTACACCATAAACTTGCAAGAGTCTGTCCTACCTTCATCTCTAGTGTTTGCCGCAGTTTACAATTTAATATAAAAGTATTTTATAGGTAACCTTTTTTTTCATGTGTTAAGTCAATATTGCGATAAGATTTTCAAATCACTTTTCTGAGCTAAGTCTACAAAAATTCCTATCAGTTTAAAAATTCAGTTTGTGTTAACAAGTGCAGTGAATTTCATAAACATAATTTTTTTCCCTTTATTTACCGTAATTTAAACACAGTTGCCTATCGGACGTGCTGCACATATCTACTCACAGCTCGATGTAAGTGCTACTTATTCATACATCGAACAGACTTATTGTAATATCTTTTCAGGTATGTGATTGTGTCTGGTTTAAGTCATATTCAGAGTTTTTGTTTGCCTTAAGTTATCATTCACCAGGCTGAATCATCTAAGGTATGTGTAATTTGTATGTGTAAATTTGTTAATGAGTTATTTATTCATACTTACTAGCTGGATTTCATTTAAAGACAGTAAAACATAGTTGTTTGTTATACTTGTCTCTCATGTTATTTATTCATATGTAGAACTCGTTTGAAATATATATCATTTAAAGACTCGGACTTGTGTAATTTCATACTGGCTAGCTGGATTTCGTTTAGTCAGTTTGCACTTTTCGACACCAGATGTTATTCACTTAGTTAAAATTCTCTCTTGTATAAATTATATTTCTAAGTTCGAGACTCATGTTATGTTTAATTCCATATCGAAGAGTCACATAATTCCACTTATTATTCACATAGTCGTTTGAAATTTGTGATTCGATGCGTGTAATTTATTCATATGTACAACACTCTGAAATTCTTTAATGTTTAATTGCATTCGGAAACAATCATCAATTGTTTGTCATTTCTAACACATAAATCGCATATTTCAAAGTCGCCTATCTCCCACCACCATCTATGAATAATAAACCCCCCAAAAAAACATAAAATTTACTCATAGGCCACTCTTAGAATATAAATTGTTTAAACACTCTGAAAATCTTTCATGCATTAAATCAATACTTAAAAATCGCCCATCTACCACCAACATCCCAACAAACACATCAAAATTAGAAAGAAAAAAAAAGACAAATTACACTTAGCACACTCTTGCACTCAACTCAACATCCATATCACACATTGCAATCCACCACTCTGGTTAGTCGACTGCCAGAGCTCCAAGGATGAAGATGTGCCAAACCTCCAGCTAGCCCCTCCCCCACCCAAAAATAAAGAAGTACAAAAAATATTGATCGAATTAAAAACTAACCCATTCAATAAATTTAACCCTTTCAATAAATTTAACCCTTTCAATTAATTTTACCACTTCAATAAATCTAACCCTTCCAGTTTAATAAACCCTTTCAGTTTTTGACTAACCCTTTCAATCAATTTAACCTTTTGAAATCAATAAAGGCAGCAGCCCCTTTTGATCTGGGACCGGCACACCCCTACTACTAAACTAGTTTGTACAATTACAACGGCCGTTTTGTTATGGATCTCAAGAAATATTAGTACTATACTCACCCGTATCCACAAGCTTAAGCAAAATGGCGGACACACAGCAACGTGTAATAGTATATATTTGTTCGTGAAAAAACTATTTGGGTGATAAAAGTTTAGTTGCATGCAAAATATAATGTATTGCAAATTTAAATGACGCAAAACACTCAAAACAACTCAAATTATCACAATGGAACGACAATTTCAATCAAACGTAAATGTATTACTCATTAACTCTTAATGTTTCCTAGCTACACAGAACTCTTAAATCGGTTCTCAACACCTTGTTATTGCTAAGAGCCATATCTTTATTAGAGAGTCAGACAATGCAGTGACAATATAATGTACTGGAGCCGTGAGTAAGGGAAACAGCCAAAATTATTTCTACATTCTAAATTTGAAACAGTTAGAATTTCACTATTTCAATCAGTGAACAGTATCTGACTGATTCAGCAGTCATTTCAGTGAATTTATTTGATGAATCAGTGAAAAATGCCAGATTTCCTTCACTTATTGATTCAGTGACATTTTCCACTAATTTATCAGTCATTTTTTTCACTGTTTTGTAGTGTTTTTTTTACTGATGTATCAGTTAAAACAGTGCGCAAAAATGGCCTTCGAGCAACCTTTATTAAATGGCCGTTAAACAATGTTTATACAGTGAATTAACGACGAATAAACTAATAAAACCAATACAGAATACTTTCTAAAATGTGTTTCGTCTTCCAAAACGCCATTTTATGAGGTAATATGATTATTCAGCCTTTCATTCCGTTTTTATGTCTTCCATTTCGTTTTCATGTAATCGTCACAGCACTCTGTTGTGGTTTAAACTGCATATAATGTGGTGAGGAGAGTGCACTCATACACTCTAAAAAAATTTAAAATTTTTACGGAGAAATTCTTTGTAATTTTACAAATGCTTCTAACAGTACAGAGATTTTTCTTGTAAAACTACATGGTCCGTATTTGTAATAGACCTTAGGAAATGTTTGTACTATACCGAGCCGTATCCACGAGCTTCAGCAAAATGGCGGACACTCAACAACGTAAAACCGTTTAAAGCTGTTTGTGCAAAACTATGGCTGCAAAAAGAAATGTATTGGAAATTTGAATTACGTAAAACACTTAAATCAACTCCAATAATCATAACAAAACGACAAGTTCAATAAAACGTGTCCGTTTATTAATTATTTATTAATGTTTCCTAGCTAAACACAACTCATAAATCGACTCTTAATTCCCCGTTGTTAAAAGGCGTACAAATATTTTAACTCAACAACTGAAATCTTAAAAAATAAATGTACCTAATATTCTTAGCCGTATAACTTAAATATTATTTTGTATGTATATGTACCTATATTAACAGTAAAAATAAGCATTAATATTGTACGTCAAGTTGCTCTTGTGGATAAAAGTGCGGGTTAGTGATAAAAGGGTTGTGAGTTTTAAGCCCCGTGCCGGCGAGGTGTAACTTTTTTTTTGTAAAATTATAATTGGAATATATATATATATATATATATATATATATATATATATATATATATATATATATATATATATATAGTTTTCTCTGTTACTAATTCATTGCATCTGTTTTTTAGAAGAAAAAAAAAGTAATTTTATGTACACTTCTCAATAATGTCAGTTGTAATACAAGACTACCATTTATAATATCACAAAGAAATGTTATGCAGATTATACAAGAAAACTCTTTGTTATTTTACAAAGGATTTTCTTGGCAACTGGGTTTCCAAGGACTTTCTTGTAAATGAACAAAAAAATTTTTACAGTGTATATACCGTTCGTTTTAACAATCCTATTCCTACAAATTAAACTAAAAAACGAATAGTAAGACAATAAACTTGACTATGTTGCTTAGATGGTAAGGCACCGGTCTAAAAGCAAAGTGTAAAGAGTGTGTTTGTTCAATTCAGGCCACATTCGAAATTTTTTTTTAACTTTTTTAAATTACGACAAATTGCACAATATAAATAGCATACTGTCGTAAATATGTTTACTTCGTTTAATTATTTGCTTAAATTCAATAAAGTCAATATTTAATTCGCCACTGCAATCGGCTGTCACGTATCCATCCGTGAAATTGCTTTAAGTCACTATTACAATCAGATAAATTTTTTCACCGAAACAATCAGTGATTTTCCAATGATTCTAAGTGGAACCATTTTCACGGATTCGAGTAGTCAAATTTCACTGCGAATCAGTGTTTTTCCACTGATTCGAATTTAGGGTGTACTACTATTAGTTGCGTTGCCATTCGACAGCTCCACGCGTAAGAAGAAGCTATTGTATAGCTGTTAATGTTAACCAGAAAACTAGCTCCGAAATGGCGTAGCAAATATATTTTGGCTTTGTTCCCTCCGCAGATATTTTGGTTCATTACAACCATCAATGAGCCATTCACGGTTACTGTCGAACATTTTGAACATTAGCCCGTCTTAGGCGTCATTTAGGAAAGAATGAAATATCAACCTAGCCACATTTTCTCCTATTTCTCTCATGAGAAGGAAGAAGTGCTAATATTATCACTAAACATTATGGGAATGGTACGCGAAACCCCATCAGTCTGCAATAAACCAAGTCTAGTCTTCTTATTTACCAGTGTTATATTTTGCAATTATTTTTCAAAGAAGGATATATTACTCTAAAAACTATTAAAAAATCGTCAGATTGAGGAGCAGAATGTCACTGAACTAAGACTCGTAGGCCTAAATGATAACTGAAATGGTAATTGATACGTAAAAAACCTACTCTGTGCTGAATAACACGCACGAGAACGCTCGCGAATGATACAGCTGAAGAATAACAGCATAACATTTCTTTAGCATAATGAAACTGACTTTGGAATCAGCAATAATGCGGTGACCGCTGGAGCTGAGGTTCCAGGTTCGAATCTCGGTTAAGCCGTGGGTTTGTAGGCAAATCATAATGTAATTGTTAACTAATGTACGTTAATTACCTTCTCCTTCGGGGGAATTAATAAATATAATAACTAAAAAACAGCTAATGGGGGAGGGTTGCGCAGAAGTATTATCGATGTATTCATAAAACAAAGTCGCCCGGTCGCTTGTGTCTGTGTATTCGACTAAGGCTTCTAAACTACTTGATTGATTTCGATGGGATATTCACCGTCGTTTAGAGAATTTCTTGAGGAAGGTTAAGGTATATAATGCATTAATATTAAATGTAAGGATAGTAGAGAAATGTTGACGTTTTCTAATCAAGTCGGGAAAAGCCGCTTTTCGGGTGCTTACGTGTCTTACGCTGACTAAACCATAATAGATACACCGAATGAATGTATTACATAATTCTTGATCTCAAAAAGGTCTACAAATAAGTCCACGACAGCATATGTTTATCTTTTAAGGATGGCCCACAGTAACAATTTTTAAACAACTACATGTGTGAAAATCGCACCCACGCGAAGCTGGGGTGGTATGCTAGTAAAACATAAAAACCTGTTAAATATTAATTAAAATAGACTTTTATGGGTTGTGCAGCCTCACTGTTAAAATTTATTTTCAATCTGAATTATTTCTGCATTCTTTCGTGTTTTAATTAATTAGTATACCAGCTATAAAATACAGTAATAGCCACAATAAAACACGGCTCCGAGTACATAGCGTAAAATAAATCTCTAATGAGTGATACGACAAAGAGTCTGAATATATTACACACGATGGTATTTGCCTTTACAGCAATAATTCCAATCACTTAAAACTATAGGTAAAACCGCATTACGTAATAAAAATTCTGCCATTTTGTGATAGGCAAACTCAACTGGGTTATCTTAGACATATTATTAACAAAAGTGTCAGAATTAATGAAACAAGTCCCTTCTCTCAAAACAGTCACAGCAATATTTTCTGAAGAGTTCTAGTATACATATCCTAACGAAAAACTAGGAAGACTGCCGGTAGGCAACGCTCCTTAAAATCGACATTCCTAATGGGCACATATAGTATGTGCATATTTACGATATTGTAATACCCTTAAGTGTAATGAGTGCTACCCACAGAAACTACAATAATCTGTTGACAAATTCATACAAAAAACCCTTGACAAAGGTGCAGTGTGCATTCAAAAACTAAGAAGACGTTTCCGTTAATTTTGAAATGGTGTTTGAATATTGGCCGCTGTATATTAAATATTCTTTAATTTCACGAAGTTTGACGCAACGTAATGATGCCGATACAAAAGCAGAAATTTATGGCATAAAATATTTTACAATATTTGCAGATATTTGTAGAACTGCATATTCTAAAGGAAATTGTGTCTTGATTACAACTTCAAAGACACTTAACGTTCATACGAATTATATCATTACGCACGTGTTTTTTGCTTATTTTTATAGAGACGAGTTGCTGTTTTATGACTACAGGGTCAATAAAATTTTATGCAGTATGGAAAAATATTGGTTAGGAATATTTTAAAGAACAATAACTAAACAATTGTTATAAAGTTAGCAATTTGTAGATCCTGAAACCTGAACTAGATGGGCAGGTGTGATGAGGTACCACAGAGTACTATGAACACAGACGCGAAACACCCGCTGATACCGCGAACTAAAGCCTCACAAGCCAGCAATTTAGTGTCGTCAGCAAAACGGAATAACATCCCCCAATCAGCGCCTAGTCATCTACTCGCCAGCCTGCAGCCCAGCCAATAGGGAACCGTTCGCAGCGTGTTGTAGCCAATATGATTTAAGGACCGTTCCCAGATCCTCGCACAGCCAATCAGAGAATGAGTACGAACGCGCCATTATTGAAGCCACGTACACTGTCTATAAAGTATTATTATACCTACACTAAGTAATGCAACAGGGAATTATAAAGATAATTTAGGTAGCCAGACCGTTAATTTACAAGTAGCATTAAATCTTAACGCCTACTGGTAAGCCTATGCTTTGATAAAATCGCAGTTACACTCCCCTCAAATTGGCACCTTCTTAGTTTCCATATATACCTTTTATCCCTTTCGTAACATTTCAATCGATAAAATACATTGGTGGAAATACTTGTTCTGCTCTATTGGTCGGAGGTTACAACACCATCTCATTTTCTTTTAGGATCGCGTGAGATGTTCCGTATTTGTTGCTTTTCTACTTCTCGCGAATGTTTACCTGGTCGAAAAAGATTTTTGCCGCCCCTTTCGAGAGGCCACGGTGCCTGACCGGTTAGCCTGCTCGCCTCCCACCAAGGCGAACTGGTTTCACTCCCCGGCCGGGTCACCCCCGGATTTCCCCATGTGGGAATCATGCCGGGTGATATGCCACTGGTCGGCTGGTTTTCTCGGGGATCTCCCGTTTCCCCCCGAACATTATTTCCGGGGCTACTCCATACTCATCTCGAACACTTTCATTGGCGTTCAAGACCTCGACGTTAAGAGGCGACCAAATATCTTCACTCATTCACTCACCTCTTTCGATCTCGTACTGTTTTATTCCTCACAGGTTTCACATAATAGCATATTGTTGAGAAGCTGTTGCATTATTGCAAGCTGGCTGTTTGTACATCGGAAGAGGAGTGCAGGCTCTGATCACGTGGTGGGGGATGCTGGAAAGAGACACACGATGCAGCTGCTACGCGCCTCGGCTTGACTTTTCACATCTGGTAGCGACTAATACCTTGCATATAGTCCCCAACTTATTGTTCCAAGAAGAGAATCAAGATTCATACTTTCCGTGACAACATCCGTGTTTATTTAAATCTTATATCTCTCTCTGTGTCTCTCCCCATCTAAATGCTTATTTCATGTTTGTAAGCTATTCATGTTAAAGTAAGCACTTATGAAATCTATCTGATTTTGAATAATAATCAATAAATATATTTTTATTTTAGACGTTAAATTCCGAGTGCGGTGGAATATACACACGGTGTTTATTACTCATGTGGCAATATCTCCTTAAAAAAATAAATATAAATAATAAAAAATGGCTGAAAGTAAAAAGTAACCAAGATATCAAAAGTGCTCACTTTACCGTGAACAGGCTATACTAAGGTGTTGAATATTTAAATAATATAATTTCTTCTGTAATATTGCTTGTTTTTGGTTGTGTAAATACATGCAAACAAAATATATTTTCAAATTAATGAGTGGAGTGGAGAGATTGGCGCGAGTCTTAACATCGAGGTCTTGAGAGCCGATAGGGGTGAAGTTAGGTGAGTATGGAGTGGTGCCAGAATGCAGGGACGTGGGAAACGAGAGATCCCCGAGAAAACCCACCGGTCAGCGGAATCGTCCGACACGGCTCCCTCTTGCGAAAATCCCGGCAGCGACTCCGCCGAGAATCGAACCCGGTTTGCGTAGGTAGTAGGCGAGCAGTCTCACGACTACCCCGCCACGATAATGAGGCAAGCTTATTACAGTGAGTTATAAATGCATATTACAAACTGAAGTAGTGACAAACCACTGCTTATAAACCTACGGAGTGGGGGAGGGGACGCCCCTGCTATTTGATACCTGGAAGGGTGACTTTTACCCTCCCCCCCCCACCATCCATAATATTCGGCGCGTGTGTCGTTGAAGAAGGTTTGAAATGATCTTGCCATTAGATAAACATCTCGACGATAAGTTAGTTCATTCGGAAGTTCATAAGTGGTCAATAAATAAGATAGCATTGTAGTAGCAACGCTGTAAGTTAGGACTTGGGAGTTCTGCCAATGTTGGGCCACTTTTCCCAGGGAAAGGATATCATTGGACGGCGGTGACACGGCAACTGGGAGGGAGTGCCTGCAGTTTCGTCTGCCCGCCTGCCACTTACCTGTGATTGATGCTTAGCAAGTCATTGTGACGCTCTCTTTCGCTTGGGTAGAGCGGAGCCAAGTTAGTTCTTAGGCAGGCGCGACCGTAGCACACGTATAATATTGTCATTTACCCAGCAGAAGGATTTACAATCCGGCGAGTTGCAATTGTTATTGACGACACGGATATGGCGACCCTGTGTGTGATAGTTCTAGATATTCTTCCGGACGAATGCTCCGAGGTTTGTAAACCGCCTAGGCGTAAGAGCGGGGGTGTGAGAAATTCACGAGAAACCGAAAAAAAAACCTGAATAATTTCGTGTTCTGGACTGCAACATTTTGTTAGCAGGTATATTTAAAAAATAAACTAACGTGATAAGATACCTGGTAATATTATTTGTTATTCACTCTGAGAAATTATAGCAGATTGTAAAATAAATAGCATTTATAGCTGCATAGATTTTTATGTGATAAAGTAAATCAATATTTAAATTAAATCGATCCATCACTACCCTGATATTTGTATCAGTATTATTCGCACTGAAAAAAAGGGTGAAAAATTGGGCGAAACATAGTTAGTTTATATTTGGGCTGCCCTTTGAACGCTTCCGATATATAGAAACGGATGGTTGTGAATAAGAATAGAATGTAAATAGAAGGAAAATATGAAGTGCTAAACGTGACGTCTGATTCAGAGAAATCGAACAGGACGCAGGAGAGCTAGACAAGAATTCCTAAAATGAGCGTGACGTAGTAGCACCGGGTATAAGGCCTGATGCTTTGTCTTGTAGTCATTACGAGAAGGTGGTGATGGAGCCGAAAGGGGGGGGGGGGGAGAACTGTCACGTGCGCTAGGACGAGATGTAGTTCAGTTATATTTTTGTTTCTCTTTCGGAGAGACAGTTTCTTCGCGGCTGGGTCGCATTTCAGCGCGAGCTGACAACCTCCCGGACAGCCAGAAGGAGGCGGGTGTTTGTTTATCTGTTTGTTTGTCCGCCAAAGCGCGTGAGCTATCCCCAGACGTCTCTGCTCGTCCGGTTCCCATCTTGTCGCCGAACACCCTTCATCTTTACGTCCCACCTCTCAGTCTCGCGCGCTTCTCTCTCTCTCTTTCTCTCTCTCTCTCTGTCCCCCCTCCCGTCATCTTCAACACATCACAACTTCCTCGTGAACTCCCCGAGTTCGGCAAAGCGGCGAGTCTTTCAGACACGTAACGAACTCCGCTGACGACTGAATGAATGTCCCGGGCGGTTTACGCCAACTATTTCCAGTCCCTTCTCGCCCATCTAACCTTGTGGCCCGTTGACTCATCTGCGGCGGAAGAGCTGCCCGCCCGCCTGCTGCTCTCCAGATGCCGTGCAGAGCCTCTCCCAAGCAGATTACCGTCAACCTTTTTCCAAACAACAGCTTTTCCTGCCGGGAGCAGGCGGTTTCTTTATTTTTCCAGAGCTTTCTTTGGCCGGTTCTCTCGTCCGTTCTGCGGCGGATTTTCCCTTGGGTTTATAGGCGGCTGACGTTCACGCGGGCATAGAGTAGATTCGGGCACAGATACGAAACTGGTTTGCAGTTTCTTTGATGTGAGCGTACTTATTCTCCAACTGAAGGGGCGAGGCTCTGTGAATGAGTGAAGATGGTTGAGAGTCGATGAGGGTGAAGTGAGGTGAGTATGAAGCAGCGCCAGAAGGTGAAGGAACGGGGGAAACGGGAGATCCCTTAGAGAACCTGGCGACATGCGGCGTCGTCCGGTACGATTCCCACATGCGCAAACCCAGGGGCGACCCCGCACGGGAATAGAACCCGGTTTCGCCTTGGTGGGAGGAGAGTATTCCATCCACTTCTCCACCGCGGCCCCGCGAGGTTCTGAGAACAGGCATTGCGTCTGATTGGATGCTGTATGCTGCGAAAGAATTCATATTTGCAGGAATGCCGGCTGGTGAGTAAGTTACCGGACACTGATTGGCGAATGGGGTGACAACTTGTTGCTGGCCAGAGTATCCATTTTTCTGGCGTGTGTGGCTAGAGTTGGCAGGTATGGGAGGCTCTTTGACGTCTGTATTCTTAAGAGTGGGATGGACTCCCGTGAGAACCCCATGTCCAAGGTCAAGAAGCGAGGGAGCGATAAGGGCGACACTTGCACGCACTTCTTGCGCCTCATCGCTCCTACGCGCAAGACGTTGAGTGTTTCCGGCGTAAAGCTGTACCGCTTAAATTAGATCTTTAACAATGGAGTTTTATTACACGCGATGAAAAACCACAGATTAAACTACGCCAGTATCTTTGTACTTTTCTCTTGCCGCTTAACGAAACTGCATAGGCAAGCATTAAAAATATGATATTTGACCATTTTCACGAATTTTTTTCTCCTTGAATTCATCTAATATTACAAAAAAAAAAGTGGGCATAGATCTTTTTTTTTTTTTTTTTTTTATCTTTTCTGACAAGAAGTCATATTTGCGTAACATTTATTTAACGAGATATGCGTATTCCCCTAAACAACTATTTTAAAAAAGCGGGGGTCCATCCAAGTCTTAAGAAAATACTGTACACGGTAAAGTGAGCACTTTCGAGGCCCTAGCTACTTTTCTCTTTCAGCCAATTTGTATCCTTTAACCACTGTTTTAAATAAATATTGTAGTGTAAGAAATAAACACCACACTCGGAAGTTGACTTCTAGGGCTAAAATAAAATATATTTACTGACTAATGAGAGTGCTTCCAAACGTGTTCACTTTACTGTGATCAGCCTATACTGTGTTACGTGTGTATCGCTAGGCGTACGACAAAAGCAGTACGGCAGGGCGGTGAAGCATTGGGACATATTCAGAAAGTCTCTCATCTTGTGTAAGCCAGAGAATGTTAATTTAGATTTACAAACGTGCGTTACGATAACCGCGCACTGTTTATTAAAACTCCCTAAAAATATCGGGTTATTTTAATTTCTCTGCTTGGTTCCGTCCTTTTGTGTATGGCCGGTTCTATCAAGTAATACCAAAATATTTAGGGTATTTTGAACATAGTAAGAGTATAATATTATTATTTAACGTATTTTCTCGTAACCTACTTGACGAATAAATGCAATCAATACGTCTTATTTAAGTCAAAGTTCGTTGATTGACATAGGGACACACGAATTTCGCGAATAGATCCTCGCATATGCTATATTTAAAAACACGACAGGCATACTAGCAGTTTTCTTTCTCTGCATGGCGAAGTTCCGCTGTGAGAAGTCATTTTCTTACCAGACTGGCCAACCAGAATTAGGCAACTCCAATACCCTATGTCTGTGACTCGCGGGTATTCGCCTAAGACGCGTAAAACATAGACCAGACCATACGATCAAGAAATTAGGGATCTCAGTTTATTTGTCAATATTGCTGTAGTGGACTTTTTGACTTGTGTTATAATTTTCAGAAAATACGAGTATTTTTTTCTGCAAATACACTGATTGTTTGGTGTTTGTCATACTTGCTTTAGTTTGCAAACAAATGATTGAATGCAATTAAAATTCGCCAAAATTAAATCAGTTTATTATTTCAACCTTCACTGAAAAAATATTTTCTGTGATTTTCAGAATACCAAAAACGTATGATTTAATATAAAGAAAAAAGGAGAAAAAAAGGGCGGGGGGGGGGGGGTTGTCGGAATCCCCGTTATCTTTCATACATGTAGGTGTATTGGAATATATTATGGTAATGATGTACAGTAACGCAATATTATTAGTGCTATAAGGATCCAGTGGGGATTATCAAATATTTTTATTTACCTTTACAAATATAACCTTCTGTGTAATACATTCAGACCACACAACCAGAGTTGTGTAATACATTCAGACCACACAACCAGAGTTGTGTAATACATTCAGACCACACAACCAGAGTTGTGTAATACATTCAGACCACACAACCAGAGTTGTGTAATACATTCAGACCACACAATCAGAGTTGTGTAATACATTCAGACCACACAACCAGAGTTGTGTAATACATTCAGACCACACAACCAGAGTAAGCGGGCAACATACGTGTTTTATTCAAGGATAAACACGGGACATAAACTTCGTGAGTGACTAAGGATGAAATAAAAATCGGAATGCTGCGGTTTGCATGTTGACATCGGAATATATGGCAGAGAGAGAGAGAGCGGAGAGAGAGAGAGAGAGAGAGAGAGAGAGAGAGAGAGAGAGAGAGAGAGAGAGAGAAAGAGCTGTTTATCCGAAAGGAAAAAGAACAAGCAAAACAAAACGTCGGTTGTAGTAACGACAGGGATTTAAAACTTTTGAAAGGACCGTATGATCCTTTGAAATACCCTCACGGCATATCTGTCGGCATTTCGGCGCCCGTGATGTATAATCAGTGATGTAGAGAAATTCTTGGAATTACTGTAGCGTATTTCTGTAGCGTGAAGTAACCACGTAGTTGTAAGTCCATCTCACATCAGCCATCAGTTTCATGGCAGAAATAAAAGAGGCAGTCGACGATTAATATCAAATTTTCAAGGAGAAGAAAATGTGAAAAAAGTGTGTTTGTTTTAAAATTATTGATTCGTAAAAAAGAGCAAAAGTTCGTTGTGAAATTGGACTATAAAATGTAAACACCGTTAAGTATCTCATCTCTAAGTTAAACTACACTTAAATTGTGGTTTTACTATCGTGGAAAGTAACTTCACTAATTATTCTCGTCCTGAAGTTAAATAACGTAATAATACTAGCTCTGTTTTTGTCACGTTGGATGCAAGATTCGATAGTAAGGTTTGAAATGCCACGCACTAGTGATTATTAAACATCCCGACATATTTTTTCGAGGCAGGATCACAAAGAATGGGGTGTTAGATGTATTGACTACCATCACATAACAGTTAAAAATACAGAGTAGAATCAGTAACTTATACTACGAACTCCAGCCGTACATGCCGCCAATGAGCCAAATGACGTGGCTGCCCAGCAACATGTCTGGACGAATGCATACGCATAGCATAGCCTAAGCAGGCGTTGCCTCGTATGCCAGTCTGGGACAGGTTGGATGGAGTTTACCTGGTCGATGCGACCTCCACCTCCTGCCTATTCATGTGTTGACACTTTGTTGGCCTACATAGCTTTCTATAGGCTGTTCACGGTAAAATGAGCACTTTTGAAAGCCCTGCTTAAGATCTACTTGTATACATGTTGTGTATTCCTCCGACTGATGTAACATTAACATTACTATGGGCCTCATCACTTTATTCATCCCTAGGTCGAATTAAACTTTGAAGTTATTAAGAAAGTAAATGCTTTACAAATCTGCTCATTTTTACACTTCGGTACATTGAAAAGCCAAAAAGCGAAAGAAACAATTTTAAGTTATCACAAATGGCTACCAAACATTTTTATTTGACGTTAAGATATGGAACTACTTTATTTCCATCGTTGCCAACTTTACTGGGCGAATGTCGCGCACTACGCCCGTTAAAATGTACGTATGCGGGGGGCAGTGACTTTTCTCTAAGGTTCATTTCTAAAGTGCTCACATTATCGTGAACAGCATTTATATGCGCCAACGGCCACGTGGCGATCCTCGATGGTCACCCACCCAAGTACTGACCTCGCTCAACACTTTTGAACAACGACGACCAGAAGACATTAATTTGCCACACTGTTAGACATTTCTGTAGACTTACGGAAACTTCTACGGCGATGTAGAGTTTACTGACGGAAAGCCACTCTATAATGACGAATAACGGAAATGAGCTCCGTAAATATAAAATACGGTAGCTATTCGTATTCTTATGACTTCGATTTTCAGACACAAACAATGGAAATTATACCTGGAGCGTACAGAATCCCATTTTGACGATACTACTTCGTGTAAAATGGTAGTGGGTGAGTGGCAAACCACTCATGGAGTGTAAATTCGTTGATTCATGTTCAAATCTCGTTACGGGGCAAAACTTTCTGTGCACACGGTGAAACATGCACATGACGAAAATAAATCAATTTTCTCGTAACCTCGTTTTATAAACCGCAAATATAACAAGCACTCTAGAATCTAAGACAGGCACGTTCGTCACTCTCATGTAAAATCCTATATTTACGAAATACTTCGCGCAAAGTTATGGTAGGTGATATGTTTGAGTTATTGAATGTTAATTTTTTGGTTCGTGTTCAAATCCCATTGCAGCACAAAATATGGAACTTGTTTTTTTTTAATTTCTCAGGTATACACAATGAAATACGCTATGAAAATAACATGACTTAGATACCAAGAGGTACATTCATCGTTTCATATAAATTCCCGTATTTACAACACTGATTTTTGTAAAAACATGGTTATAGTAATATATATGCACCATGAATCACCCACAAAACTAAAGTAAAACGCCTTTTGCTACCTCTTTTTATAAATAGGAGTTTTAAGGGGGGGGGGGGGGGGAAACATGCAATATTGGGGACACGTTCTGTGAATTCGCGGAGAGGACGTTATTTAAAAAAACGAATAGACCGTAATTTAACGCCGATGTCTGGATAAGTTGTAACCGTTATTTTACACAATTTTACGGACTTTTTTTTCTAACAATGCAGTGGGGTATGGCAGTCGTCATGTCTGATCGCAGCATGCGATAGCCAACCAGACGAAACGCTCGTTCGCAGAGCTTCGCGTAGCCACTCAGATTTGGCACGCCCGCATTAAATGAGCCACCACACTATTCCGTATCTGCGTTATTATAAAGTTGTACTTAAAATTACGTAAGTTATAGCCAACCTCCCGTGGCGCAGTCGGTTGGCGCGCCACGGATCTGGTGTGCGGGAAGCTCTGGGTTCGAATCCCGGGTGATGTATGGGTGGTAATTTAAGTCAGGTTATCTGTTAGTCTGTAAGCTGTCCTCTGCTAAGCTTTCCAGCATAAAACTGGGGGACGTTAAAAAGTTCTTTACGTAAATTTTAGAAACTGTTTATGCACAAAACATACACCATACAAGACATCGTGGTCAACACACACAAACCAACGATCAACTACATGATTCAAAGCTTGGAGAGACATTTTGCGGGGAACATCAGATACCACAGTTCGTATTGAGGTCATTGGCCTTCCTGCTGTTGTACGCGCTCCTTCAAGTCAGGGAACTGTGGCGGCCAGCGCAATGTTCTACAGCGCTGGACGTACCTACATGTATTGCTGTATCTTTCAGCCAATCAGGCCAACCTGTACTCGGTCCTATAAGGTACGACAGAAGTAACTTCCAGAGCAGTTCGGTATGGACTGGTCCATTCTGAGATCTTACAAGCTACGGGTGCCACCACAAACCACCAGTTGTCACTTCAGCCCTATTATTAAATCCAGACTGTGCACACCTTCAGAGCGCCAACACTACACACAAAGGACAAGAATGTTATAGCACATTACGTTTTTAATTTGCTGCCGTTGAATGCCAACCAATAGAAGGAGATACTCTCGTTCCAATCGCGATGTGTGGAGTGGAACCACCCCATCTGTCAAAAATTTAAACACACTGCTGCCAACTTTTCGACAATATCCACTAATACACATAATTATTGTAAACTTGGAGTTGAGTCTTATACGTGATCATTAATGTCCTTTTCCCGCAGTGTGCATAAGGCTTTCTGATTAATGTATCATGTTATACTATTTTTCAAAATGGTGGATTAAAGAAATTTTGAGTTGACACATGTGATGGCTGAAATATATACAGCCAAAGTTTCATTGCAATTAATTAAATGTTTTCGACAATAACTAAAATAGCTATATGGCCGCCATTTCGAAAATAAGTATGTGACAAGACCTAAAATTATCAGTTAACATCACCTACCGCAGTACTACTTGTTTGCTATATTTGGTAGGAATCTGTCAATTGTTCCCGAGATATGACATTAATTTTTTGTTTACTCACTGTCGCATATAACTTGGCAAGATCATGACAGCCAGTGAGTGACAACTTAACGTATACAAAACAAACAATGTGCCGTTGACAAGATCCCGTATCAGTTGATGCACGAACAAACAAAAATTAATATTACGTTGGCTATTCTGAGTGCACTGCCGACCCACATCAGACAAGCAAATTATACGCTGATAAGTAAGAGTTCCTAGATTAATTAATACATTTTATTTTGCGTCGTCATAAACCAGCGATTGTTAGTGTTACAAACTAAACTTCGTGCTAAAGTAGTAATGTATTGTAGGTATAGGTTTTGAAAATGAAATGAACATTATAACGATCCTTATCTAAATGAAACGCAACTTCAAAAATTGGGAGTTCTTTTCACGTCTTATCTCCACTTTGCATCCATGCCTTCCATACGTGCTTGATAATAATTCTAAATGCTTACAGAAAAATTCCAAGGTATTTTTGTATTATTAAAAAAAAAAAAATTACGAAATAGGTCTCTATTTCAAATTCGTATCGTTTCGAGTCAGTAATAGTGGAAAAGACGGGATCAAGAGGCAGGCCAACGTGCTGCTACCTGTTGAGTAACGCGCTCGGCTCACAACACTCCCTGCCGCGCCATCTGCCAGTTGTCTCGCAAAGTACTACTAGCCAGAAAAAAATAGCTTCTTGCGTAAAATAACACATTTTGGAACAGATACAAATGGATTTTACTTTTCCACGAGCACTGCATATTTATTTAATTAACATGTATTTCCATGTAGAGCGATTTTGATTACTAGTAGTATCTATTGGACCGGTAATCTTTACGTCTACGTCCATTATACCCCTGTTGTTCTCCCGCAAACCCATATCCTTGTTATTTTCATGTTGTAACTGTACTATATTAACAAAACGAAGAAAGTGGGACGCGCGTGGGTAGTTTTTAAGCAATTCTTAAGTTATTCCACGCCACATATTTCCAACTTGCACTGTTTAGTATTAGTAATAGCTGAATTACTGCTTTGCAAAAATCGTATGTGCGTTTTCAAGCAAGTTCCCCAAAATTATTTTATTTCCGGTTTCATTAACTGTAACGACCAAAGTGTAATAAGAACTACTATTACCGTCGCGGAAATGTTAACTCAAAGTCGCTGTCTCGGATAAATTAAAAAAGAGCTTGCCAATATTTAATTTTTTGCAATTTTTACTTTTATAACCAATGAATTTTTTTTGATGGATGTCAATCTAAAAATATCTTAAAATTTGTTCAGCGTTACAGTACAATGGCATGTGGATTAGCTTACAACGTGTTTATACAATATACAGCCTCCAATTGACGCACCAGCTGATTATGAAAGGATACATAGACGAAAAGTAAACATTTGGCGCTACTTTCATCGAACTGTCAAAATCTTGCCAAGTTACATTTTGTGTTTGTTATATATACTCCTAGCATACAAAGTTAAGCTGGAATTGATTACATGGTTTTGAAGATATAGCATACTATGTTTAAGTAGGTAGATGGCCGACATTTTGAAAATAAATTTTTGCCAAACATGAAATATAATTGTGCCTATCAACTGCCGCAGTGCTACTTGTTTGCCAAATGTGGTAGCAATCTGGGAATTGTTTCCCGAAATATTACACAAAAACCTTTATGAATTAATTTAGCGCTTTCTTACAAAATGGCGTACAAAAGTGTTTATTTTCATTATATGATGCTTGTAATAGATACTTTCAGCGTACAAAATTTGGTTGAAATTGGTCAAACTGTATGGTAGTTATATAAAATAGACCTAAAATATTTGTTTGGCAGCCATATTGAGAATCAGAGACCAATTAAGTTAACTTACTTACATTTACCTGGACTATTATAGTATTATATACGTGCCACGTTTGGCGAAAATTGGTTGAGTAATTTTTTCATGTGGTGTTATCTTCCAAAATGGCGAACAAACAACAATATTCACCTCTTAATTCAATGCTTCTAACTTGTGCTGCCAGAATAAAAAATTTGGTTTAAATCGGTTGAACACTTTCCGAGATATGACACACCACCCTAAATTTTAAAATTGTCCCCATTTTGAAAGTAAGTGCCCAGCGTTGTCGAAAACTATAAAAGTCACGTTTCCTTACTTATTACTAAATGTGTAGCAAGTTTGTTGAAATTAGGTTAACGCGTTCGAAAATTGAAATGGGTGACACATACGCACAGACTCAAGACACGCACCTATACACACATACACATACACACAGCCAAGAAAGTGATCTCATTAGCCTTTCTTGTAGGCTGAATACGTAGCACATATGAACTATTTAACCTTTTATTTTCTTTAGATCATCTACATAATTAAATAAATTGAACTCCCTGTTTAAAACTAAAAGATTGCCTTCGTTTAGATTAATGTGATATGTAGAACTGTGGTTAGTTGTAGATATGACTCTATCTATTTGGATTTTCCCATGGAGATGAAAATGTCCCTGTAAAATGACATGAATTAAAAAATCAATGGCATTGGAATTAAACTTAAAATATTTAAATATTATGGACTAATATAAACTTAAAACAGCTGTCTTATAACGTAGAAATAATTAATCATATATTTCAATTACGTACATCTGACTAAATATAAAGTAGCTCTAAAGCTCTATTTGTACATTCTTGTGGTGAATATAGTTCGTAATGTATGGTTTTGAGTAAAGTAACCTAAAAGTTAAATGGGAAATAAAGGTTACCAATAAGCTTCATTTAATTCTGCACTAAACAGGACCTACACTATATTAATCATTGGACTGCTCCCTTCGTAAATACTGACGCTCTCAACCATGATTGTTATGACTGAAGTTTTCATAGCTGGCGTGCTGTATATAAAAAAATAACAATCATGGCAATGAACTATAATTTTCAAAGCCTTTTATGATTCAGTTTATTGAACAAGTTATCAAAACATTAGTTATTTTAATAAATGTTTGTCGCTTAATTAAACGCGTTTTCCTTGTTCATCCATATATAATAGTTTTTCTATTCAAATATAACCTGATAGTCCTTACGATCACATTAAATGAGCAAAAAACTATTAACTTGTTATCTAAGAAAATAATTCTTCAACTGTAATACTAGAATGAAAACCACTTTTCTCTTCGAACACAAATTTATGGAAGATTTTATTTTTGCAACTTTTTTTTTTGTGAAAAATATCGGTGTTTTTTGTACGAAATGTATTCTTGTTTTTGAGCCTCACTCACACTCCAGTTTTCTCAACGTTGGCAGAAAGAAATTACAGGACTTCTGACGAGAACACTGGATCGTGAACAAGAGAAGAGCGCCCGTACAACTAGTGTAACTTGAAGGGTGCACTCGGCCGCCGTCTATTCGCTGTCTTCTACTTCTGCAAAGTAATCGTTTCCTCTCGTCCCATCGACGTGCAGTATTCTGTGGATCGACCTGGCCTTTTTTGTCTCGCCTCACCTCCAAAGGCAAATACTTCTACTTCCTTCACTTCATTGTAGCTACAAAATGACTGCAACTTTCGGTTATTATTCCTGTCAGTGGCAAAATCTTACGCCAGAAATGAAAAACGAGATTAAAGAATTTGATAACTGAGTAGAGAAGGAAACCTCCGTTGCTGTATACTCCACTGCTGCAATAAACAGCCCTGTCCGAATAATAATTGGCTGATAGGGATCAGAGTTAAGCTGAAGAATTCAGGAGTGATTAGTAGCCACTAACCTCTCACACAACAACCATAATGATGCTGTAAACGAAAACTATTGAAATGAAAATATCCTGGCAGAAGTAGGCAACATTTTGATGTAGGAAAACATTAACTACTTTGCTTTGCTATTGCCGTTTTACATATTAAAACACCTGTATGTATAATACTATATAAAACGAAGTTATAAACGAACAACCTAATAGTTGGGTCATGGACGTTTTGCACTTTATGAGAAAAAATTACAATTGCACACTACTAGCTTTAGTCTTCAGGCAAAACCAACACATCAGCGAAACAAGAGTAAAACTGATGAACATTCTTACAGCATGTAGGATATTCCCTAACTGTAGCAGCATCAAACATCAATATATTTGTATAATTTATGAGGAAAATATATCTTACGCGAGTCTTTTGGACATTTCGAAGTATCCATAAGAAAGCTCACTCAAGTTTGTTATTCTTCTTACAGTGCTCATGTGCATGGGTGGAGTGAGCGATATGCATTTTATGACACTGAGCAAACTGCCTAATAAACGTTTGCTCCCAGTTTCAAATACTGTAAAATTTATTACGTTGTCAATTCAGTTACAACCCGAACCGCCCCCGCAAAGGGCAGTGGAAAAAACATCTCTTGTGCGTACGAAATATAAGGCCTCTCCTACAGTAATTTCAATAAATGCAATGATAAATTAAGTTTTTTCTAAAATGATAATCACTCAACTGATGGTAGTGAAATAAAATATTTGTGCATTGTACGCAAGCTCTACTTGTGAAACAAGTGGAAATCTCGAACAGTACACATTAGTTGATGGAACAAAAAGTTTTCCTTTCTCAGCTCACATTTAACCTATTTCTAGAAACACATTAAAAGCCTGGGCAGTTTGCTCAGTACCAGTGTACACGTATGATCTGCAGAAATATTGGTGGATTTGATGCTAGTGTTAAGTATGAAGATACTGTGTGTTGTAAACAAGATTCTCTTTATTCAGAAAAATTTATTCTTGTTTCTTTGGTGTATCGTTTTGGTATACACGGTAGTGCTACTAAATGGTCCATCGAATTTTTTAAACATCCTCATAATACTCCTGATATAAGAGACATACTTTTTTGGTTGGATTTTGCTATTGATGTCGATGTTATTTCTGAAACTTGCGCTATAAAAATTGTTTAGGTTATAGTAATATATTTTTTTATAAAATGTTACTTTGGATCACTGTGATGAAAGATTGTTGCTTCGCAAACTAACTGACAATAACGCAGAGGAAAATTTCGCGAGTTCAACGACCTGTAAGTTAGGTTCCAGAGTCTTTTGTATACTCGATCCTCAGTGGTTTGTTCACTGGCTGCTGTCGAGAGAGTAGCCAGTTATATCCCACACCTGGAAGTACAGGATCCGGTACTAGTTAGTTTCCTTTTTAGTCTGCTATTAGCTCAACGTTGTTTAGCGTGTGTCTAATAAATTGCCATACAATCGCAAAGGTGAGTTCAATGCACACGTGTACCTACAGGTGGTTTACTGTACTCAGGGTGGGAAGATCAAAGCTTTGAGTTTGGCAACTAAAATTTTTTGCCACTAAATAAGCGCTAGTGTCGTATGTGTACTAGATTTTATCTATTTTCTACGCTAAAAACTAAATAATTGCAATAATCATAAATCGAATATAAAATAACTATGTAACTATGTAAAATCATATTATTTTATTATTCGCGTAGCTTAAAATTTTACTTACACGTGAGCTCTTTGTAACACTGCGCACCCAGCGGCGGAAATTTCCCCTGTGCCAGTCTCCATAAGAAAACTCGTTTTGTGCCTAACCAAAGTAGAATTAACCTTATCGATGGTCCGATGTTCAGCAAGTTTATGGTATATCCTTTAGGCATTGTTCTAACTCTAACATACTTTTTTTCATCTATTAGGGAGAAATTCATCCACGACTAGCAAAATTTACTTGGCTTGCGGCCAGATAGCACTACGGGCAAAAAAATGTGATTGTAGTGTCAGGAAACTAGCACAAAAACGTGGCTTCAGATTGTCTGTATTGTTATATATGTTCATTAAGATCAGTAATACTGTTCTAATTTTTATTGTGGTACGTAAACAATTATATAGAATGTCAGCGGTTAATTTGTAATCAACCTTTTAAAACGATCCTGCTCTTAACTGTTTATTTTTCAACGGACACACTGATTTGCTTTCAGTGAACGAGGAAGGGAAAAGTTTCATGTCTTAACATCGTATTAAAAGAAGCATGTTTAAAAGTAGTGAGAGCGGGGTGGTTTCGGACGCAAAGTACAAGAGCTGCCTTGGTGCAATTTGCTGCCCAAAGGATTCAGTGTCCAAAGGGTAAATTACATCCGCTGAAAGTGTTGAAAAGGATTTAAATTAGAAAAAAAGGATTGAAAAGGCATTAAAATGGTTAAAAATTGTTTAATAGGGTTAAATTGACCGAAAGATTTAAATTATCGAAAGGGTTAAGTGAAAAAGTGAGGTTTGAGCTCTGACGGGTGGTAAAAGCAGCATATGTGTTGTTGTGGGTGGCTTACACCTCCCTTCCCCTACGATGTCTGCTGTGATTAGTCGGTTGGTGCTTGGAGCAATAAAGCCTCAGGGGACATCTTAGATGTTGCTCCTTTGGAGTCTGGAGCATAAATGAGCTCTGATGTATGGCGAGGGGCAGGAGGGAGGGTGTCGGGAGCTACGGTGGTTCTTCCTGCTCGGTGTTTGGAAGAAGACTGAGCTGTGATGGTAGGTAAGGGGAGGGAGAGGGTGACGGGAACTGATATGTCCTGCCTGTTCGCTCCATGGCTCGTGACTAAGCTGTGATGGTGGGAGAGGGGAAAGGAGGGTGTCGGGAGCTCCGGAGGACCTTCCTGGTTGGTGTCTGACGAACGACTGAGCTGTGATTTTACACGAGGGGAATGGAAGGCGTCGGGAGCTGCAAAGTGTCTGCCTGTTCGCTGTCTGATGCACGACTGAGCTCTGATTGTTAGTGAGAGTAATGGGGGCAGGTGTTGGAAACACCGAAGTTTTTCCTGTTCGGAGGTCGACGAGCAACTGAGGTGTGAATTGTGCAATTAGGGAAATAATTGTTACAAATATAGTGTTTTAAATTAACGAATGTTGACCATTACAAATCCAGCAATAAATATTTTCCAACAAATTAAACAATTGCAAACAATAAGTATGCACAGAGATATACGAATTACCAAGTACACAATTAGAGTAATTTAAATCAGTACTGAGAGACTAATTACCAAATAAACAAGTATGGAGACATTAATTACAGTAATTGCAGCCCATAATTAATCATTAATTACTCGTAATCAATATGTACCAATTGAACAAGTACAGATACCCTGTACCACTGTGCCCAGCACCACTCCCGACTACAGACTAAACTCGGATTGTATTTATCATTAATTATACCCCTAACCATCGCTTAGCTATTCCTGCCGCCAAAGGTACCAACACTTTGTTATTTTAAAATACTAAATTAAGTGCGTGAATTTTCAGTAAAATAAGTGTATTATTTCCCACCTTGTTTAAGCAAAGACATTTCATTTTTAACGTTGCATTATTTGAAAATGTAATTTATTAAAATAATTAATTACTTTAGTTCAAAAACTTTATATTAAAAAAGAGTGGTCCACGGAATTTTCAGTACAATTTTAAAAATGAGATACTAAGAGCAAAGTTTGAAACAATTTATTATAACTGCCCAATAACTCACAAGAAAGCTCATAGGTACACAAAATAATACTGATGGACTATTGGTAAAAATTCCACATGTAATGCAGAATTCTGTAAAAATAAATGCCACATGATTATCACAAAATTCTGAGTATATTAACACTTGTAAAATGACTCGAATATATTTATTTGAAAGCACCTTATTAAAAAATACTACTCACAGATCTCGTTCTCAAACGTAGCATAATTGGTTAGAACCCAGTTAATTAAATGCTGGGAAATATTCAAGCTCACATTCATTGTATAATATGTGTTGCACAAATCTACTTACAACCCTAGATGTAATGCAAAAGATGTGATTCTCAGGCAATTGAATGACACAACCAGATGCTCAAGTATAAATGTACAATAGGTAATCTTATTTCCAAATAAGGTGCCAAACAAAAATAGATTCGGTGCTTCCCGTTACTTAAACCAAGTCATATGTGGCAATATTATTTAAATATATAACTCTCACCTCTCGAACTTATTTCAAATTGTCGTTTAGGAACCGACATCTAATTAATAAGTCAGACACATCAGTGGGGCAATCAACAGTTCTTACAATTTCACCTTAATTTTTGTTTCATTATAAAATATTGCAGCAATCTTGTAACTAGTAAACTTCCTTAAGCTCCGAGGTACATTTTGCCTGTGAACGCGAATTGCCATGTTCGGTGGTGTAAAGAGCGCTGCCACTGTAATGTGGATCACTGTGGCGAATGCCAGGTGAACGCTAAATAATGCCCAAAGGTTGGTCCACCAGGTTTTAGAGCCTGAGGGATACTTGTAGGACAGTTTAGCGTGGTTGTTCGGATACATTTGATCAGATAATGTGTATTGACGGAACGAAAAACGTTGCCTAGGAAAACTCTTCTCAGGCAAACTGTTCTCGAGAAACCAGGCAATTTGTGCTTTCAGGTTTTTTTTTTTGTGCGTTAGTTATTAACGTGGCTTCTACCAACTATTTGCATAGAGCAGAATCAAATCAGGCTAACCACACTGACACATTTGTTCAATCTCGCGTAGTATCTGACGTTTCGCAAAGAACTACACCATATTCGCGATTTACAAATGGCGTGTTTCTCTCTTATTAAATACCTCATATATACATATAGACTAATGCCGTATATATAAAATAATTTAGTTTGTGGCTGAATATTTGGAAATGTAATTTCCGCTGTAGCGTCCCTCAAGATTTATTGTTGGGAAATTCAAGTCTTGAATCAAGGAAGTGAAAGAGATACTTCGACCTCCCTTTCTCAACCAAGTAGAGTGACAAACGAAAACCACTCTCCTTTCTTCTCTCTCTCTCTCTCTCTCTCTGAAATCCTCAGTCTCCAAAACAGTGTGCGGCCGTCCCTAGTTTTCTCGGGAGGATGGCATGTGCCGTTGGTGGTTGGACATACCTATCCTCAAGACGGGCCCCTCGTGTTTACTGCAAGACCCTTTGTCTGCCTTCTTGAACAAAAATTGTTACTCACATATTACCAAAATCCTGTACGTGTTTATTTTTTAAATCTAATGATTCCTGTAATCATCAAAATCCATTAATATAGTTAAATAAATAGGAAATGATAAATTATTTTATTTAATTATTTAACGCAGTCATAAAAATTTATCCCGATTCACGAATAATTTGAACACTACAGTATTTGTGGAAATTTTGTAGTTTTATCTATGAACGAAACGCGGCTTCGATTATCAGCCAGATCTTCCTGATTTTGTTTTCCCGGGGTTTTCCTAAATGTGTGCTGTGATTGGTGGTCTTGTTTCTTACTAATAGAGGCCCTGGCCGAATCCTTCTCAATTCCTGGCTTAGTGTTCCCCTACTAAGGCACTACTTGTCGCTGTTAAGGTCACTCAAAACCATGAATGAATAAATAAATATAAAAGGAACGTCACGCCTTTTTCAAATATTTAATTTCACTGTAATGCATAGTATTACCTATAAAGGCTGTTCACGATAAAGTGAGCACTTTAGAAGTGAACTTTAGAAAAACGTTACTGACCTTGCCAGCATATATTTTAAAGGGCGCACTGAGTGAAATTCGTCCAGTAATGTTGGTAACAATGGATGGAAAGTAGTTCCATATCTTGACATCGAATAAAAAGTGTTAGGTAACCTTTTGTGATAACTTAAAATGATTTCTTCCGCTTCCTGTTTATTTTTATGCATCGAAGTGTAAAAACGAGAAGATTTGTAACGTATTTACATTCTTAATAATTTCACAGCTTCATTTGACCGACGCATAGACATGACAATGTTAATTTTACGTAAGGCGGTAGAATACACAACGAGTATACAAGTAGATCTTACGCAGGGCTTTCAAATGTGCCCATTTTACCGTGAACAGCCTATATCAAAAGGTATGGGCAATATTTAGTGAAAATGGTTGGTGTAAAGATTTCTGTAATATGCGAGTACTGCTATGGTGTGCTTGTGTGTTTCAATGAGAAACACTAAGGTCCGGTTTGACAATGTCTGTTTAAAAGTTCTGGCTATCTAATCAATTGATTAATTTAAACAGTACTATTAAGTTCTGATTAGTATTGAAGTGTTTATCATCATGACTTGATCTGATGGTTAGGTAACCATGGACTAAGGTAAATGTGGCAACCATGCCATGACGTCTCGGCTCGTGATTGGCCGCAATGAGAGCTTCGTTTGTTTAATTACCGGTGGTGGTTAAGCGTTTGACATGGATAGAAATATGCTGCTGGATGAAAGAATTTTTGTTTCCTCGGAAAATGAAGTCCTTATTTCTCTTGGGGAGAAATATTCTGGTATTATTTAATGCAAAGAACCGATACTGTTACATGGAAACAGAAAGAAGAGGCCATGAGAAGAATTGAACTAGAATTCAATTCAGCTTGTGGCGTGTTTCTGCGGAGCTTGAAAACTCTCAAAGCGAAGTATGATAATATTAAATGTTCTGTGCAGAAACAAACATACGAAAATGATGAAAAATATTTATGTATTGAGAAACTACAGGAAATTCTTTGTGGCATTTTTCTATTTGTTAATATCAGTTGTATTCGTTCAAATTTGCTTGTGGCTCAACATCAAATTGTAAACAGGGGTTCAAATAACTTACAAATGAATACAGCATTACCTACAAATGCAAAGAAATGGGCCTGTAACAACACACCGAAGTATAAAAAACATTTTACACAAGTAAGTGACGTGACAGCCTACAAAGGCACATAACTTGAGACACAAAATTTTATAACATAACCTTTTAAATCTACTAGTGTGGGCCTGTCTGTAGGAACTTCCAACTACCCTTAAATTTTTTATAGAAGTGCTAGGACAGTTTTTTTTAGTCAGGCGAAACATCATAAAAAATTCTTTGTCATTCATTTGCAAGTGATTCGGGCGATCCGGAAATATTCTTGGCCTATTTATTAATTCTACTATTTCTCTTCATCTTAATTCAAATCATCTGCCATCATCACAGCAAGGAAAAAAACTCCGGGATCATTTAGCAATTCTATTGTCACTGTTTACAAATGTTCGTGCCTATTTATTTATACTGTGATTTTTAGTTGTATTTTCCAACGTGAAAATGCCCATTAAACCTGTAAAAACAGTTCAGAATTAATACGAAGCTCAGATAACCTGATATACAAACACATTAGACTTAATAAATAATTTTTTGACATCGCATACGGTTTGATACTCCCACATAACCTCGAATGTTTGTTATGAATGTTCTGATTAGCCCTCGGAGCCTCATCTTGTTTTTAACTTAACCATTGGTTACAATTAGATAATCGGCTGATTAATGTTAACCGTATATTGCGAAACAGAAAATGGTCCTAAATAGTATTTAACATTTAACCAGACGATAATCAGAAGAAAACCAGACATTGTGAAACCGGCTATGAGTATATTTTCCTTGACAGTAACCAGAGTTTGCAGCTAGATAGCCCGAAGCACAAGACTTCACTGTAATCTCACTTTTCAGAACTTCTAACTTGCTTTTTCCATCATCGTCCTGCAAGGTGGAAGGTCGCAGCTTCTGTGGACAGCTCAGGCCGAGGAAAAGCTACCGCGGTGATTTGAGACGACATTTATCACCGTGTTTGTGGCCTGCTGGCGAGAAAATACCTACACTGCCATGATATTACTCCATCGTCCTCTTCTCACAATGATACAACGGGAAATATAACTTCCTGTAACTTTGCTTCAAAAACACAATTTTTATCTTAACTCATTGTCGCTGACAAATAAGCTGGTCAGAACTCTTTAAGCCACTGTGGTTAGGAGACCATTCTTTCATGTCTGTTATCCCCTTGTCAGTTCAGTTTATAAAGAACACATTTCTTCTATTTCACACACCTAAAGAATTCCGATTGACTCACTTCACCGATTACGAAAGTAAAAATTTTCCTGCAATATTAGAGTACAACTGAAAAAGTATTAATAATAAAAAACAATTCTGTTACATGTTTTATTAAATTCAGTTGTTATATTCAACTATTAATAACTCAGTAACTACAGTTCCATTCCTTTGAGATACTTTCTTGTTAATTTTATAATATCTTTCGCTGTGGGGGCCGCGGTGGATGAGCGGTTAGCCCACTCGCGTCCCACAAAGGCGATCCGGGCGCCAATCCCCTGCCGGGTCACCGTATTCTCGCACGTGGGAATCGTGCCGGACGATGCCGCTGGTCGCCGGATCATCTCAGGGATCTCCCGTTTCCCCCACCCACCATTCCGGCGCCGCTCCGCACTCACCTCAACGGCCCCCGTCGGCTCTCAAGACCTCGCTGTTAAGAACCGCCCATATCTCTTAACTCACTCTTTCACTGCAAAGCCAAGGCGTGTTTTCGTTCTTTAATGAAATAATATTATAAAGGTTTACGTGTTATTATTTGTTTCATTCAATGGCATTTCGAAAAATCCTATTATCAAAGGTGTTTATTGACTTTCCCTTTGGACTTATTTACCCACCTATAAATATTTAATGTTTGCAAAGCACTTTCAACATCACATAAAACTTCCTTGAAAACTATATGAGTAGCATATAAAAACCCGTTCTTGCTGTGCCTCTGAATTTTCCAGTTTCACGGGAAAGATTTTTTCAGGAAAATTCTTCTTTTGTTTTCGTAATGAAGTGATCAAGATAAAGATTAAAATATGGAAATCCTGAATTGTTGGTCGGATTTTGTTCTATTTAGTAAATTATCCTTGAGTATTTGTTTAATCAGCCTGGAAATTTTGACGATAGTTTCGCATGATGCAGCAATCTTAATGGATGCTTTTACGAAGCTTCACTTAGCTAATTATAGCATTTAGAAATATATATATATCAATATATGCCTGTCTCCTTCTCTCTTCGTAGAACTTTAGTTCGTATGAATATGATGTCGTCTCTTACCTCAAATCATACATATTTACAGTGTGTGCCTTGAGGAGAACATTCTGCATTTAACAACATTTACATCCAGTACGAACTGTAATATTTATATTGAGTTGTCGAGACCAAGTTCATTTATTTGGAACCATTATATTCATCGTTTAAGACTACATCTTCAAAATCATTACGTCGCAGAAGATAGCATTTAGTAATCGTTCGTTCTGAAGAATTTCACTTTGGTTCATTTGAAGAATGCACTCCTATACACTACCAGAGACGACTAATTATGGGTGGAGGAACATTATTCCGAGTTTAATATCATTCTACGATAACTTGCTCACGGGATTTGAAAGTATACGGCCATAGCTGGGATGCCCTCTAACGCACCGGTAAAAGGAAAAGTCCACTACAGCATAATGTGACATTTTAGACACTTCTTAAGGATATATGGCGTTTTTGTCTAATGAATCCTTCACAGAGCGCGTAGCGTCTATGCCCCGTCGTGTTTATGGTGGACCTAGAAGTGATGAGACGGGTTTAGCTAAGGGGTCAGTCTTTTGTATGCATTGTTATGGCGTGGGGAAGCCGTGGCTATACTGCTTGCCTAAACGTGCCATCCCACATATAGAGAGAGCGAGTGTACGAGCCGTCGCACTTATAAAAAAAAATTCCTTCATTTTACGGAAAAGTGCTGGTAAAATTACGCACACGATGATTTTCAGAAACGGACTTTTCGTAAATTTCACCGAACCTCTCCGTTAATTTCCAAGTTAGTTTTCCGTACTTTCCGTTTAAAATAAAAAGAGATAGTGAAACCGTCTTTAATTTTCGTTATGTGGGTGTTCTACCGTGTATAAAATTATATTAAAAAATTAAAAATACTTCGTACTTAAGCGAGGTTTGAACCCGAGTCACCTATAACTTTCACTTGAAAACTCCTATATAATTTATATATTTTTATTCGAAAGACAAAAGCAAAAATTCATTTTCGATTCAATTTAGTCAATTTTTAATGTTTGCTTGAGTACCTTTCAGTGATACTAAATTTTATTGGCGCATATCCGAAAACAATTTCCACTTATATTTATTCTATTTTCTGTTCTGGTATTTGCGCAGTCATTAGCTATCACACTTAAAATGATGTGTAGTATCATAAGTGTAGGCTGTTCACGGGAAAACGAGCACTTTTGAAAGCCCTGTTGAAAATCTACTTGTATGCACGTTATGTATTCTTCTGCCTTGTGTAAAATTATCGTTGCTATGGACCTCATCACTTTATTCGTGAGTCGGTCAAATTAAACAGTAAAAATATTAGAAAAGGAAATACTTTAAAAATCTGCAAATTTTTACATTTTTGTTCATAAAAAAAACAGAAAGAGAAAAAAATAATTTAAGTTTTCACAAATGGTTACCTAACACTTTTTATTCGGCATTAATATGTAGAACTACTTTCCATCAATCGTTACCAAATTTGCTGGGCGAATGTCGCTCAGTGCGGCCATTAAAATAAATCCATGCAGGGGTAGTGACATTTTTCTAAAGTTCATTTCTAAAGTGCTCACTTCATAGTGAACAGCCTTTAACCATAAGGTACCGATGGGTAGCATGAATTAAATAGGAGAACAATAATAAAAGATATATAACCTCTGAAGGGCCAATGGAAGGAAACATCACGATGGGTAAAAAAACACGGTTTGGAGTATGCACAAAAAGCCGAAGACGGTGGGACCCCAAAAATACCAAGTCGTTTAAGGGAGCCACATTGCGAACTTTTCCGGAAGTTTTCATCGATTCAGCCTCGTCGCTACGTGAGGTTGACTCTAGAAGAAAGACTGGAGAAATACACTAAATCAAAAGGGTAATAAACAATATATTAATGCGTATTTTATATGTGGTTTATTTTTGTGACAGAATAATTACTTAAAAAACGGCATCCCTGGCTGGACTACTCCTGGATTTTCACAAGTGGGAATCGTGCTGGACGATACCACTGTTCGGCGGGTTTTCTCGGTATTTCGGCGCTGCTTAATTTCATCCTCATCGGCTCTCAAGTCCTCGTTGTTAAAAGCCGCCAAATTTTTGCCCCTCAAATAAAATAAAATAAAAGGTTATATACACTACTGGAAAATGAAAGAATAAAACACACTGAGTGAAGTGATTGAAAACAACAAATGCCCTGTTGGTCAGTAGATACTGCCCATTGGCTTCGCTCAAGTGGAACGTCTGCAAATTAAGTTATTGTAAGCGCAGTGCTGGGGAAGGCTGCGGAGTTGAGGTGGGGCCGTCATAGTACTCTGACGTAACCAGTCAAGCATTGGGACAAGCACAGCGGTAGATCCAGATTTTTTTTTGGGGAGGGGGGGGGGATCATAGCAATTTTTTTTGCAGGCGACCCGAGCTAGAAGCGGGAGATCCGGGGGGCCTCGCCAGGGAACATTTTGATTTTAGGGTGTAAAATGGTGCCAATTAAGCAGTTTTTGAACGTAAATATTTAATATACAGCTAGCAGAAATTGTAATTTTTTAAAATATGTAATATGTTTAAGTGAACAATTTTACAAAGATGTATCACCACACAGCGTCTAATTTACTTAAAAACTACAAGTTTACAATGTCAACCATTGCCGTCTGGGTAGGTGGGGTGGTGGAGTATATGATGACTAAATACAATGTAAAAAATTAACACTGTTATAATGCAACTGAATAATTAATATTGTTTTCATCAAAGGAAATATTTCCCCGCCGATACATTAATATTCTCCCTATTCCTAACTTAGAAAGTAAATAGATACTTAACAACTGACATAATCAAGTGTACCCTCCTCGCAGGTAGCACTTCCTACGAACAAAATAAGCACATGTTGAAGATCGATACACGGAATGAAGTTGAGTTCCGATAAATTGCAGTGCGTCAAGTGTGTCCATTAATAGTCGCCATAATACTGGAGAATACGCTCCTTTGCAAAATTTCCTTTCTGCTTACAGGTACAATGTTTTCAAAAATGTGTTATTTTAGGTAGTGTATTTTATGGTCTTCTGGGAGGGGCACGTGCCCCTGTGCCCCTCCCCTAAATCCGCCACTTGTGGCGTGTAGTTTCAAGGGCTTCACTGTACTCCGGAGATCGTTCGGACATTGTTAGTATACCAGGAAGGTGAAGGCAAGCCCCCATCAGTTTGAAAGGGGCCGAATAGCTGGATGGTCATACCGGAATATTGTGGGAACATGTTGGACGAGAAGTGTCAGCAGTGCATCGATGGTGGGGTCGTTGACCAGAGGAAGCTGCACATACCAGTGAACGTTGTTCCGGAAGTCGGCGACGTACGGGTTCACACCAAGGCCATCGAATCTCACGGCGACCACAGAACAGATCAGACTTCATTAATGCCATCCAAGGCGTGTCTGCTAGGACCGTTTTTAATCCTTTACGTGAACCTGGTCTACCATCACGATGCTCGAGTGAAACGATCTTGGGATTATACGAGTGAATTATTTTATGTCTAACGGAATGTTTTTCTTTGGGATAATGAGATATTGCATTTACATACATGTTCTTGAAAAAAATTATAATGTGTTATGTTACCGGAAACCTTACATTGGCTAATATACTGTTGTTGATAGAGAAATATTTAGTTGATACGAATGTGCTGTACGTGTTACAGGAAGACTGCTGTAACGTGTCTCCGACATGTCGGTAATACGGTGCGAACCAGAGCAAATGAGAGGAGTCAGGTTGTTTTACTGATGACCTCGAACGCGATGTCCACATAGCAACCGCGTAGATAAGTCAACAAGCTGTTCGCGGTCCACCGCTGAGACGGAAACATTGTTCACTTCTGCACATTACGTCTAACTTGACAGTTCTGGGAATTTTTAGTATGCAGGTGAATTGCGCAATAACTAATTTCATAGCCATTTATAGTTGTATACAGAACACTAGCAAGGTAATTTGGCTAATGTTCGTTAAAGCTTACCTTTATTTCTGTAATTTTTTTTTTGCTGCGAACTGTGCACAGTTAGTTTTTATTAATCTTCACGTTAACACTAAAACTGAAACAAAATAAAATAAGTTTCGTACTGTTACTACAAATATTTGTAATTTTGTTGAGTTGTTAACTAAATTATTCAACATTAGTGAAAAAATATATATAAATTGTCAAATATTGATTTACTTATAAGAAATATACTATAAAATGAGAGAACGATTCGATACCACAATCTTTCCTGTCAATTTTAGGTTGGTCAAATTCGTTTCAAATACTCACCGAAACGTTATACTGCTTAAGAAAGTTCAGGTATAATATAGCTTTTCCTGTCTATGTAAAGCTTACCAGATTTTTATACCTGATTTTTTTTTCTCTTAAAATATAATTTTGACACAGTATTAAAACATATTTAATCCTGTGTCAAAATTACGATGTAATGGTTAACGCATCACATAATCAAGTAAAGTAGAATATCAAGGTTTGTGGTTAGCTAGGGAAAACCAGTTTAGTATTTTACTTCAACAGATCATCGACGTTTTACAGGCAGAAGTTAACAAACACGCTAGAAATAAATTTCAAAACAGGCTGGTGTCAATCTAAGTACCTTTATCCGCTGTTTTTTTTTTTTCCAAAAGTACCTGTTTGATTTCTTAAAAAAAATGTATAGCTTAGTTGATTTTCGCACAGCACGTCTGATTGTGTATTCTAACACTTTGTCTAGGACAGTTAATCCTAAACAAATAATTCTTTCGTCCTGTAACACATGACATGGCACGTTTACAGCCCGTACAGCTCTAAAGTACGAAACGTTCCGTTTATCATTTTTGGAGATATTTATATGTTTTTTGAATATACGTAACACAGCAAGCGATAACAAAATAAGCACGGGATCAAAAGGTAGCGAAATAAAGGAAGCGAAAATTTTCAGAGTAGCTACTTTAATAACTTCGAGGCCATAGGTAAGGGACCAAAATATAAATAGTGATTTTTAGGAAATTGAATAAACGTTCCTAATTACCGAAGACAAATTAGTATCTTTTTTAGTGAAACATAAATTACGTTTTAATAATTTCCCACAGCTTAATAAATTTAATAACGACATTCTTTGACACTTAAAGCATCTTTACATCAAGAGCTTACATTTCCTGTAATTTGCTACTAACAAAACAAAAAAAAAGTAAGTATGCAACACAGTTCTAAGAAATAGTAACATAGAAAGATCCTTTAAAAATAATGGAGTTAACTACGGGAAAAGAATACGATTATATAGCTTTTCAATAATTTGAAATGGTTTATCAACCGCAATTTGAACTTTGGCGGTCACAGTCTAGCCTCGCGGATAAATGCCACCTTGATTTACTTGCTGTCCTATTTCAGTACTCCTATGGGGTTTCGAACGTTTAACTTTAAGAAAATTTCGATCATTTAGTAACGTTCTGTGTTAACATATAATTACACTCTGTTTTGTGTAAGCTCGCTAAATTTTGACAGTTCTGTGGACATGTACTATTTGATGATGTGCTTGCAGGTCACAGAGAAAATCGAAATTTCTTGCATAATGCGGATTCTGAGACCCTTGGTTAACCAGTAGAATAGTAAATTTGGCCTAGAATTGTGACCTGCGAGGAAATAATCAAAATATACAGGATGTGTCTAAATGCCCATTATACATTGTAAGGGCTTATAGTGGGGACCAAGACGGTTATGTGTTGCATAGGAACTTATGTACGGAAACATACCGTTTTCCCGCAACAAACAAAACACCACCACATTACATGTTGACCTCTCCCACGTCTGCAACATACTGTAAGTTGTTTATCTTCTGGGTCCACTTACAAGAAGGGCTCAATGTGATGACCAGTGACGTCTACACAAACACGGTACCTACGTACCATGTTCTAGTACACACGATCACCAATACCTGGAAGTCCAAGATCCGCCACAGCCATAATCCGCGCCAGCAGGTTCTCCTCTGATGCTATAGAGGTCTCGTAAATCACACCCTCCATGTGGCCCCACAGGAAGTAGTCTATCGGAGTCAAAACGGGTGAACGTGCAGGCCAAGTAATAGGGCCACCTTGACCTAACCACTGATGGCCAAAACTACTCAAAAAGAGTACCATAATTGAATCTACATTCTTTAGGCATGCCAACACTCGTAAAATTTGATCTTGGTCCGACGATTCGCGAGTTATTAACATAAACTTTTTCATTTGTACAATGATTATGTCTGCACCTCGTCGCAAGCTTCCCGAAAAGCCTTCGCGTGTCCAAATCGGACAAACGGTTCAGAAGTTATTTAAGTTTAATGGCATGAGTATACCATAATTCACAATTTTCCGTTTCTAACATAAAATTTACATCCGTGCAATTGTCGAGAGGTGAGAGCGAGCACCTAGGTTTTTTTTTTGTCAACCCATACATATCACTAATAATTATTTCAGACAAATGTTGCTTTTATGGTACATATTTGTTGCACAGTAGAAGCGGGTCGAGAGTTGCGAGCAAGCGCCAATAGGCCCGAGCAAGTATCTGGAGTAGTTATTGTACATTCAATAGCTACCATAATTATCTGATTCACCCATCGTGGCTAGTCTACGGATTCCGCGGGCCCATCCCCTGGACTTATCTTACTAATCAAGAACGAAAGTTTCCCTGTTCAAATGCTTTATGCCCAAACGAGAGGGGAGGGGAGTAGGGCTGGGCTAGGGGGGGGGGGGATCGATAGGGCCCCTTGGGGAAAGGGTTATGGTGGCCGATCTCCTCCTCCCACTTCCGAGGGGAGGGGTATTTTTGTCCCACAATTAAGTTCGTGTTTACCAAAAACGTTGTTTTGGGGAGCTGCTGTGTCCAAACCAAAGGGTTGGGGGGGGGGGGGGGGCAGGAGTATGTGGACTCCCCTACACGTCTCCCATCCTTACTCTTCGCTATCCCCCCCCCCCCTTAAATGTCTCTCCCTTCCCCTTGGGTGGTGATAACCTTCTTAGGGAGGGGGGTAGGTATTTTATTTTCCCAAATTTCTGTATGGCCCCACTTTTACATATTTTACTAGCGGTTTCGCGGAAGGCTGTTTTTGTTTATCCCACCCTCACACCATAGCAGGTTAGGCCCCTCGAACCTCCACTCCTCCCCCCCCCCCCCCTTCAAAAATTCCCTCCATACATCTTTTCCTTCTTCGCAGAGTGCTATTGGAATTTTTAATCGTATTGTGTTGTGATTTGTTATTTCTTTTTCTTTTTAAACGTCTTATACCCCCTAAAACAGGTTAGGCTCTTCACAGAAACCTACACCCCCCTCAAAATTTCAGCCCTTCCCACTTTTTCGCCTTCGGAAAACGCTATAGAGGGCCTATGGCGCATTTTTATCATACTTTGTTAGTCTTTGGTACTTTCCTTTCGTTTTAGGCCCTCTATCCCCTCTAAAACATGTTAGGCCCTTTGGGTAAATTCCCCTACCATAAGTGCATGTCATAATTTTCATCATAATTATGGTACAAGGTCATCTTGACCCATTCTCGCGTACCATAAGTATGGTATGGTGTGCCATAATTTCTATATTTTCTATTGTAATATCGAAATTCGTACCATAGGATCTGCACCTACCCAGATTTCCAATAAGCATGTTCTTGTCGGATCAATATATCGCCCACGATTAATAAATATACCATAGTATTTATACCATAATTTTACCACTTTTTCCAATTGCAACTGCAGGACGGGACGTGCAAGCGAGCGCCCATAGGTGAGAGCGAGCAGACAACACTGTACCATAAGTACAATTTCGTATGATTACGTGCTTCACCGACTGTTTTGTACTTTACTGCACATCATTTGCCTACGCCATAGCGCAAACTTCATTACTGACACACAATTACCTAGGGCATGCCTGAAGTACTGCCAAATCATTAAATACTAGAAATAATAAATGCTTGCAGTCTATCCTGCCAGCGAATGAATTTGAGAAGTACTCGGGAATCTAATAATAAAAATATGTATTGGTCCGCCTAGGATTTGGGAAGAAGGGCAGACAATTAAGCGTTTCAAAGTTTTGTTGCTGCGCGTTATTCTGGTACTGATTGCAACATTGAATAATTTAAATACTTTCTCAGCTGCTGGAAGAAAAGGGCTACAGTTCGAGTCTTTGCGAATATAATCCGGTAAAAATTGTAGCCTGGATACAGAAAGAACATTCAAGTATGCGGATTGTTGGACAAGTTTTACACTCTTTAGAAACTCAAATAAAACATAACGGACTATGTACTGTTACTCCTCATTACCGATGCACTTACTATTACCACTGACAACTTATTATTACAGGCTGTTCACGATAAAGTAATTACTTTTGAAATCAACCTTACAAAAAGTCACTGCCCCTGCCTGCATATATTTTAACGAGAGCACTAAGTAGCATGCGCCCAGTTAAGTTGGTAACGATGGATGGAAATTAGTTCCGTATCTTAACGTTGAATAAACAGTTTTAGGTTACTATATGTGATAACTTGAATTATTTCTCGCGCTTATGTTTTTTTTTATGCACAGGAATGTAAAATTAAGCACATTTGGAAAATATTTACTTTTCTAATAATTTCACAGTTTCTCCTTACCAACACAGGAATAAACTGATGAGGCCAATGGCAATGTTAATTTTAAATAAAGCGGAAGAATACACAACACCAATACAATTAGATCTTAAGCAGGGCTTTCAAAAGTGCTCATTTTACCGTGAACAGCCTATACACAGTTTCAGCGTGTATGCAAAACAAGACAATACTGCAGCAGGTAAATAGTCTATGTCGGGTGAACACGTAAAGTATATACAATTACACAAAAGAAGGCGCTGTTTTAAAAATCAGAACCCAATTTTTACATGAGTTGTTGCATAATGGTGTCAATACACGAGGGCGTTAGTGAACTGCCTGGCACTGATCGAATACTCAGCTATGGGAATGTCTTAAGGCGCTTAAATATTAAGTGTGGTTACTCCTCTTTAAAGCGCACAACAATCCAAAATAATTCCAACAACTAACTACCTTTACTAGTACGCGTTCGAATCATTGCTTCATATATGGATATCGATTACCATTTTATCTCCGGCATATAGGTATACTTCAATCTTGTTACGCTGATATTTATACATTACAAAATATAAATAGGTTACTTACTATTTGTACTTATTATCTGAAGGAAAACTACTACTCATACAAGTCTTTAAATTTTCAGAAATTATATGAGTGCGTTAATTTTTTATAAAAATACATTTTTTATTAATTCTCTAATAATGGCAAAACAGTACGTTTAAAATGACCTAATGTGTAAACGTCCGATTAAATTTTTTCTCGTTATTGAATACGTCACCTATCTTTTTAAATTTTCCGCGTGTTATTTCACTGAAACTTCTGAAACTAGTCATCGTTATTTTTTGTATGGAAAACCCAGTGGCAAGTAGCAACACAAATACCAGAGATCTATGGCAAAATGCTAGCTGGGTTCCATGACACTATAATAAATCTTATTATTTCTATACATAAGGGCTTAGCATGCAGTAAAAATTTTTTTTACTCGTGGCAAACAATTTATTTGGTAACTAGTTGCCAAGATTTTATTGTATGCCTACAGCTGAAATATTGTATGTTTATAAAAGATTATTTTAGAGAACTTATGTACACTATACAAACTATTTCTAGTATTTTTACAAATAAATTCTTGGAAATTAGTCGCCAAAATATTTTTGTAGCACTACAAATAAATGACAGTAAATTTAGAGAACCTTACTATGGAATTCGTAGAACTATGTAATGTTGAATTTTAACACGCTAATGTTGTAGCCATCAAGTTAACTATAAACCTTGAAACACTAAGCATTATAGGCACCAGTTCACGACTCACCTGTACAAAGGCGGCACCACCGTAAGCCGCAGTTAAAGACAGAGGAAGGATTACAAGGATTACACGCACACGCACTCGCTCTTTCCGTGGTCTTTTGTAATCCTTCCTCTGTCTTTAACTGCGGCTTACGGGGGTGCCGCCTTTGTATATTATATATATATATATATATATATATATATATATATATATATATATATTTTATATATATATATATATATATATATGTATGTATGTATGTATGTATTTATATATATATATATATATATATATATATATATATATATATACACGTATAGGCTGTTCACGGTAAAGTGAGCACTTTTGAGGCCCTAGTTACGTTTTCCTTTCAGCCATTTGTTATCCTTAAGCCACCTTTTTGAACAAGTATTGCCATGTAAGTAATAAACACAGTGTATATATTCCACCGCACTCGGAAGTTAACGTCTAAGGCTAAAATAAAATATATTTATTGACTATTATTCCAAATGAGAGGGCTTTCAAAAGTGTTCATTTTACCGTGAACAGCTTACATGTAAGGTTGGTAAGCCCATGTGACGCGCATGCTTGGGAAGGGAAGGAAAAACAACGACATAGGAGCTAGGAATAAGGATGGACAAACGTGCCACATCCAAGCGCCACGATCGCGGACGGCCGTGCCAACACAAACCAGGGGGCGCCAGAAGCCCAACGGTTTTGCGAAATCTCGTCTCAATTATTTCTAGTGTTACAAAAATTTCACTGGCAAATAGTTTCCATAGAATTCATATTTATGTAATTAATGGGAAACCACAAAATAGCATTTTTTTGGACGGCAAACCACTTGGGTGAAGAAAGTTCCAATAAAAAAAGACGTCGAAGTCGAATCGAAAGACTTAAAAATGAGAGCCAGGTAACAAATGCGCTACAGTGTTGTCAGGGGCTCACTGGTTATCTTTATATATATAATTCTTCTGTGCGTGTGTATGTCACTGAACTCCTCGTAAACGGCTGGACCGATTTTGATGAAATTTTTTGTGTGTCTTCAAGTGGACTCGAGAATGGTTTAGTTTCACAATTCGGTCCACTACAAAATGTTTTTTTAATAATTTTTTTATTTATAAGTTATTGTTGATCTTGGAATGTTTTACATTGTATCCGGCAGACAGCGCTGCGATCGCGGTGTCGAATATACAAAAATATTTCATTTTACTTCCAGTTTGTCCCGATAGTGGCGCTGCGATCAGATTCAGGAGAGTTTCGTAACTTTGTGTTGTTATTGTGTTAAAATAAATCGCGTGCTAATTGAAATATTACATTCAGATGTAATTAGTGTGTGAAGGGTTTTGAAGTGTAGATAAAAACTATACATTGTGCAAATTGTGCATATGTACAGGACAACGTCTGTCGGGTCCGCTAGTTATGTATCATTTCTTTAAAGGAGTGAATGCACTTTGTTTATACGGAGGCGATTAGAGAGACCATACTTCCAGTTATGAATACAGGTGTTCGGAAATTTAACGCCCAAATTACGGGAGGTTATTCGTTATGTAAAATAAAGTCGAAAATGTACAGGACACCGAATGTCTAAACGGAATATTAAAGGAGATATGGTACTGTGAAAATTGGGCTTTGAAAACTTATTTTCGCCGAAGGCCTTGCAATTTTTGCCGGAGGTAGGGATAGTGGCGATTTACTCGCAGTACGTCTTACATGGTCGAAAGGGACACGCCCATTCGGATTGCTATGGAGCGTGTACTAGTGGAGGGCATGTCGTCGATGTGTCGACGTACCGTTTCCTCAAGCCGAATATTGCGTACGGACCAAGAACTTCCAGCCTTCCGCATGTGAGTCTGCAACATGGAAAATATAAATCACCTTTATGCTGCGGACTTCGTAGGCGTTGTAAAAGGCATTCAGCAAAAATACGTTTTCAAAGCCCAATTTTCGCATGCCCATATCTCTTTTAATATTCCGTTTAGCTATAAGGAATACTACAGTATACATTTTCGACTTCCGCAGCTTTTGGCTTTTAATTTCTGAACAGCCCGTATAGTGTCAGTATCGCAGAGATATTTTGCAGTTCCATCGGTCGTTCTACACTATTCTTCACATTGAAGGGGCCGCGGTAGCTGAGCGATTAGACTGCTCGCCTACCGCCATGGCGAACCGGACCCAATCCTCGGTCGGGTCCCTCCCGGATTTTCGCAAATGGGAATCGTGCCGCCGGCCGATGACGCTGGCCGGCGGGTTTCCTCGGGAGTATCCCGCTTCCCCCGCTATTGCATTCCGGCGCTGCTCCATTCCCAGACCCCCATCGACTCTCAAGAGCTCCGTTGTTAAGAGCCGCCTAGTGCTCTCGACTCAACTTTACGTTGAACGAGTGTTGTGGTTGTAGTGCGAAGAAGAATGAGGTATTTGCTCGTCGTTCAACGTCGCAGATCGAGGCGGGAGTTGCTGCTGCAGCTGCACGACAAGACTAGAAGGTCGTTGGTTTGTTTCGACGACGGTTGTTGCCGCCGGGTGGTCAAGAGGCCAGGACCATCGCTTCGTGTAATCCTCCCCCCTCCCCCGGTCTTAAGCTCGTTGTGCTGGTATCCATCGTGTCCACTCGCCGTAATTAACGCCGGTGGTTGGCTTGAGTCTGCGACCTCGACACTCGAAACCCCCGGGCCGGCTGTCCTACTAGACCACCACAGCGAGCCCGCGCGAATACGATACAGCAGGAACGCCGATGTCCTAATTACATCGCTAAATACAGCTGTCGCCAGCGACGAGCTTCCGCTGAGCTACAAGCTCAGTGTTGCCACCTCTTTGTTACGTCCTTGTTAGTTATGCCTCCCGTGGCCTCCCTTCAACTTCACTTGTCGTAGCGGTCACAAGGGGGGGGGGGGGGACCAGCAGTTATAGTCTGTTCACATTAAAATGAGCACTTTCGAAATCCCTGCTTAAGATATACTTGTATACACGTTGTGTGTTCTTCCGCCTTATGTAAAATTAACATTCCCATGGGCCTCAGCACTTTATTCATGTGTCGGTGAAGTGAAAATGTGAAATTATTAGGAATGTAAATACTGTCCAAATTTGATCATTTTTACACTTCGATAGATTAAAAAAAAATACACAGAGCGAGACAAATAATTTAAGTTATCGCAAATGTTTACGTAACACTTTTTGTTCGACCTAAATATATGTAACTACTTTCCCCTCCATCGTTACCAACTTTATTGGGCACATGTCACTCATTGCGCCCGTCAAAATTTATGCGGGTAGGGGCAGTGACATTTTTCTAAGGTTGATTTCAAAAGGGATCATTTTATCGTGAACAGCCTTTATACCATTTGGGTGTACATAAATCTGTGCATCGGAGTTCTAGTCTATTAGCAGTTTCTTCACACGCTTGACATGAAAACGTCTTTAAATTTGCGACCATATTGGGAGGCAACGCAGAAAATCCGATGATAAAATCGGCGGATACAGTTAGGCAATGCAGCTCCGAAACTATCGTCTACATTGACGATTAAATTACACCACTCGATTGCCAAAGGATCAAAGAATATGTTACATTGAGTGAGGACTACGAAGCATCACGCCCTTTAGAATGAAAAAAAATGGGGGAGGGGGGGGGGGAACGTTGTTGTGCGCCGAAATTTTGAGTTCGTTTCGCCGCGTCTCATAACTTCCGCGTAGTAGAATCTACGACGCTCGTTTATGTTTCAATCGACAGCTCTCGTCAAGATCTATCGATTGCGTATGTAAAAACATTTGTGTGACGTTATTATGGTGAAACTATATGAGTTCAATGTAAGAAATTAAGAAATCTTAACAAGACGTCGGCCTATACTCGCCATAAAGCCAAGTCGAAATACAAAAATCATATACAGTTGGAAAGAGCATCTCAAAAGCAATCCAGTGATACTCATAAAACCCCATATGAACGAGTGAAGCGATGCCGGGAACGTAAAATAAACATCAAGGCGTTCGAGCGCGTCAACGTGGACGTATTCACGCAAAACAAATGGCCGTGTCCCGAACACAGTCACACCAATTTTTGAATAAAACCTTTAAAAAACCATTCCAAATATGACGGATCTGGTTGTTTCCTAAATATGCCATATATCACAAGCGTTTTATAATTGTCTTAATAAAGGTACCTTATGTTCGTTTTAATTGGAATTTTATTTTTATTTTATCTACAAATTAATATACTTCATTTATAATTAATATTAATCAAAAGTGAGAAAATAAGAAAGTTGGTGTTTCCTAGTAAGAAATAGTTCTTATGCAAAATATTATTAGCATGGGTGCGCACGAACGCGGTGCATTGTCCCTTTGGGGTCATTTTCTAGCCCTGGTTAAACTTTATTTGCACGAGGCGGAGGAATATATTGGCAGTAGAACTTGAGCAGGGCTTCAGCAAAGTGCGAAGTAACTGTGAATGTATCTACTATAAAGAGCACTATGTCACTAATATGAAAATGTACAAGTGTGCTGTTTACCTTGATACCATGATGGCACATAATACCCTCTCCTACTTGCTAAATCGCTTATTAGTCAGTATAGTACATACATATAAAGGTTATTCACGGTAAAGAGATCACTTTTTAAAACCCTACCATTTGGAATAATAGTCAGTAAAAGTAGAGGGAGCGAGGCTGTTTGAGCATGCTAGGGAGTCATTAGTGGCCTAAGTGCCATTTCAGTAACCTGTAAAGGGGTGTCGGAGAGAGGTATACTAATTGCTGGCAACCTGTAACCTGGGAAACAGATCATCCCCCCTTCCCCTCCTCACACAAGGTTTGTGTTGAGTTTGGCTGATGGATTCTCCCTCCCCTCTACAGAGGTGTGCTGCGATTGGCTGTTTCCTGTGGGTGTACTCTTTCGGTGGACAAAGCGCCCAAGAGACATTTGCAGCACTTTGAAATTTTTCGAGGAAGTCTGGAGGCTAGAGACGCGGTAAGGGGCTGTAGGGTTGAGGTGCTCCTTGTTTAGAGACCTGTAAAGGCTAAGTAAGTGCATAATTTTATTCAGTTGCATGATGAGTAATTGCATAACAAGTAATTGCGTACAGAATAATACAGTAACATGAGTAATTACAGACTAAGTACATGTCCTACCCCGACCACTGTTCAAATACAACTCAGCTGTGAATCGCTAATTTTTGTGATATATATCCGCCCTTTTGAATTGTGTAATATAGGTAAGTTAGCCGAGCGCATACCTGCAGAGAGTCCGACCGCCTCCAGCTCCGAGGACGAAATGAACATAATTATCTCAATCACTGTACGGAGCACTGGGCACGTCCGGGGCACTGTAGGTATGAAAAAAGTCCCTGGTATAACCGCCATATTGGTTCGTGATATTATATCACGCGGAAGTATATTTAAAAGGAATATTAGTATATTTTTAACATTCAACCAAACCGCATCGGCCCATTTTATGATACCTGTTTTGGCAATAGTCAGGGAAATTAGAAGATATTTTTAAACTATAAGAGTAACATTATCATGCATGTGCATCGACGAGTGACCGGACGAACTACTTAAGGACCGTGCTCTGCATGTCGCGACTGCTTTAGCAATACTCAGTGACAAAAGAAGCAATGTTGATACTATAACAGTACATTGACGTGTGCGTCGACGAGTGACTAGATGAACCACTTAAGGATTCTCCTATGTATGCCGCACTGCCTGAGGCCCGGACCCCACCATCAGCTGGGAGTAGGTATTCAACCAACACAGGGAAGCATCCCTGCAAAGGTTCATCTATCTTTAACGAACGCTCCCTTTTCAAGGGAACAGAAAAAAAAAACTGTATTCTGTCCTACTAACACTTCTCTCCAAAAAACGATGAATCAAAGACACTGCTATGAAAACTGCGATTCCAGATGGTACCGCATGCATTATGCAATGATAGCACACGGCATAAGTAAGATGTTATTTACATTAGACATTGTAAACTAACTGGCTCTTCTCCCGAAATACTTTATCATTTACTTCGCATCCCATGAAATATGTATACAATTATCTGCCACAACAGCTGCGGGATGATCCCGACATTATTTCATACCTGTGGTGTGAGAGTTGTCCCTTAGAAATAACTGCGATGACGAACGAGATATTCGCGCACCATCCACACAGAAGAAGGGAATGTTTGATGCATAAAATTGGAGAAATAATCCACCTAACACAAGGTTACGAAGTGCATCACAATTTGTATGTCACCTCAGAAACACTAACAGAATTACTGTAACTATTATTATTTAAAAAAAAAGGTATTGATCTGTGAAAACACTGTAGGTGTTTTAAAACATGTTTTGTTGTATCCAAGGGTTCTAAAACCCGTACGACTTATTACAAAGATGAATTGCCAAAGAAGTGTGCATATCATACTCAGACGATGGTAAGTCCAAAAACTGTTTAAATTCAAAGCACCATATCAATGGACTTATTAGTCACCAGATTAGAAAAAGCTTGTTCCGCTTGCAGACATATGAAGTACACAATATTAAATGGGATTCTGGCAACATACCTTATGAAGCCAGATACCGATATGTAAACGAAGCACTTATCCCAAAATACCCACTACCTATGTATGTTAGATAAACCACAATAATTAATATAAGAAAATACTACACGTGTAGTAATCTGAATGCGTTAGGAAAACAGTATTTTTTTTGTAAACTACATAAATGTACAAAACCAATGTTTTGTTCTCAATGGAAAAGCGAAGCTTTGCATGAATTCATGTACGATAAACTTAACCCTCCATATGTCCGAAGCAAGCTTAAGAAAATGACATGTACAAAATATGTTTATCCATTATAATTTTTATACATAACTATGTCTGAGGTAATCGTGGTCAAATGTTTGGAAAATATAAATCTGTTCAATCATGTTGTAAAAAATGTTAGGTTAATTTCTGTTAGGAGAATGATCTTATTTGAATTAAGGATGCAAGCAAGAATACCGTACATCAAAAATATACTTTAGTAAGAAATAAAAGTATATGTGAAACAGCATAAAGTACTGTGTATGTTATTAACAGAGCATGTATGTATAAAAATTTGTATTATGTGTACATAATGTATAATCCCATTTAAATAAAAAAACCAATACACAAATGATGATGGTATTATTACATTAAAACTCACTCAATATGTTTCTTTGATTTACTCTTATTAATTATTTGCAAATTTACACAACCACAGAGAACCTCACACACACACACACAAAACACTTTGCAGGTATAAACATAGCATTCACAAAGCACTGTCTTGTAGAAATATGATTCACATGAGAAAATTCCGGAGAAGTACATTGAACTGATTATGGAAAAAATCCCGAATGTATAAGTTTGTCAATATTTAGTGTTTTAAACAACTCTGAAAAAAATTCTATAAAGATTTGGAATAAAGATAAAAACAGTTTAGATTAAAATAAGGTTTAAAGATTAAAAAAAAAATTCTAAATTGCATCTGTTATATCTTAAAAACAACTGCCTCCCCCAGCCATTGTGCACATAAATACACACATCATCGCACATTCTCATCGACATCGCAAAGAGAAACTAACCCTATGTGTGCGGACGAGTGGTGGGGTGGGTGGTAGGCGTAATGCTGGAGATATAGGGCTATAGATATAAGGCAATGGTAAAGGAATAGGTGAGGAGGCAGGTTAACACAAAAACGGAAACTCCATTAAATCAGGATTAACAGCCCTAACTTCAGGCAGACTCCACTCTCCCTGAGATGGTGACGAGTTTAGTCCATACCCTTGATCAGGGGGAGGGAATGACAACGGTATCAACTCGTCATCATCATGCGACATATGTACACGTTCATATGTTGGTGATGATGACGACTTTGTTGTGTGTTGGTCAACACCATTGAAACACAATAAGGCACCAATCCCTGCATTCAGGCGATATTACACGATACCAGATTCCGTAAAAGCTTGTGCAAGGTTTCCCATAGAGGCCGGTATACAGGTTAATGTGGCACCCGTCATGGCATTTCTCGCCTTGTACGGCCAGATTTCATACCAGGTTTAGTAATTGGACACGTCCTATTTATTGTGGCAGGTTCCATACCAGGTTTCGTACCTGGCCAATCGCATCGCAGTTTCAGAGCGTAGGGTGCTCCCTGTCGCTACTACTTGAAACGAGTTGTTGAAGAAATTGAAAAGGACGCCTCCCTCTTGATTATACATCCGTGAGGCTGGAACTCTTTCAAATAAATTTAGAATACGACAATGACGAATATCGGCGATGACAAATTTTAATTTCTGTTTAAATTTGTTTCCAAATACTTTACACACTCTGTGCAAAATTAATTCAAACTGTTTAACATATCTACAGTATAAAAACTTTGCATCTGGTCTGTGAACTGGTGGTACAGTGGTAAAGTCGCAGGGCCTGCTGGTAACATGGAAATTTCGCACGTGAGTTCAAAACTCGCTTGGAACCAAATTTTCTTTATCATTAAATTTTACATGTGGATAATATCCTGGTACATAAAGAAAAAAACTATATAAATGGCAACCAGTCAGTAATTTTCATCAAAATTAAAAATAACACAATTGCACTCTCAGAGCCTTCATGTCATTTTAAAGAAAATGATTTAACCTATACTTGTAAGAAAACCATTTATGTAAAATGCGAACACAAATAGAGCAATATTAATATGTGCTAGCAATTTTTTTAATATTCCTACACATGTATTTTACGACTGGGATTTACGTGTATTACAAACACACTGTGCACACACTGAGGGTACCAAATGCTAGTATGTAAATTGCTGTCATGTAATATGAATCTTCCTTGGCAGCTCATATAGTGGATGGTATACTGGTTCGTGCACCAGGGCTTGTAGAAGATTGTACAAGAACCAAGTATGGCTGCAGGTATAGTGTAATATCGGCTTTAGGGGGTGTAATGCTCCATGCTGTCTCCATTCCACTGTGAGCTAACATTGGTGTCTTCTGGGATGGGAGCCAATGCAATTGGACTAGAGGTGGGAACCCAGTGAGCAGCAACCTCTGGGCAGTGGACGGTTGGGTAGGGGACAGATGGCTTGACATCTTTAGAATGCAGGACAGGAGCATGCATCGACACATGTATCGACACATGTACAGGCTGCTCCGATCTAAACAAACATAGCGACACAAGTCCACATTCTTTCCTCGACTTAGATCCAGTGATTCCTCCTCCAGGAAAGTCAATGCCACAACATTGAATACATCAAAATCTTAACCATCATATTCAATTTTCAAACTGAGAGTTGGTTAACCCTCAAATGCCTCTATCAACTCACTTGTAGATATGGATAAAATCTGAAAAACCACCACAGATGAATACAAAAGACAGTGCTGGGAACAGTGGTTTAATACATATATAACTGTGTTGAAAAATGGCCCTGTTTCAGTCCAGGCAGCAATGTATATTTTACATCGAACTGCTACCATTAGAACAGCATCATAAAAAATCCGAGGCGATCCCATCACAACCATTAAGTTATACGACCCAACTGCACCCTCTCAAAAAGTAGGTAAACCTAAGCAGGGAGACATTGGGGCGGTCTATTTCACATATTTCAAATGCCTCATACAATGGTTATTTATCCAAGCATCATGAGTTTTTGTGAACCCTTTCCATCTATCCAATATCTATTTTTTCTGTTTAATAGTTTTTTTCAATGAAATACTCATGTGTCAAACTTACTTTCTGCAAATTCATACCCATAAAAACAGCTTCTGACTGGTTCACCAAAGTACGATTTGAGGTAATATACTCGAGGATACAAGTGTTTCACAGTAACAACTTAAAATATTAATTTCTTATTTTTTCTCAAATAAACCCTTTAGATTCGACGCATGAACATAATCGCCAACTTTATAATTCCGTTTCCGCTCATCATAAGCTGTGAGATTGTTACATACAGATTTTAAAAAAACTGTTGTCTTTCACATTAATAGGTGCTGTTTTGATTGTTCTATGATACATTGAATTAACGAATGTCATTATTTCAGGCAGAATATTTACCCAAATGTGAGTTACATTCGACGTGAAATATTTATCCCATAATTGCTTTAAAGGTATGTTAAAATGTTCTACTACCGACGCCTTCTTTTCAGAATACATTATGTAATGATTAATTCCATACTGCAACATTAAATTCGTGAAATTAACATTAAAAAATTACATTCCTTTATCGGTATGCAAATTATTATGAACTCTCTCCTCTACTACCCTCTCCATCATAGTGATAACTAGTACCACAATTTTATTCTTTACTGGTATTTCCAAAGCGAATTTGGAATACATGTCTATCACCATCAAAATATACCGAAAACAACTATTATATTTCGAGAATGTCATATCTCACAAGTAAGCTTGAAAAAGATAGTTAATTCCCAATGTAGTAACCTTTCTTCAGGGAAATTAACCCTGGTCGGCATATGCAACTCCATAGGGAGTTTACTAAATTAATTTTTTTTAATAAATATATACATGCCTTCTGATAATTCCTTAATAATTGATACTAGTTTGTCTGTGTGTGAATTATTAGCTGAGTGTTTAGCAGCAATAAGCAGTTTCATTCTCTCCACTAATTAATTAGGATTGTCTCAATACACATGTGAAAGCCTATCACCTACCTCTTCTTTACATAAACCATTTCCAGTGATATTCCTCAATAAACTCAATTTTGGGTGATTCACACCTTTAATTCCCCCTAAAGATAAATCGGTATTGCAAAAATGAGTATTTATGAGTATAACAAGGCTGACACTTTTTTTTCAATTCAGCATCCAAATACCCATTCAGTACCTTTTTAAATAATAATTCAAACATACCTTGTATCACATCCCTCACATATTCACTTATTTGTATTTTATCTCCTGGTAAAAAGTTATTACTGACTCTCCTAAGAACCAAACATTTCCATGTCGATATACGATATATGTCATATCGCGAATAGGTGAAGTACTGTTTAACGCTAAATATTTATGAGTTAATTGAAGAAGTTTACCAATAAGTTGTTCCTTTCTTGCGGGTTTCTCCAAATTATGTTCCATCGTAATCTCACTGGGTTTACTAATTGCTGCTAGTATCGTATCGAACATAGATGTAACTTGTTTAAATATATCTTCATTTAAAACATCCCATTCTATTAGAGCACATTTTACCAGCTCATACTTCCCCTTCACCGCCACAGTAACATTATGTAATTCTGAAGTATGGTTATACATTGTGTATTGATCCTCTGCATACACAAAATGCATTTATAGGCAACATAACCAAAACCAATGCATTGGTTTTCTAACCGGAACATTTTGTGCCCCATTTGCCTCAGCTCCTGGAGCACAACCTCATACACAATCCACCTTCCAACATTTCTCAAAAGGACACAGGACATGGAAAATTTTATACAGTATCATCATCATCAGAAACCAAGTAGCAGAGTAAGTAAGTTTTGTTAATTACAGTGTGGCTGACCTTGTTCAGAATGAATGGGAAAATGACACTATCTTTACCTGAGTAAAAAGTTGAAATTTACATTTAATTTCTTTACTTTGTTCTCAGAAAATAAGTATTACATTCACTTCCTCTATTACTCAATTTTCACAAATTTTCAGAAGAATACCACAGCTCTAACATGACTTTTAAAACTTTGAAAACATTCGTTTTTGTTTTATTTTAATACCCACCAAAATCTTCACCTCAGGCCTTTTCCTTTAAAACACCATTTAGAATATTTTAATTTTTCAACATATTATCAAAAATATTCCAAGAATACATCTACCCCATACCACAAAATGGCGGTATCAATATTTACTACATTGAAACATGACTCAAACTTGCCTCTAAACAAATGAACTTTTATTCTAGGCACACAGCTTCCCCACTTTCTTATAACACCCATTAAAACTTCTTTTAAAACAGAATATATGAACCCAATCACAATACACATTAAAATAAAATGTTTTCTTGTTTTCCTCACCTCGCAGGGTGATCACAATAATTCCTACGAAACCAATATGCCTCTGCACATAAACCCTCAGAGAAAGCCTACTGGAGTGATGGTATCTTTCACTATACTCTCCAATTTTATTTATTTTGCAATATTTTTTTAAAATATTTCCTGAAAGAACGCCTGAGAAAGCACATGGAGAAGATTGCTTCCTATCTCTAGCCTAACCCTTACACTTTAACCACCAACTCATAACATACTGGTTTTTCGGGCTGGGGATTCTCTCCCCGCATATTGTGGTGTTTACTCTCCTCCACCCACACATACCACACTCACACACCAATACAACATTTGCACTCCACCCCAATGTCCCCTTATCAATATCAGACCTCACATTTTCCCTAGTCCATGCTGTCTTTTTCAAAACCCGCCAACTAGTTTTCTGTGTCCAATGTAAGTTCCTATGTAAGGCACCATAGCATTGGAATGGTATATTATTTTCGAGGAGGGATACAGAACATTCATTTTCTCAGTGGACGCCCAACCTCTCAATGTCTACCTGCAGTGTCGTGGTAATCCTTCCTGGGGAAGGGAGGGCGAGCTAATGAGACACAGCGCTCCGTGTGGTGAGGAAGAGAGTTACTTCCAGTATAAGCCCAGAGGTTCAGGCACTCAGAGGAGGATGCGGTGGGACTCCCTGCACGCACGCATTTGGTTCCCTTGCCTATATCACACAATCCAAGATGGTAGACGTATATTACTAACATATTAGTGATTCACAGTTCAGTTGTGTTTGAGCAGTAGTTGGGGTAGGAAATGTATTTAGTGCGTAATTACTCTCGGTACATGTACTTATTCTTGGAACATGTAATTACTCTCGGTACATGTACTTGGTCTTGGTACATGTAATTACTTCAGTATGTATGCTTAGTCATTATGTAATTACTCATTACACAATTACTCATTATGCAGTTTAATCTAATTACGCACTTACTAACCTTTGATGGAACCCAAACCCAGGAGCGCCTCACCAACCTCGTAAGTTGTGTTTCCGTAACCAATGGGTAAACATGTGTACTTATAGTGTAATTACTCTCTCAGTATATATATTAGTCTCGGTACATGTACTTACTCTCAGTATTCGTAATTGTTCATTATGCAATTACTTATTATGTAATTGCTCGTTATGCAATTACTCATTATGCAATTACTCATTATGCAACTTTTTATTATGCAATTATGTCTAATTACAGCTAATTACCCTCTAAAGGTCTCCAACAAAGGAGCACCTCCACCCTACAGCCCCTTACTCCACCCCTATCCTCCAGAGATCCTCGAAAATTTCAAACTGCCTCAAATGTCGTTTGGGCGCCTTATCTACTGAAAGGGTACCCCCACAGCAAACCTCAGAAGGAGTTTGAGAACCCATCAGTCAACCACAACACACCTCCCAGAGAGAAGGGGGAGGCGGAATGACTGTTTCACAGGTTAAAGGTTGTCGGAAATCAATATCTCTCTTTCCGATACCCGTTTACAGGTTATTCAAATAGCACTTAGGCCACTAATGACTCCCTAGCATTCTTAAACGGCCTATATATATATATATATATATATATATATATATATATATAATTTTAGCCTTAAACGTTTACTTCCGAGTACGGTGGAATATACATACTGTGTTTATTACTTGCATGGTAACATTTATTTGAAGAGGTGGTTAAAGGGTTAAAAAATTGCTGAGAAGATAAAGTAACAAATTCATACTTTATCGTGAACAGCATATATATAATGCTTTTCAACCCGGAAATAACGCAATAAATAAATTATGGCAATGGCAAAACATCGGTTCTGTAAAATATACCTACATAGTGCCCTATACCTCTTAATGATATAAATATAAACCGCAATTTGTATGAGACTGGGCTGATGCTAACTATATACGGTTCCCCTACTAGAGGGACTTCCCTGTCTGTCAGTGCAGGCCGAAGAATAGATGAGTAGAGCAGTAGCGTAGCGTTATAAGACCTCTCAACGCCGGGAATTTCCTTGAAAAATATGCAATAAGTATGTTATAGATATTCTTCTATACAGTATAAGCCGTATACGTTTTCGGAAACGTGACCAAACTCTGCCAGGGGATTGCTGACGTGACAAGAAGTATTTTGAAATATATTACCCATGCTCCATTTCAAATAATAAGTCCTGTAGTAGCCCTTAAAGGCGGAGTTAGAAAATCATATCATGTTGGATATTATGGAAAGTAATTGCATTAGAGAAACAAAATTTGGTATATTTATTACAATAAAACCAACATCTAGGATAAAATGAATGTATGATAAGTCTTACTTGTCCCCATTATGTAAAAAATATCAGTTTGCACCCTGTCATTGCGTATAACTTTGTTACGTAGAGGTAAAATTGATGTTTGACTCTATTGTATTAAACAGTATGTGGTATTAGCCAAAAAGGTCCTCTTGCCGCAACTCTCTATGTCCCACCGTTTTCGTGTAAAAAACGCATTCAAATGATTCACTTATAGCAATACTATGGCCTGGCGGGTAGGCAAAACATCCTGCACCCGGAGGTACACACATACTGGCTGTAATACGGCGTCGCATGCTGAATAATTATCGCCAAGAACAAAGAGGCAGAAAACAAATTACAATTAGTAAATGCGCTACACGACCTTTAGTTGTGTTTCGAGGCACATTATGGAGCAAGGGGAGAAAAAGGGGGGGGGGGGAGGGGTAGAAACGAAGCCAAAATGTTCCTGGCAACTGCCTTAACTATGGCTGCTCTGCAGATACCGTAACCGCATGTTTCGCAACATGTAGTATCCAATTAGATAATAGGTCCGTTTCCAGAGTTTCACACAGCCAATCTGAAAATGCGTAAGCATACATCAAATTAACCATCACATCGTTTCGTCTCTGTTTACTATGTGGTGCAGCGTAGATACGCGTGCCCGCTGTAGTTTGGGCCGATATGACTCATGCCCTTATAGTCCTTGTCTCACATTGTGCGTTTGACGTCGGTACTAAATAAATGGGATTCGAGACAAACTATAGTCTTTTCACGGTTACTTACAACTTTTATGAAGTCCACCTGAAGTCCTATTTTCAACCTATGGCTCTGCCTCGTGTAAAAAAGTTTAACTAAGTCTAAAAAATTACTCTATAGGTACAAAACACCACAATTCGTGTCAACTCAGTTTAACAATATTTTGCATAATAGCTATTTCTTACTAGACTTGACCAACACACGCATTTTCTCACTGTTTCAATTCGTAGTGACTATAAATGAGATATTATAATTTACAAATAAAATATAAGTGAAACTTCAATATAACCAAAAAATAAGATACTTTTATGCTATCAGAAGTATTAAACGTTTGTGATTTGTGACATATTTAGGAAGCAACGAAACACGTCATAGGTGGGGTGATTTTTCAAAGGTTTGATTCAGAAAGTGTGAAGAAAGACGTGAGCCGCCTGTACCCACAAACACAGCTACAATTTTTATGATTCTTTTCTGTGTTTCGACGGTCGTCCTATTGGCCCAAACTACGTTTGTTCGTTTGTTATAGGCTAGCTTCCAGCCAACGTAGCATCACTACCTTTATTCCCCAATCCACGAAATACATCAAAATAAATAAATAAATATATTTTACGAAATTAATTTCTAAATGTTTCTAGTGGTTTGTAATTGTTAGGTTAAAACAAGTTAAGCAATGAAGCAACATCCATTATAATCTTGTGTTCAAGGACAGATGAAATATTTATAATAATAATATTGTTAGAGCTACACAATTTAAGCATAATTTTTTTTATAAAGTTTTATCGATAGTAGTGACCCAGAGACACAAATAAAAAATAAGTAATTTATAGGACCCTACGAAACGTTATATTTGATTTCTTGTGTACTTGTATTCCATAAACATTTATTTTTAAATACTTTGTTATGTAGGATCCATTTAATATTGCCCACATGCAAGAATTAAACATGTTACATATAAATCGTTGCTAAAAAAAATTTAATGTTTTCGTGTCGGAAAGTGTAAGTATGCTATGAAAGGTAACCTATGGGTTACTTTTTGACATTGGTAGTTTTGACGATGTTGTTACAAACCTTCGTTCAGTCAGTATATAAATACAGACACACTGTATTTCGTCTAAAATACTTTGAATAATAATTTCAATAAAGATTTGTTCTGCTCTCAATTCAAAGGCGGATAGCGTCCTCACGATCACTTAAGACCACAATAAGCGAAAGCCTATATTTTCAGAACTTATTTCTACCAGACTACTATTAATACTCTTGTATTAAATTACACATGTGTAATTGTTAAAATATTTATAATGTACGAATCAAGAATCTGTCATGTCACTCTTTTCTACTGTAAATTTTCAATTTATTTATTACAATGGTTAATGCATGTGTTTGCATCAGTTTGTAAGTGGATTATTGTTTTCTTCACAATAGCTTGTAATAAATCATTTAGATTACAAATAATTAAACATTTTATATATAATTTAAATGTTAAAACTTGTAGTTATTTTGAGTATCATGAATTAAACTGTACGTTTATAAAAATAATATATAAAAAATTAATTGTTTTGTATTTTTAATCGTGTTTTGTAAACTCTATTGGCATGTTTTATTAAGTTGCAACAATTTAGATCAAGTAATAGCAAAAGTTCTCTATTATTTATACTTAAATTTTAGATGCTCTACTTACGACAAAATAAAACAATAATTTGAGAATAGGAAAATATTTGGTTGTTATATCAAGTTTATTTTAAAATTATTAATTGCGTATGTTTATTTACTCTGAAATAATCCACGCTGTAAAATATTATATTTAAATCATAAATAATGTCCTAGCTCATTTCATGGAGCTGCTATTGTGGCACCTAGCGATGTGGCTCTAACACATGTTTAGACCACGCTGGTCGCCAAGTCTATTCTAGACTTGTATGATTTAGCATCTTCTTGATCAGACGCTCGATAAAAACGTTTTTTAAACCTGCATTAGTTTCCAACATTCGCGTGGGCGGGAGGATGGAGAAATTACTGTACGCTATCACTGCTTGCATCGCGGTGCACGACGCGTGTTTCCAAAAGTGAAAATTTTCTTTGAACGCGGAGAATTGTGATCGGCACTGCCCTCGTACTTCTTCTTGCTATTTCCGTTGAGCTCGGTTGCTAATCCATAAGTTAGCCATTATGTGGACAGAAAGAAGTAAATCCGTCGAGAGAGAGAATGAGATATTAAGAAGAGAGAGAGAGAGAGAGAGAGAGAGAGACAGAGGGACAGAGAGAGAAAGAGAATTTGGAATATTCCTCCCGGAAAGCTGGTTATAGCCCGTCCCTCCTCAATTAATCTGATAACACATGTGACTGTGAATTCCCGCCAGGAAATATTCTTTTTGTGAGAGCGAAATAAATTTCACACCTAGCTAATTGGAATTTTTTCCCCCAGGTGTTTCGTTTTTTATTGAAATGCGAAGACTTCAACGCATATTTTCGGACGAAGCAAACCAGAAATGATATAAGCCGTTGGTAAATTCGAAAATTTTGTACGGAACACATTATCGACAAAGAGCTGGCCCAGTATTTGAAGAAAATAATGGCAATCCACCTAAAGTGAGGATAGAAGCTTTTAATTCCAAGGCAATATTTTATTTGCAACGATAAAAATTTCCAGAGTGAAATCAACGGAGCGTTAACATACAGATAAAGAGTCTGTAATAATGAAAATGAGAAGTTATATTCGCAAGGTATATTTTCTCCGTCAACCACGAACGTAGCCTAGATACAACGAAGAGCATGTCGCATCTATTTACAGGTAAATGAAATATCCTAGTAGCATCACTGGCGCAAATATAAATAAAAGTACAAGAACCCAAAAAAAATCTGCATGTAACAAACATCAGCGCTTGAAAATAAGCAACCGGACAGTCAAGTTTAATCATTTCAGAACAATACCCCAGATAAATGAAAACGCCGAATAAAGTATAATGGAGAAGTTCCGTGTATTTATAGTAGCTGCTTCACCAATCAAGGTCCAGTTACAGTGAAGATATGTTGTTAAAATGCCAATCTATACGTAGTACAAAGCAAAGTTGCCCGGCCGCGTGTGTCTGTATATTCGGCGAAAGCCTTTAGACTACTTAATCGATTTTGATGCGGTTTACACCATCATTTAGCGACATTCTTTAGGAAGGTTTAAGGATATAATATATTAATATTTAATATAAGAATAGCAGAGAAATGTAGAAGTTTCAAAATAAAGTTGTAAAAAGCCACTTTTCGGGCGCATACTTACTATATTTATATAAGCTAACTAAACCATAAGAGATTCACCAAATTAATGTACTACAGAATTGTATATCTCAAAAACGTGTACAAGAAAGTTTGCGATAGCATATGTTTATCTTTTAAGGATTACCCACAGTAACCATTTTTGTCTTTAAAAATCTGATTGATAATAGGGGTTCACTTACGAAGACTATGTGAACAACACAGTATTAATCCTATGTTAGTTAACTTAAGCAATTAATGTATATACGTGTAAAGCTTAACAACGCTATATTTGTAAATCGCACCCGAGCGAGGCCGAGGCGGGTCGCTAAATGTAAATAGAAAGCCTTTTCTTTACGAAGAGATTCGGCTGACATTTTGTCAGTACCTTCTCGTATTTTCACGAGAATTTTTTCCAACAATTCAGTTCTGTTTCCGCAAAAGAATAATTTAAATCCAAACCACAAGTATTGGTCTGGAGAAGACTAATAATTAAGCATTTTTAAAAGTGAAATTTTTTGATTAAAAACTGTGGCAATCTTTACGAAAGGCTTGGAAATATTAATAATTTTCTTGAAAACTTTTCCACGTACCACGTAGTTAAATTGCTGTTTCAAAGATAATGTCCGAAACCAGTTGGAAATTATTTTATAACTTAGACGGGGAAGTATTTTCTGCAAGCATTCTTACGGTTGACACGATTTTACTTTCACCACTGAACTGGATTAGCCATTAGTTTTAACAGAACAAACGAAATTGTTTTCAAAGCATTCTTAGCGCAAAAACGCTTCCCTACTCTAAGTTTATCTGCATAAATTCTAGTGTAATTCACATTATCTAAGGATCTCTTGGTTATTTACTGTGTATATAGTTGCCTTACTGGTAATTTTTAGCAGGGCAGTAGAAATGCCACTTGTTACGAATTCTGAAGCAGCAATCTCTTAAGGCCACCGCAACACAAGTAACAAGAAAAAAAAATATTTTACCAGTCGTTTTTATATTCACAACAGATTAGCTACATATATACGTATTAGCAGAACAATAAGAAAAACATTCGAATGCAGCTGATTCACAGTAAAATAATAATATACTGGCATGCGAATATAATTCAGTTAAAAAACTTTTTTTTCGGATAAATAAAGCTGAGGAACAAGCAGAATAACCACAATAATATAAAAAATATTGTCATGTCTCTAAATAGCAGACTACTGACAAATACATTTCCTTATAGAATACAACATAAATCAAACCTCAAAGTTATTTAAATGTCAAAAAGAATTATAATTTGAATCCACTCGTGTGTAGTCATTTCTAGGCCATTTACAATTTGTTCTGTAAGTAATCTGTCCATGTGTGATTCATACAATTATATATCCGAAAAGTCAGTGATCAAGCCTGTATCAATTCCCGAATGTTCCTGTAGACAATAATGGCTTAGTTGACAAAATATAATATCTACGAGAGGCCGTTACGCTGTGTACACATTTGATGTAAACAAATTGATTTTAAGTATTGTACATTAAATCACGTTAACTCCTGTAACAAAGAAGGATGCCAAATATATAGCTGCAACGATGGATATTTCTGAATTTTACAAGGCACGACTAGGTCCTAAGGATATCCATAATGCTTTCAGGCGAAATTAAAGAATTACAAAATACTATCTATACACGAAGTAAAACAGACTACCGGGGACTAATATAGCATCTTTTGTCTGTACTCGTAAACAAGATTTATTTCGGTTTAATTTATAAGCAGCCAGAGCAAAACAGTCACGTAAACAATGTCTGGAAACTGTGTCCATTTCTGGCTTGAATAAGTATGGTGATTACTAGGTATTTTCACTGACATAGCTCGGAAGTACTTCAGCACAAAACGCTGTGGTTTTTCATTGGCAAAGGAACGCCTCTACAACTCACAGTTCGGTTTTTTTTTTTTTTTTCTCGCGAGCTTCCGATATCTGTTCAGCACCCAACGCACGGCTAGTAAAGCTGTCAAACCGCTGTTGTGTGGACTCGCCGCTGAACATCGATATCAAAGCGCAACGTGTTGCGGGGGAGCTTCCTTTGCCACCGATTTCCTCCCATACCGCGTAGTATTCCAACGATACTGTGAACATAACGGTCATATCAGATCTTCTGTGCCGTTCGAAGGGACCGCCCGGCCATAATTGAGAGCTGTCATGGCACGTTTCCATTCACGTCATGTATTGGCAATTCAGATGCAGACGACGCGTTTTGGAATGATCTGCATTTGAACCGACAAGATTCCCTTCTCGATGAAATTTCGGAAACAACAGTGGAATATAGGTGCATGCAGTCTGTAATTCATACGACGTACGCCATATTACATACTTATATTTTTTAACAGGTACATTTGAACCACAATTCTGTACTTAATTCAGAAACTAAACTTTCGGAAGTAATACTAAGACAGTATAAATTGTACCACAATTGTAATTTATATTAAAATGTATCTATTTTCTTATCTAAATACATTACGCAAATAAAATGAAACGGAATCAATGAATTATGCCATGTGTGGAATTGCACCGTGTATTATATTAATATAACGATGCCTTCACTGTCGCAGAGCGATGTGTCTTCCCGGTAGCTCATAGATGACGTGGGGACATGACGGACGTTGCTTTAGGTCTATACATTTTCCTCACCACACGGTTTTTTATTATTATTACCTTTAGTATTTCCTATTTACCTGGGAGATTACCAAACGACGGCTGACTAAGTTTACCTAATCTTTATATGCAAAAACAGCTCGCAACCAATTTATCACTTGTGATTCGATCCCGGAGTCTCCTGGTCGGAAAGCGCCGTATCATTATAGGTCATCGGGACTCTCTTTTCATCGAGAAATATATGCCGTTGCTTCTTTGTTTAAGTTTCCATTCTTTTCCTGCATCAAGGTGTCGGTAGAACCTTGCAAATACTCTGTTACATTTATTTAAAGTTTCTGCGCTTACTTAGTTTATTTACGAGATTGAGGTCTTAATTAAATAAACGAGATCGTAATAATAATAGTGTTTTTATAACCAGTCCAAAATAAGTACGACAAATTTAATATATCGACAATAATGGATATAAATTGCTATTTACATGTAATATTTACATACCCGTCTGTAATGCGAAAAAAATTAACGTTCTGAAATACTTAAACTCAGTTTTTAGTCTTCAAAAAACTTATCGAATGACTATTAAAACTATATATTTTATATCTGAAAGATCAAGTATTTACAAACAAATCTTTATCACTCGCCCAGTCTGTCCTACCTTGTTACTGACCGGATATCGCCCATATTTACTGTCCGTGATGTTCTGGAGCGGTCCGGGTACTCCCATACGCGATGGCACTGCACTCCTCGGATACCACAACTTCCGCTGAACCAGGGGGGGGGGGATATAGTATATAGGGGTTACAATCACGTTATTTGAAGTACGTGCCTGTGGAAACACCAACATTGATATTTTACCACTAGAATGAATGATTTTATGGAACATATCAATTTTGAGTCAAAATTATGAGTGCTTTGTATCTCAATCATACTGATTTAATATAGACATATTTCAGGTGCTCATTTAATAACTTACTAAAACGAGTAGAAATATCTAGTCCGTTTTTCACTGCTTTAGCAACATTTATTCTATTATGTTGGTCACATTTGGAGGTAACGTAAATATTTAAACGACAGAGCTAACACAAACAGCACATGTTTATATTTAATTATTGCCGAAAACAGCATTCGGAAAATAAATGGTGTTATTCAAATAGTTTCTAATTACGCAATTTTAAAACTTCCTTCTACAACCTCTCAAGAATAATGTAAGCTGTAAACATACTATAAATGTCACCCGGCAATAGCCTTAAATATATATGTATGTGTATATATATATATTCAACACAGAGTGATTATTAACTTTGTCAATGAAGCGTGTTTATCACAAAATATCCATTAAAAACTATTGTTTTTGTTTTATTATACTAGGTGATTATTTTTCGTAAGGCTTGTCTGCTGTTGGTATTAATCCAGGCACCATCCATCCATCCACCACACCTGAAAAAGACTAAATTAGAAGATCGTCACAACATGGAAGTGTCCGCTTTTGTCTCCTTACTTGATCAGTGGCTGCACGCTCATCCGCCGAAGCCTATAACACGCCGCCGGTTCTCCCCTTCAGTATCATTCGGTACCCCCATGTTCGTTAGTCATTCGCCGCAGTTCGCCAGATTGCTTTCAGAGACTGCGGATCCCTCCGGCTGCAGCCGTATTTATGTTGTGGGTGCCCTGCCCCAGAACCTTCTTCACACGTGGGGTTTCCGACGAGGCAGGTGATGACTGGAAAGTTCTTCCACACTGCTGTGAGCAGCACCAGGCCGTGCGCGCAGCGAGGGGTCGGCCATGGCGACGCTAGTTTTGACAACAGCCGGGGGACAGGTATCCCAAACAAGACCGGACGGAGAAGTACAATTGTAGCGAGCTCTGGGAACTCGCGGCCATATTTGTTCCTGCCCACACCAGAGGGCCACTTGCGCTGGCGTCACCGAGAGGTCCACCGGTACAGCGGGCCGAGTTCGACGCCATGAGGGAGTATGAATCAGTCGAGACGAGCTTAGCCAGACAGAGACGAACATCAGTGGGTTATTATCCGTCCTGATTAAAGTGTCCCCGGGTAACGTGAGGCGAGGGCGAGTGAGGCAATCATCAACTGTTTTCACAAAGCAGCTAAATATTCCATTTAATTAGCTTGACATTCAGTAACCGATTTTTGAGAATTAACATAAAGTATTACGATTGCTTGAATATACCATTGCAAGAGACAATAAACGTAGAGTTTGTATAAATGGCTTTAACCTTACTTGACTATGTCGCTCCTTTATAAATGCATGACCTGTTGGCTTAAAGTGGGCATACAGCATCAAGCTGTCAAGTCGTCGAATCATCCAGCAGGATGGGGCAGTAATGTCAGTCCAAGACAGCTGTCATTCATTCTGCCCGTCGGCCTGGCGATGTAGCGGCAGAGAGTGGTGTGTCACCCCCACCTGGCCGAGACTTGCCACGTGGGACAATCATCCCTCATGTCTACCTTGCAAAGCGCACAAAATAATATCATATATACTCTAGTTTTACATTATACTAGCAAAGGTGAAGGTTTTACCTACCTGATACCCCAGAGAGAATTTATTTTTAATATTTTTCATCGCATTTGTTCGCATTTCAATTAAAAGTGTAGAAATTGCATTTGTAGCTTGTAAGGTAAAAACTGGAATACGAAAGTAATAAATCGTTAAGCTTGAATGGGGAATGAAAAAAATTTATATGTGTGTGATGTGGTACAGTGGATGTAAATCTTAGGAAATTATTAAATCCTCGAATTATTTAAAAACAATCTCTTGCATGTTGATGTGCAGCAATGGTGCAAGCAAGATGGCTCCATGGCACAGCCCTTCCCAGGCAACCCGTTCCCATGGTGAGTGTTGCCAGCAATTCGCCTGAAAAACTATTCTTCCTGTCTTTGGAGTTGATTTCTCCAGCCGTTTCCGTAGATCTAGCCCAGATACTTCAATTTTTTTTATCGCCATTACTAAATTGCCGTGTCTAAGTTTATGCTCCGAGGATAGTCTTTTGAAGACTTTTTCAGTTAATTGTGAAGGCATTATTTTGCAACTTATTTGTGAGGAATTAATGTTTTTAGAATGGGGCAACCTTTTATGTTTTAAACAATCTGTTTTGCAAGCCCTTTTTCCCGCACATGCCAAGCGACAGTGCAAAAGAGATTTTGTCTACGGATTTCAAAAGCCTGGGGAACCAACGTGTGAATATATCGATTCAGTATGCACCTTTCATGATGCCCCTTTGTTTTTCATTGACTGAACAGGAGTTAACGAGTGTTATTGTTGGTAATTTGCCACCACATCTGCATGCTAATATTGAACACTACTTTCCCCTCTCAGAAATTCACGTAAGCTACGACAACTTGCAGTTGAAGTTCAAGATCGTTTAGCTGCCTTTGGTCAACACCGGGCACAATTCTCACCTCCCTAGCCTGTCCGCGACGATGTGAGTTCTGGTGTGCTTGGCCATGTGCTGCATAGACAGAATGTGAACCAATGTAGGTAGTCAGTGCGTTGTGCTAACATGTGCCCTTGTCAAGCATGGAGCTAAAGAATGTAAATTAGGTAAGTGTAGCTTGGCCGGTAGAAAGTGTTTTCGCTACGGCGAGCTTGGCCATATTCGTCGCTCACGTAAAAACCTGAGAAACGAGGAATAATTGGTGTGGGGCATAGGCCTACCAGTTATTTATGTAAAAAAGTCCTGTCCGCTCTACAGGAATGAATGGTTATCGTTATGTGCGGTTAACACAACTTTCTTGCTTTAATTGATACAGGTGAAACACATTACATGATGAGTGAGGCATTATTTAAACATCTTGTTGAGTTAAAAAGAATTTCTCAAGGGCGTGTTAGTCAAGTCTCGGACAAACGTCTTTGTATCGCTAATGGCGGTTTTGTGAAATCAGACCTGGTGGTTAACCTATATTTTAAGATCGGTAGGTATTCTTGGATCTTCCCTTCCTGAGTTTTTCCACATCTCTTGTAAGAGTTGATTTTATGTTTGGAGTATTTGGTTAAGACAAGCGCCCTGGTTAATTTTGATTATTATTATATTTCTTTCGGTTTCGCCCCTAATAACCGAATAGGGTTATAGGTCGACGCATCTAGAGGTGTTCACTCCTCTAGTCGAGGGTGCCATTTCTGTAGTGGTTTTCAAATTCCATCTAGAAAGGTTAAAGGAAGAGTTCAGCGACATCACCATACCTCGCATTTAGAAATGGTATGTCCCCCCTTATAAATTCGCATTTACGGACGACACACCTATGCAGGACTGTCATTTCAGGTGTCCTCCCCCTAAACTCCAGGCTTCTCGGGAGATTATAGAGAAATTGTTAGCTGCTGGTGTTATCGCCTTGTCTAGCTCTGACAACTGTTATCTGGGATTTATCCCGAGAAAAAGGGATAGTGTCAAGTGTAGGTTAGTTGCAAATCATTCTTTAGTAAACAAAATAATTCACAAAGATCGCTTCCCTCTACCGATGTTAGATTACGCCCTCCAGCACTTGAATAAGGCCCTAGTGCTTTCGGTGCTCGGCCTTAGTAATAGCTTTCACCAGTGCCTGTTAGACCTGGGGTGCATTTAACTCACTGTGAAGCCAGTACAAGTTCATTCGTATACCAATGGGTATGAATTTTGGATGTCAGGCTTTGTCCGTGTTCTTGATCTTATTTTGTCAGAGTTTAAATACAAATTCGTATTTAACTATATTGATGACATAATAGTTTACAGTGGCGACCATGAGTCTCACTTGTCTCATTTGCATCAAGTTTTTCTCAAAATATGAGAGGTTGGCCTTACAGTAAACTCATAGAAGTTTACTTGGGGGGCTAATAAAGTAAAATTTCTAAAGTACTTGCTCTGGGAGGGACATTTACTCATTGATCCTGATCCTGTTGTTCCCATTTTGGATTTCCTGCATCTTACTATTCCTATTTCCTAGATAATAATTTTGAAATTGCAGGCTCTATACATCTTTTGAAGAAAATGGGTGTTGAATTTCATTGGGGGGCTGAGTAGGAGACAGCCTTCTCCATTTTGAAGGAAAAGCTATAGTCGCCACCGGCTCTCCATCTCCCGTATTTTTCCCAAAGTTTTGTGGTTCAGGTTGATGCTTTCTTCCTGAGATGCGGTCCTGAGCCAGAGGACGGAACGTGATTTGTCGCCTGTAGCATTCGGCAGCGACAGCTTGTCTGAGGCTGAACGCAAGTTTGGAATGTATAAGAAGGAGACCTCAGCTTGTATACTTGGATTGGAAAAATTTGGCTCTTGTATTGAACACGAGGAATGTGACTTATTCATGGACAATCAGACTCTAAGCAAGGTGTTGAATAATCCGCAGCAGCTAGATAAATTGGGCAGTTGTTTTTTTTTGCGCTTATCCGTGGCACTGAAAATCAAGTCGGCGATGCATTGTCCCGCATGTTTCCCTGAATTTTTTGTGAAGCTGCAACCGGCGCAGGTCAATGATGCCTTTTGTTTTCAATCGTTGAGTGATTTAAATAAGGATTTTGCACTTCCTTATTTCTTAGTGGACAACTTGTTTTTCTAATTCGCCTGTATTTTTTTTTTTTTTTTTTGTTTTCCCGTCATCCCACCGAATCGAGCCGAGGAAATTGCACCTTCTTCGTGTGAAGAAGATTTCTGCATGCCTCATTGGAAGTTCTACCTTGGAGTTTCTGGTTCCTGGATCTATGTAGTCAACCCCCCTCCCCCCCACCTCATTAGGGTAATTAATGCCCATAGACACTCGTGAAGCAACCCGAATCTGGCACTTATTGACTCTTCACCCACATGTCCACCGTCATTCCCGGGGATGCTCATTGTTCATCGATACTGTCTTCAAGAGAAGAAGCTGACATTTGTCAATTTATGTCAGCCAAGAATCTGTTATGTGTATTAATGTACTTGTACATTGGGAGCCTTCCCCAGTTCTCTATTATTCAAGTTTCTATCGTTTTTACTTATACTTCAGTGACATTGTTATGTGTTTTCGTTCAGATATGAGTAAGGGTTTCCAGAGTGACTATCTTTAGGGGCGGGTATTGCGATGGTGGCGTGGCCGCAGTCACCTAGTTTCATTGGCGACCGCCTCGACTTCAGCGCTTAGGGACTTCTCCGGTGGTACTCGCCACCCTTCATCTTTCCTCCCCTCGATCCCCTACCCATGCTACCCCTCCTAGTGAAAACAGTTTTTTTGATGATACTCCATGTTAGTAGATTGGCTTGAACACCTTCCCCTCCTTCCATTCTCCCGGCATTTCTGACAGAAAGCACGTCAAAGCTCCGCATTGCGATCGATCATAATAGCTGATCTCTGTTTCCATAAGATATAATGCCCCAGTGTATTTCTCTGTAATCGTTGAGTGATGTTAAGTTTGATAATGTTGTAAATTGATAGTAGCTTAGCAGTCGGTTGAGAAATGAGCGTTGAAATGGCGAGTCGTGGACGTATTTTATTTTAATTTTGGGCTGTTTGGTGTTTTTAGAATGTTGTGAGTTGTAATGTGTGCTAGTGTTAGCGGGGACTGGAGTAATTAGTTTTTCTAAATTCTGAATTCTGTTTCCTTTCACTTTCTAAATTTTCGTTTGGCTTTAACTAAACCGGGTTGCTGTGTGTTTTGTTAGTGTATTTTTAACCTGTAGTGTTGTATTTGTCTGCAGCCCCATTTGACTCGCCAAGCCTTGGTAATTTTCTAGCCAGTCTTCACCCACGGCTCTCTTGGGTTCACGTTTTTACTATCGTGCTGTGGAAGATTTTTAGCATTGGGTGGTATGGTAAGGTTGCTGCAGAACTACCATCCTGTACAAACATTTAAAATTATATTTTAATCAAGTTTTATTAGTATCTCCATTTCGAGGAAGTCTTTAGTGAGCCGCACCTGGCTGATCTCTCATGTTGTACAGGTCCTGTTATGTTAATTTGCTTCTGCTTAAAATATTAATCAACTACCATCTCAGTATTACTTGTCGGCTTTAAGAAAGTTGAAATTATTATTTGGCAAGTGCTTTGATGAATTCAGCATTGATCGCAGTGTTGTTTTTAGCCAAGCTCTTTTTTATATAATGTGTGAGGTCATTTAGTGGTTTTTTTTTTGCAAGAGCCTTTAAAGATATTGATTTAAGGTTCAGTTGTGAGCTGGGATAGTAATTATTGTAATTGTAATTTTGTTAGCTTTGAATGGCTCTTTTTAATAACTGTTTAGCGCATGCCTTCTAATATTATTTGGCTACTCAATTTGAGCTCTCGGCGAGTAGTCAGGAACTTTGTTGTTTAGTGAAAAACTACATGTACATTTTTAATATAACCTTTGTACATTTTGGGCGCTTTATAAAATATTAAATACATATACTATTTGTGTTGTGTAAACTTTATTTGTGGTTGTTGACCACAAAAAATTACAATGTGAACTTTCCTGGGAAACGTTTATTGCTACAACATAACAATAAAATATGGGTGTCTGTCACCATAAATTTGTTACCTCATATGTCTGAATGTTTTAGTCCTCTCTCTGTTAACTTGTCCTTTTGATATTCGCAACCATTCGTTATTGGATCGTGTGCTTGTTGCCCACATGTTAGGTTGTGAAAATAATCCTTTTTAAATTTCAAACTTGAATTACTCGTAAACGGTGGGGGTTAGGGTGTTTACTCAAGGCAACCTTTTTCGCCAAGCGGGACATGTGGGCCCATATTCCATTAGTAATATCCCACATATGCTAACGCGTCATGTCGAATGGCTCACAAGAATAGTGGTAACCGTTATTATATCCAATAATTAATTTGATCACAGGGACTAGTTTTGTGGTGTTTGTAGTTCATCTTACATTGACACATTATCCAGAAAGGCAGTGTTCTATCTTACATATGTTCTCCTATATCTGTAATAATCTGGTGAGTCAGGTCCAACTTTAAAAACGTGTACGACACTTGGTATTCGATTTAGACCGTAGGTAGTTTGAATGTTTTCGATGTCTATTTTCGTGATTAACCTGGAGCCGAAGTTTGTTGGTGACATTTAAACACATTATGTATATGGTTTGAACATACATGCCACTTTCTCTTATACATTATCATATAAAATAAGCACAAACGACCTGTAACAGATAAATAAAATTGACCACTCCAATAATAAAGGGATCGGGAAATATGGCACCGTCACTTTACATTGAGAAAAAAAATGTGATTAGCTTCGAAAACTGTTTCGATGATGAATTCCAGGGCGAAATTTTGTTTCGGATAAAAAACAAGAGTGTGGTGCCCAACAACACATAGGCTACTTAGAGCTCCCTAACATATTTTTTTATTGGGAAAACGTTTATTAGCTGTTACTAAATATTTAGTTGGCAGCAACAGCATTCATGTTATCCACAGTAAATCATTTTGCTGCCACTACCAACCTGCATACGTTATATTCTCCGCAAGTGCTTTGGCATATTCGAAGTGGCCACCTTTTGTCTGGCCACTACGCCATGTTTGTCCGTGTTCAGTTATTTGCATCAGGTTAAGTACTAATTCAGGAGGATGTTCTTAAGTACTTACGAACGGATTGCATCATTCCTTTATCCCAAGTATGTAAATATTACACCTAAATGTTTCCAGAAAATTAACTCTCCATTAGGTGATGTGTGCAAGCCTTTTCGTGTGTGCCACTTATTAGATTTCTGTTATACAGAGTGTCTAAATTCCCATTACACAACATAAGGGCTTGTATTGGGGACCAAGACGGTTACGTTTTTCACAGGAACTTAGGTGCGGAAACGTACATTTTCCCTGCGACAAACAAAACACCACATCACATGTTGGCCTCTCCCACGTTTGCAACACACTGTAAGTTGTTTTACTTCAGGGTCCACTTACAAGAAAGGCTCGATGTGACTACCAGCTTCATCTACACAAACACGGTACCTACGTACCATGCTCTGGTACACACGATCACCAATAACTGTACGTCAAATATTCGTCGTAGCCATAATCCGCGCCAGTAATTCTTCCTCTGATTCCACAGGGGTCTGGTAAATCAAGCCCTTCATGTGGCCCCACATGAAGAAGTCTAGTACAGTCAGGTCAGGTGACCGTACAGGCCAAGCAATCGGGCCACCTAAACCTATCCACTGTTGGCCAAAACGTTGATCGAGATGACGTCGGACCGCAAGAGTAAAGTGAGGTGGTGCGCCATCGTGCTGAAACCACATGTTTTGACACACATGCAGTGGCACATCTTCCAAAAACCCAGGCAGTATCTTTGACTTCCAGGTATTGGTGATCGTGATACCAGAACATGGTATGTAGGTATCGTGTTTGTTTAGCCATCGCTGGTCGTCACATCGAGCCCGTCTTGTAAGTGGACCCTGAAGAGAAATAACGTACAGTACGTTGCATACGTGGGAGAGGTCCACTTCTAATGTGGTGGTCTTTTGTTTGTCATGGGGAAACAGTATGTTTCCGCACACAAGTTCCTATGCAAAACGTAACCGGCATGGTCCGCACTACAATCCCTTACAATGCGTAATGGGATTTAGACACATCCTGTATACATGCTGAAGAAAATGCTGTAACATCGAGCAAGGTAGCGTTATGGTAATACGCTGAGCTTGCGGTTGAGAAGTGCAAGGATCGAATACCATTTCATGACGACTTCAAATTTAGTATTTAATTGTTGTTAGACCATACCTATCTACAAAAGCCCACAACAAGCAAAACAGTTTTGTAAACCTCACTAACCAGTATTGCTGCTATCATCGTATTATTTTTTTGCTGCGACTAATGAACTCATTATGGCCTACAAAAACACTCAGTTTACTGTGACTACAAACGTCATTTTGTAGTTGCCACTAAATACTGGAATGACAAGAATTTTTGTTGGCAATACAAAATCTTTGTTCATGTCAGTATTAACAAAATAATTTTGTGCTCGCGAATAAATTTTTTTTTGTCACCAAAACACTCTATTTTCAGTGCATTCTAAACAGCAATAGTGCTACAAGTTGCGCATTTAAATGCGGCGGGTGAATGGGCACGGTAATTTAGGCCGATATAATTTCAATCCGCTTTTTAAATCCTGGCCCGGAAAGAAACGACTGCATCTTGTAATTTTCTTACGGCAAGTACGATTAAATCTAAATAAATTCACGGTAAGTCGTTTTCTGATAAACCAGTGTCCGAGTTCTGGATAACTTTTACCAGTAATTTTAGGGATTTTTTTTCTGACAGTGTCGCCACGTCTGTTACCTGTTACCGCAATACATATCAATCATCCGCTTCCATCTGTTTCCGTATACATTGTATACTGAACCAGTAAGCTTGAGGGTTCTTTTTTGTGTTAGAACTTGTGACCAAGATAGACACGTAGATTTCGCTCATGAATGTATATTAAATTTATTCCTTACCCGCTGTGTGCCTTCGAATGGCGGCGCGGCTGGCACAGCGAAAGCGCACTCTCCTTGCAGATAAAGCCATTAATTCCACGCCACCTCATCCCTGCTCAAGACACCAAACCCCGTGCTCTCGTCAGAGTGCCATCCATTCCGAGTAGTCGGCCCTAAATATCGCCGCCCCACCTGGTTAAGAATCGACTTCCATTATGCGAGAATGGGCACGTGGGGCTGGCCAATACATATTTCACCAGCGTTCGCATTTGCGCGTTCCAAGTAATGAAAAAATTCCAACCAAGCTAATTACACCTTTCCCTTACTTAGACATAACCCCACCTTCATACCCCGCCCTTACCATCGAAAACCCCCATTTTCCTCTCCGTATCAGCAAACAAGAAATATTGTAAAGGGAAATATTTTTCTGCTAAATTAATACCTGGTATTGAACGAATTGTTTTTAGTGTCCTTTCCCCTGATGTTTATGATCCAAATGGTTGCGAACTTTGCTTACCTATACCTCACTGAGTTCTAGTTTTCAGCGAGGACTTGCACATATGTGTTTTCATCTCAGTGATAAATTAAATATTTCACAGTTTCTTTACAAGGTGAAGATAGAAATGAGATACACATATTTTTCCTTGTGGTAGCACACGAAGTCGATAGTCGGTTCGTTATTGTTAATATCACATTTGACAATTCCTCGACGACCCGCGATCCGATCCCCTCTTTGCGCTGCAAACCGACCTATAAGCCTACTGCCAATTTACTGGGCGCGCGAGTATAATTAATATAATAAAAAAACCGCGGACCATCATGCTCTCTCGCGAGGCCGTGGTGGCCGAGCGGTTAGTCTGCTCGCCTCCCACCGAGGCAAACCGGGTTCAGTCCCTATCCGGGTCGCTCCCTGATTTTCACATTTGGGAATCGTGCCAGACGATGCCGTTGGTCGGCGTGTTTTCTCGGGGATCTTCCATTCCCCTCGCCCTTTCATTCCGGCGCTGCTCCGTACTTACCTCAGTCACCTTCATTGGCTCTGAAGATTTCGCTGTTATGAAGCGCCCAAATATATTCACTTCATCCTGCGCTCTCGCTAGCCGTCCCTGACCTCTCAGGGCGCCTATCGCTGATGTGACACGCCCACGGCAAGGGTGACTCTTAGACCACGAGTATTGTAGTGGTAACAAGACGCCGCACAAATACCACCTAAGGTGCTACACACTATAGATCGTGGGCGAGCAATTTGTTTGTAAAACGTGCTCTACATCGCTAGACTATTTAAGCGCCACCCAAGGCGTCCACCCACACACACACACCAAGGCACCTCCAGACGGCACCGCAGACTAAGAAGAGAGTCAGTAGGTGGTAAGAGTGTGAATCCACACGAAGCAGAAGGCAACATAGCAGACTTGGCCTAGAGGAGCTCTAGGCCCTTCTACAGTGTTTTAATTGGTGAGCATAACCCGCATTGCAGTATAAATAACGTTATTTCACTAGTCCCCGTTACCAATTATCTCATCGTAAGAATTCTGGCAAGGCTAGGGTAGCGTCATTTCCAAGGTTGATAGTTGTTCTATTATTTGTACCACCAAGAGAAGTACACAGATATTTGATATCTGTTCCATGTTTATTGTTGTATTATATTAATCCGAGTAGTAATAGAAGTATAATAAATGTGTTACTTATGTAAGTATTCTCACTTATTAGTCTGACCATAGAAAGTTACGTCCCCGGTAGCACCCTTCCTCCTACAATGATTGCATTATATTTGAGACCAGTTCATATAAGTAAATACAGGAGGATCAGTGAGTCTAGGGTAGAGAGAGGAAGGAAGGCTACACTTGTGAAGCGCCTCGCGACCAATCTTGCACTTAGGCGAGTTAGCTCATTGTCCTTAGACGTTTCAGTTTGCGCTTAACTTAGGGAATTGTGCACAGCGTACAAGGCAATTACTCTTGTTTCACACGAGGATGCGCTTCTCGCTCTTCACGACGCGCGAAGGCATCAGTACTTCCAGTCCTTTAACGTTTATTCTGTATATTCTGTTATTTATGTATAACTCCATGTTTATTCACATTAGACCACCATTATTGTTTTTGAACAGAGATCACTTGTCAATTGTTTCTATTAGCACTGGTAAGCGTAACTGCTGTTAATCCCAGCAAGCCCAAGGCATGTGCGGTAAGCGATAGTTGTGTGGGTCAGTACATCACATGCACGTCAGCAGCTTGCGTAGGAGAGCTTGCCGGACCAGCACTCGACATCACGTCGCGCGCCCCGCTCCCACTGGAAACGCTTCTCTGCTTCTTTATATTTCATGCATGTTCTCTGCTTGTTGTTGCATGTCGGACACTCTGTTCCTGTATAAGTAAGAAAATTTCCATTTGTCTTGTGTGGGTTTCGGAGATATTTCTCATTTTCTCCTCCTTTGTAATTAGATTTACTTTTAAGTTACACTCAGTGCCGGGCACCAATAACACTAAAGTACATCTTTTTCTCTTAACATGTGGACATGACCACAGCACCAATGATCAGAAATATAGTTAAAACACTCATACTTGCATCAGGCGCACCGACACTAACACTAGACATACACGAGCAGTTGCTAAACCAGTTACCCAGTGCTACTAGAGATCACATTACATCCCTTGAAAGAACTTTTCAACACCTGTCAACATTTCACCGGCCTGGTACAAGTGGATATATTCCACCATGCCCTCGCCAGCCACTTCAAACAACAAATACACGCTTAATTTCCATTCCTGCTACGAACACTGACAACACCATAAATCCACTTACCCAACCACAAACCATGCCATTTCAGGAAAATATTATAATTCCTGAAATACACCACAGTCCCACTTTCTCAGGAGAAAATCACGCAAACATCGAGAACTTTTTAGACACCTTCAAAGCCGTCAGTGAGTTAAACAACTGGACTGACCTTGAAAAACGATGGTGATTAAAGTTTTATCTAGTAGGGGTTGCAAAGAGAACCTACGAGAACCTATACTATGGCAGTAAGGTTGATATCACTTGGAAACAAATCGGGAACAAACTCTTACATACATTTACAAACTCGGCACACAAGATAAATACAAACAGCTTTTACACTCTACACGACAAAAACACGGTGAAACTGCTCATTTTCATATTGAAAAGTTACCATTTTACAAGAATAAGTGTGCATCATAATTGCCTGAGCCAGAATTTCTTAATATATTTAGGGACTCTTTACTGCCACCGCATTGAGCGTGGCATGTACAGATACACAGAGAACATCGACCACACTACACCAACCCCACAACATGTTTAACTTCGTGAGGAAATGGCTTTTATGAAAGAACAGCTACAGACGTTCAAAAACATGAACAAATATACTACACCATCCCCACGTCCCGTCAGATACATTCAGACACCTACATTTCCACCACCACCCACCGCCCACAGAGAGACACGTTCAGCCCAAGTGCCACCACCCCATGGTAATTCAGTGGCCACAGAATAGAGAACAATACAGACATCCATCACACCAAGGACCTTATAAACACAGCACACACCATCAGCCAGGCCCCTTCAGGGCAGAACCGAGACAAAACAGACATGTACAGGGGTTCATTTCTGCGGAAAACTACAGGAAACCACATCTCTTCTCCGCCTAGGAACAGCAGGTCCGACTCCGTGATGCCTGTAGGGTTATTTTTAACAACGTTGTTCCACAGCATTCATGTGCATACATAGCTAGGTTTAATTCCCATAGTATCCTGCTTGATACACGGAAACAACACCCAGAAAATAGAGCTCAACATGTCATATCGAGAATACGTTTTACGCCGCCGGCAAAGCCAGTTTCCACAGCTAGGGCAGGCAGGGCTTCGCCGCAGGCAACACACGCCCACGCAGATAAGTCAGGTAAAGTTCAGCCTCAACGGATTGTCTGTACACCGCCGGCCCCGCACGTCACTTGTGACAATGTCACCCTCCCCCCCCCGCCCCCTGTGCAAAAAAGGTCAGCATTGCTAAACCACCACCACCGTGTGCTCCAGATTGCGACGTTGTCAACTCTCAGGAAATTGACACCGCGCTATTGCAAGTAGCGGTACCCCACAGCCTTGTGCAGGACACGTGACATGTGTGAACTCTGCTTCTACATAGGCCATAAAAGCCGCCAACGCTGCCTATTTCCAAACAAAAAGTTTGATTTTTCCACTGGCATAGGCGACCGCGTTCGCAGGTTTAAAACAAAGTCGGGATGACGCCAAGAACCGTTTTTGTAGGGCAAAACAGCAAAGTGGACACTTCTGTTTGTTTTCATGACATGACAAGCGAACGCTGCGATGATGAGCCTATGTTGCAAAACTTACTGAGCGAGCCTGCGACTCGTTCTAGTCTAAATAAACAAATGTGGGCCACTTCTGAATTAGTCTGTCAACACATCGACATTCGAACTGCGACTCCACGCGTTCTTCTGACCATCAGAGAAAATAAGTACTTAGCATACTTGATACTGGGTGCTCACGGAATAGTATTGCTAGCACATTAATTACTAATCAACGCGTTTACCCTTTACAGGAACACATTACCCTAGTTGCGGCAACATCTGTGCTAGAATCACCTAAGTTTGAAACTATTATTAATTTGGGTATAGCAGGGCAAACTTACCCACAAAAGTTTTTAAGGGTTGATCATCTACAACAGGACTTGATCTTAGGCGTTGATTTTATCACTAAATATGACATCATTCCAATTCTGAAATATGATATTATGCTTACCCATGGCTACGATTCTAACAAATTAATTCAGGTACCATTGCAGTCAGAAGGTTTGATGCAAGATACCGCTCTGACCATCGAACATTACCTGAACGCTTTAGACAGTTTTGAATCACAACAAAGTAAATCACCTCATATCAACAACAAGTTGAGAGATAAGCAAAAAGCCGCAATCGACCATCTTATCGATTCCCACAAGGATAGATTCGCCGATTCTATCTTAGAATTAACTGAGGCTCGAAATTCTGAAATAAAGTTGGACCTAACAACCAATAAATCAATTGCTACCAGAACATACAAAATTAGCCCTAAAATTAGAGAAGAGCTCTTAGCCCAAATTAACAACATGGTGGAAGCCGACATTATCGAGGCAGCTGATTCTTCCTATTATGCGCTGAGCTTGGTTGGTCGTCTCTAAGAGAAATGGTGGATTAAGATTTTTGACAGATTTTCGCAAACTAAACCAGTGCCTCACTAGAGTTCAATATCCACTACCCCATACGGAGGACATTTTTAACGCCCTGCAGAACTCCCTCTATATGACAAGTCTAAATTAATGTTCTGGGTTTTATAGTATTCCTGTGAGACAGCAAGACCGCAATAAATTCGAATTTACAATTGACGGTTTATGTTTAATTCAATACAAAAGATTGGCTATGGGCCTCTCTTCCTCCCCTCAGCATTTCCAGATGTTTATAAACACCTTATTAGGGCCTCTTAGGTGGACAGCCGCCATTGCGTACATAGACAATAAATTCATTTTAGGGAATTCCTTTTGAGAACATCTTGCCAACATTAACAAAGTTTTTTTTTAAAGATAACGGATGTTTAATGTCAAAGTTAATACCAAAAAATGTACATTTGCTGAACGAACCGTCAATGTCCTAGGTCACATAATTACGCCCCAAGGAATTGCTGCTGACCCTGGCAAAGTTCACGCCATTGAGCACATGGCACCGCCTGCCAATCTCTAACAACTTCGCACTTTTCTCGGTATGACTTTTGATTTTTATGAAAATACATTAGAAATTATGCAAATATTGCGCAGCCTCTTATAGAATTGACCAAACATAACACTCCTTATAATTTGGAAGATTCCTGCCAGAGAGTATTCATTGACCTTAAGAAAGCTATTTTATATGCACCAATCGTACAAAGGTTTGATGAGAGCAAACAGATTGTATTACCTTGCGATTCTAATAACGACGCAGTCGGCGGAGCACTCCTATAGGAAGACCTGTAATCTAAACAATGCTATATTGTTGCCTCTGTGTCCAAAAAGTTCTCAGTTTAGGAATCGCGTTGGAATACCACAGAGAGAGAGAGCGAGAGAGAGAGAGAGAGAGAGAGAGAGAGAGAGAGAGAGAGAGAGAGAGAGAGAGAGAGAAAACTTGGTGCTATTAGATACCTTTGCAGTCATTTTAGACAATATTTGTATGGTCGACACCAGGGGCACATCACTTTATAGGGCTTTCGCTGCTCTTGTCGAGCACTAAAAATTCCGTTTGTACCAACATCGAAAAGTCATTCAAATGTAAAATAATTTATTCATCGGATTGGCGATGAAGCAGTGTTATCCTTTTTTTACGTTTACGATCAAATCAACTTTAACTGTAAACACGTTAAGCATTAAGCAAACAATGAAATATATGTTTTCAATTGTCTATGTTGTAATTATTCCATAAAGTTGGCGTTATTGACCAAGTTGTGTACAAGCTTCGTACGTGCAATTCGTGAATCCAAATTAATTCCAATTTTGAAATAGGGAAAATTAAAGAGAAATGTGTAACAAGATCTTGGGTTCCTCACTGTGAAAATATGGAGACAAACACACTTGTGAAAAACTTCACAATTCCCAGCAATCCTGAAAGGTAAGTTTCTAAAACAGTTTTGTTTGTTTTGACTGGTATCTAGGTTTGGTCGTTTTACCTGGTTACGATCTTTCAATTTAATCCTATTATAATACATACTTTGCCTAAATATTTGTCTCTTTTATTCAAATACCACAGTTAACTGTCAAAACAAACAAAATTGTTTTTGAAACTTAACTTTTTGGATTGTTGGGAATCTCGGATAAAGGTACCGCCCTGCAAAGCAAAAAGGAAATAAAATACAGAAAAATACAAACCAATTTAATGATATCAGTTTGGTAATTATTAATGAGAAAAAATCGTTACCATGCCCTCTAAAATTATAGTTTATCAATCTTGCAATGTTATAAAATACCCACAACAAAATATTGATTTGTTTTTTATGTTGGTCACAAGAGAAGCGTTAGTTGCCTGATCGCAGAGAAGTAATAAGAAAAGAAGTTCCGCCTTACAATGAAATCTCTTTTCCCCACTCTTTGGTCAACGCTTTAAGATAGAAACAGACCACGCCAACCTCAGGTAATTGCGATCCATGGCGGAACATAATGTACGAATACAAAAAATGGTGATAGCGCTCAGTGAGTATGATTTTGAAGTGGTTATTGTAAAAAGCAAACTAAAGACCCTTCCCGATAACTTAAGCAGAATTACTATTGCCCCCCCCCCCCCCCAGGTGAAGACACACACAGTCACCATTAATGCAAACTTGTACGAAGTTAAACAACACATGTTAACATGCACATTGCTTTACACTGTGTTAGCCGAAGCTATTTTTCAAGAACCTACCAAAGCAGACGAAACTAAGAAAAGTGTTTCTAAATACACGATACACCATTGGGATGATATCAAGCAGTATTTAAATTCTCAATACCAAACTCAAAATAAAGATAGGATAGCTAATGCGTTAGCAAACGAAGACATATTTCCAATGCACGCTATATGCAAGATTGTTACTACTTTATGTGAAGTGAATATTCACGTAATTAAGGAAAATAGCACCCCTAAGTTAGAGACAACATGTAAGATCCCGTGTTAAAAGGTAAGATACCTATTGTTCGTAAGTCGAAAAAATTAAAATTTTTACCTGTCTACACACATGACCAAGAATATGTAAAAATTGACGACGACTCCATTTTCCATTTATGTCCCATTGTTGTAAATACATCTCCATTTGTTGGCGAATATGATAACGACCTGCATATAAAGCAACTTATACTAGCCTTACTCAATCCCGAACAAGCAGATAGCAAATACCGCAGATTAAGTCGTTGGTATGGAATAACAGCTAATGGCGAGTTTTTTTTTTAAATTAAATACACCCCAGGGTATCTCTAAGCCTATCCTTGTCCCACAACTGTGTGTTAAAGAAATTATTCAAACTCACCATGATGCGATATTTGGGGGCGGACGGTTTGGTGTATTTAAAATGCTACAAAAGATCAAACAAACCTATTACTGGGATAACATGTATGTCGATGTTAAGAATTATGTAAATACATGTCCAACTTGTCAAAAAAACTAAGGCTATTAATTCTAAACCTATGGGCGAGATGACATCCATACTGTCTCAGCCGCTTTTGAAGACATGGGCTTTGGATGCCAAAGGGCCCCTCCTTACCACAGTTCGTAAAAATAAATATATTTCAGTCATGACCCAGTATGCTACTAGATATGGTGTTGCTAAGGCTCTTCCTTCTATTGATGCCGTCACTTGTGCAGATTTGATAAAACATGTCATTCTGCAATTTGGCTGCCCTGAGCAGATCTTAACTGGCAGCGGTACTAGTTTTCAAAATGAGTTGATAAGTAATGTGTTAAAATATCTAGGGGAAAAGAAATTAACGACTACAGCTTATAATCCTAGATGTAACGGGCTTGTAGAATCTTCTTACTGTATAATTGGGGAACAGCTCACTGCTTGCACCAACACTGATCAAGCCAACTGGTATTTGTATGTAGAGTTTATTTCATTTAACAACAATATCGGTATCAATAAAACAACGAATTTTACCCCATTCTATTTGCTCCATGGAGTAGAGGCTGCCCTTCCCACTCAAGTTGTAGCCACTCCATATTCGCAAGGAGGGAACGACTGGTGTCATAAATTGTTTGAGTGCATGAAACGGCCAGATTAAATTTACTCCAAGTGCAAGGACTCCAAAATATTCAATTTGATTGTTCCCACAAAAAGAACACGTTGCATATCAACAATTATGTGTGGGTTCGCAACATAGGTCGACAGAAGGCTCTCGCATACTGCTATCGCGGTCCCTACAGAGTTCCTGATATACTTGGTAAATCTACTGTACATATTCAAACGAACAAAACAGGACCTCCCAAACACGATACAGTGTGTACTAGACACACTAAACTTGCGTTTATGCACTAATCTAGTGTCGTTATGTTGCCGCCAGGGGGTCAGTTTGCACTGCAACTGGGCCATGCTGACTGAGCTTGGATTCAGCATATGTGACACGTGGCAGGGAGCAGCCGGAGCGAGGCGACTGACCTGCATTCTTGTCTGTCGATGCTTCTCTGGCAGACTGCTGAACGATCAGGGACCTTGTGGAAGGGGAACAAGGTTGCCAACCCTGCTCCTGGTGTTGTGCAGTTCGAGCAACTACGAACTGCTCCTCTTGTCACCTGATGAGGGTATTCTGCGCATGCACGAGCCGTCATCATGGCGACGTGAGTCAATGGCGGCTCTGCAGAGAAAGGGTGGGGCGAGTTTTAGCCCGCTTCGCTCATGTGGCCGTCAAGACCACAGTCCTATTGTGTTTTGTTTTCACAGCTGTCCAGTCGGTGCCCACAACCTTTAGAACCCACACCGGTGTCTATTGGGCGCCGGCGGATGTCGATGTGTTATACGAGTAGAGTATACCTCTAATATATCAAGTAATTCTACAATCCCCGTCCATGTCTGAAACAATTTACCTGTACCTACATGTCGCCTGTGCCAACTGGAATTCAATGTCTTGTGTTAACAGAGAAAGTTTGTATAATTATTTACAGGTAATTGAAAACGGGGTACTGCGAGATTACCATAATAGTGTCAACACACCCTTCAGAAGCAAGCACGGCATCCAGTTGATTGGAGATATTGGGTCCTGGTGCTGCAATTTCTTCACTAACAAACACTTACATGCCTTACTTGATAATGATGCTACATTGAATCAACAGTTCCAAGACCTGAGAAATAATATTCACACTATTCATAATGCCTTCAACTTCACTTTTTAAGGTTGTCACAGAGATAGAACATTAGGTTGAGGCAAATGTGAACTCTCTTTCTAAAGCAATAAATTGTATCACTAGTGTTTTGAAAATGCAGCTAGCAGCTATGAGTAAAATCGACGTACTTGAAACACAATGTAACTTCTTAGTGACGAGTATTTTGCAACTCCTAAATAATCTAACTATTGAGCATTCCATTGCTTGTTTCATTCATGCATGCCAGTTGCAAAAATTACCGCTCAGCGCTGTTAACAAGTTTCAGCTGTCTTACGATTTGAACCACCTAAACTTGCAACTATTAAAAATCAATTTAATGCTGAGCATTGGTATCTCAGATATTTTAAAATATTATTCCACGAGCTAACAGAGTGCTCTTTTTCACAACAGCAACTAGTCATTATGCTACAAGTGCCAGTCACCAGAGTCAATGCCATGTGGAAAGTGTTCAATTTAGAGTCACTCCCCTATCGTTTTCAAAACAAATCTTGTACAATACAAATACCATCTCCCACCACTGCGATTGATCTCACGACAAACACTATCAAGGCAATCTCTCCCTCATCAGGTCGACCATAGGATGTTGTATTCATCCCTCCCGAATCCCTTACGTGTGACAATGCAAAATGTGTGAAATTGGCAATTTTACTATCAGATGTTACATCACTATTTTTGGCCTGCAAATTTCACTGCACTCATGACAATTCTTTTTCTCTCATTAGTATATTTCCCCATAAATATGTATTGAATAACCCCATCCCCTTACTGGTACAATGGTACAGTGCGTGAATAAATCACTAAACATAAATATCACCAATCTCAACTTAGGAATAGTCGAACTACATGTCCCATGTGGCTGTCATATTGCCACACATGACACTGTCCTTGTTGAGGCCACGCACCTGTGTGATGTTTGTCCGCCTACCATCCCTCTTCACCAAACTGTCATCTCGTTCATGGGCTCACTGAACAATCATTCCATCTACCACAACTTTCCCTCCAGGATGGCATCCATTTTTATAATATAACTGTGGAACTTAACACTGACTGGCACATTAATCATACCACGCTTCCTGTACTTCAAAAAATAGCTCCAGTGTCTACGATTGGTAGACACCCACTACGACTATGTATTCCTGTGCATCCTTCTTTTACTTGTGTTTGTTGTCATAACCTTCTATGTAAAGTTGATAAAAATGTATGTATTGCTCGCACACATACACCACCCTAGTAATTTACCTTCCATTGAATACAACTACAAATATGAGAATCAACAAGACACTTATTACAGACTCCGCTTGTCACTAAGTACATATAATATGTCTTATAGTGTCCAAAGTATGTCCACTACTGTATACAAGAGTACCACCTGTCACATTACTTTTATTATTATATTTTCCCACTCCTTACAGAATGGAGTTAGCAGTGGTACTTACACTTCCCTACAAAGTGAATACAAAACATATTAGTTGATTAATAAGACCACCATGTGTTTTTTGTTTTTACTAAATATAGGTTGATACTTACAATCCAATGCCTCCTGACATAGCTAGTTAATTGAAACAATTTATTATCCTTGCACATTGCAAATAATGTTTGGGTTAGTATGTTTGCTAATGATTACTACTTATTGCAAGTTTCAATCCTGCCTGTAAGTGTAGTAATACTTATACAGTATGATAATTTTTTTTATGCTGATTATTATTCAAATGAAACGAAATTTGGTAGTTCCTTTATAGTTGTAAGGATGTAACAATATTACTATCTTCCACAATGTGGTTAGTATTTAAGTTTACTGTTAAGTGAATACTCTTTTAATATTCCCTACCTTTCATCTACAGATGTTGTCTATAGTATTATAATGTTGTATAAGTATATGTGAATAAAACAAAATTTTATAAAACCAACCACCTAGCATATAAGGCATTTGTTAACTGTTCTTACATTTTAATAGTGCTAATATCTTCACGACATTCTGCAATATTTTTTTTCTCAATAAGTAATGGTTTTGTAATGATTAATTATGTGAATTTTTCACTATAGCCTATCAGTAGGCTATCTAAGATGCTCTGTTGCCGATAGATGCACACAGATTCAAGACATTATCATAATTGTACTTTACACCAAGCATAAAGTAACTAAACTCTCACTACACCTTATATATATATATATATATGCTACAGTGCAAAGACCTTATCTCAATGAACTATCAATGGTGTACAGTGAAAATCTCTCTTTGAGCATAAATGTGTGTATAGACAGACACTACAAATATTGGAGTATGTCTCACAAGTGAACTTTCTAAGAACTCTCCATATTAAACAGTGACATCAACTTCACACAGTAAACTACCTCATGTCTTACCGGCACAGGCGATTGTCAACATGACTTTGTTAATAACTTTATGAAAATATGTTTTACTTTATATTTTTAGCTTTTTATGTTCACGTATAAAAATGTCGTATAAAAAACGAGTAGGCAGGTTAGCATTCACCATGTGGTGAAAAATATAACTGTAATCTCACTTCGTTTCCATTTAATTTTTCCATTCAATGTTTAGCATTACGTAAGATGTGTACTTATCTGATAATTTCAGAAATATCATAGTTAAGGACTTTAGATCATAAGTAACTTTAAATTGTAAATACATAGGCCACGTTTCACGCCACATACTTTCGCCACATCACTAGTGTACTGCTAACAATTGAAGGCACGCCTGTCCGGCGCTGCCAACTGTCGAGTCATTGTTTTCTGTCGCACAGGCAGTCGCAGTACCAACATGTTTATGGTACCTTTTATTTAGTGTATCTCAATCTTACAGTACTTAATAACTGAAAAGGTTGCCCGTTCGTAAGTTTTTGTAACTATTATATTTCAGCCAGCTGGCATGTTGCCTTATAATAACGTAATTTTTAAAATAATATTTCCCTGGCACGTTGTCGAGCCTTCACTACAGCGTAGTGTTCATCACTTAGATTTTGGGAGTCTTTTCTTATAATGATTCAATATAACGATGGACCTCCCTCCCTGCCCCCTGGTGACGCTATACAACATGCTCAAGCGTTTTTCATTAAGCCTTATAGTTAACCACGTAATTGTTTTATTTCTTGTATACGTAATGCCATTTACCTATTATTATTGCCTGCTCTACCTTACCACTTGCCCTAAGAAATTTCACATAACACGTTCCAGAGTATAACCCAGTTATAACTCATTGTAAAACGGATACTCGTACTTACGGTTACGCCTGCGATACTGCATTCTATTACTATTGCGTATGTCACCATGGACCTACGTTCGTCGCGCCTTGAGCTCCTCGGCCTCCCCACCACTACTACTACCTCTACAAATCCGAGATGCTTGTTTCTCTGATTATTCCTTGAAGATACTTACTGCTCTGATTCCTACCACGACTACTACAGCCGGTACGGCTGCCGTTTTGATTTGGGCGGAGGGGGTGTAGTGTAGCGGCAACCAGGCGCCGCACACATACCACCTAAGGTGCTACACACTAAAGTTCGTGGGCGAGCAATTTGTTTGTAAAACGTGCTCTACATCGCTAGACTATTTAAGCGCCACCCAAGGCGTCCACCCACACACACACACCAAGGCACCTCCAGACGGCACCGCAGACTAAGAAGAGAGTCAGTAGGTGGTAAGAGTGTGAATCCACACGAAGCAGAAGGCAACATAGCAGACTTGGCCTAGAGGAGCTCTAGGCCCTTCTACAGTGTTTTAATTGGTGAACATAACCCGCGTTGCAGTATAAATAACGTTATTTCACTAGTCCCCGTTACCAATTATCTCATCGTAAGAATTCTGGCAAGGCTAGGGTAGCGTCATTTCCAAGGTTGATAGTTGTTCTATTATTTGTACCACCAAGAGAAGTACACAGATATTTGATATCTGTTCCATGTTTATTGTTGTATTATATTAATCCGAGTAGTAATAGAAGTATAATAAATGTGTTACTTATGTAAGTATTCTCACTTATTAGTCTGACCATAGAAAGTTACGTCCCCGGTAGCACCCTTCCTCCTACAATGATTGCATTATATTTGAGACCAGTTCATATAAGTAAATACAGGAGGATCAGTGAGTCTAGGGTAGAGAGAGGAAGGAAGGCTACAGTATGAAAAATACAACAGAATTACCAAGACCGCGGTTTCAAAACAAATAAAAATGTCCTAGTCAATCAGCTATTCCCAATCCAAAGAATAGCGAACATACATCCGGTTCGTGGGTTCTTCCCACTTTTTTAATGAAACCTTTGAAAAATCCACCCCATGTATGACGTGTTTTGTTATATCTTAAATATGCTGCATACCAAGTTTTTAAGCCTACTTCCCGAAGGAATGATCACTTTCCTATCCATGTGTATATATGCATGTACCTATGCGTGTGTTTTGTCTGTGCGTCTGCGTGTCATCCTTTTCAATTTTTTAACGCTTCAAACCGAATTTTATCAAACTTGTTACACAAAACATAGTAAGGACACCTGACTTTTATAGTTTTTGACCATGTTGGGCACTTACTTTCAAAATGGCAGGCATTTTAAAATATTGGGTGATATACCATACAGATTTGAACCAAAGTTTGTATGCTGGCAGACCATTGTGTTAAGATTATATTTTAAAATGGATATTGTTGTTGGTCAACCATTTTGTTAGATAATACCAATAAAAAATATAAATTTTACATTTCATCTCGAAAACAATTCAGCCATTTTTTACTCTATTTTGTATGTGTGTAATACTGTGGTAGGCCATGTAAACGCCAGTGATTGAAAGATTAGTTAATTATTTTCAAAATGGCGGCCTTAAAAATACGTTAAATTGATTTAGTGTATCTACTATACCATTTATCCAATCGCGACCAAATTTTGTATACTGAAAGTATCTATTACAAGCATCATATATACCAACAAATATTCACTTTTGTAAGAAATTTTGGAATACAACACCATACGAATAAATAATGTTATTATGGCATAACTCAGTAAATAATTAACCGATTCCTACCAAATTTCGCAAACCAGTAGTACTGATGAAGAAGAGGTTACTTGAAATGTTTCAAGCATGCCATACACTTATTTTTTAAATGGTGCCCAAATATACACTTTAGCATATAATTCTATATCGTCGAAACTGTGCAATCAATTTCAACATAACTTTGCATGCTGACAGTAGACATTACAACTATCAACTGATTACACATGGTGCATCTTTTGTGCACCATGTTATAAGATAGCGCCATGCGAATAAAATTAGGTTTTTGTGTCATATCTCGGGAAAGAATTGACAAATTCCTATCAAATTGGTAAACAAGTATTACTGAAGCAGGTGATGCCAAGTGGTATGTTTTGAGATGTCAGACACTTATTTTTTAAATGGCGGTTACGTAGCAACTTTTAGCTTAGGATGCTGTATCGTAGAAATCATGTAATCAATTTCAAGTAAACTTTATATGTTGGCAGTAGATATTATAACTATCAACTGTATGGTCATAGAGCAAATTTTGTCTGCCATTTTGTTAGATAGCGCCATGCGAGTAAATGAAGTTTTTCGTCATATCTCGGAAACAATATACAGATTCTTGCCAAAGTTAGCAAACACTAGTACTGCAGCAGGTTGTGTAAACTGATATGTTTTATGTAGGTCAGGCACTTATTTTCAAAATGGTGGAAATACAAATATTTCACCTCAATAGATTTTACAAACTAAACAAATTCCAACTTAACTTTGTATGCTGGCAGTACCTATTAAAAGCATAAAATTTACCAATGCAGAGCCTCATTTCTCCACCAATCTGTAAGAGAGCCCTATCAATAAAAAAATAATTATTTTTATCTCGTATTTAGGGAAACAATCTACCCATTCATACCAAATTTGTCGAAGATGTTTTACTCTAGTAGGACGTAATGAGAAATAAATTTTTCTTTAAGTACGCTGACATTTATTTTCAGAATGGCGGCTACAAAATTATTTTAGTTTTGTGGACGATATCTACGAAACTTTTATATATTTGAATTATCTTTGTATATATATATATATATATGGCAGTATGCATCATCAATATCACTTCTAAATAATTTATTATCCTCTATTTATGAATATTGCCACAAGGAAATTATGAATGTTTTATGCAATGTCTCTAGGGCCAATCAACTGATTCTCACCAAATGTTACATTGGAAAATTTCAAATAAATTTGTACCAAATTGTGCACACAATAAATTATACAGAAAGCCGTGTAAACTTTCATGATTTAAGGTAAGATAGGTAACTGGGCTTAACGTCTCGTCGACAGCAAGGTCATTAGAGACGGTTTCATGATTTAAATACGTCAAACAACAATGTTCAAAATGGCAGCCTCATAAAACATTTAGCTTAGTTTGAGATATATATTAACGGCAGGCAATTTGCAAAATTACATATTTTATTGCCTCAATGCCTTATTTTCAAAGTAAAAACCCTGTAAATATTTTAGGTTAGTAAACCCCATCATTCGAAACATTAGACTGATGAAATCAGAAGTTGATGCCCCGAATCTGACCTCCGTAATGCAGTGAATTGCATGCTAGCTTATATAGCATGCTTATAGCTTATAGTACGAGGTTTTCTGGATTCAAGTCCCGGGTAAGGCATGCGTGTATTTGTAATTTTGTCTCACCACTGTTGCATAAGATTGTGGCTTCATTTATAAATTTATTGCCTTTATTAGAGAAGTCAAGTCCTTCCTTACCAACTAAGCGTTTAAGAAATTATTTAATAATTAATTGCACCCATGTTGAATAAAGTAGGCTCATTAGCTATATCAGTTATTTCTTGTTACCTACATTCCCATTAACATATAATTGCCTTATTTCTGGTTAAATCTAGCTTCTACTTACATTCTGTATATACATTACAATATTTCATCCATAATTAATATAAATGAAAATAGTTAGAAAATAGCTGTGTTGGTGACGCGAAGTAAGAAATAGTTCTTATGCAAAATGTTATCACAGTGTGTGCGTACAAATGATGTGTGTTGTCCCTCTAATTTAATTTTCCAGATTTGGTTAAGCATTGTTTGCATGAGGCGGAGAAAAGTTTTGGAAGTAGAACTTTAGCATGGCTTCAGCAAAGTTAGAAATGACCGTGAATTGACCTTACTCTTCGGTTTTGGGTGCCAAGTTTATTGCACCTCAATTAAATATTAATAGGTGTACACATTAATATCATTCTCTACACACATATCAAAGGGTTACGTTACGAAATCAGTAATTTACATATCAATTGTTGATTTCTCTGCACGGTTCCTGGTTTACCGCGTCTTCTGAGTGTGTAGTTTTTTCCTTCCCCCCCCCCCCCCTCCTTCCTACATCATGTATCTGAGAAAGCGGACCTTGTTTTTTTCGTGACGCAAGAATTTCCTTCTCTCATCTTTTATAATGCTACACATTACAAGTAAACTACACACCTAACATTATCCCTAATACGTGCATTGCTAATCACTACAAATAAATTGAAATTTGAATCTAGTTTATGCGACATTTCTAAGAAAAAGTATATTTATTGGTATATTCCATGACTCAAAATGGTATGTCACATGGTTTAAGCGAATTATCAAAGCAAGACCCTCATCTGAACTTGTTTTGTTTTCTAAGTGAAAGCAAATGGCACTATCTTAACTGAAACGTTAGTTGGTTTTAGTAATACAAGGTAGACAATAATTTCGTTATACCAAACATATTAAAATATTTTTACTGGTGGGTATTGTTTGAATTTTTATAACTGATGGAGGGATTTCGCTCGTGTCAAAATATTATTGGCGACAAAAAATGTAGGCCTACTTTATATAACTTATATAATCACGTTCATATTTATATTTCAAAATTATAAATATATATATATTTTTCTGATATAAAAAATATTTTTTGTATTTTATCTTTTATTACTTTTCATTTCCAAATCGGATTTTTGTATAAACTCGAAAAAAAGTCATAATACCTACGTAATCTAAGCTGAAATATTTCAGTGATTACAGTTTGCTAACGTGTTGATAGAATTATGGGGGTAGTTAATTACGAGACATGTAAACAAATTTTCAATGACAAATATTTTCAAATGCCTTCACTAACATCATTCATTTGAATAAGAACTTCTCCATCTAAAAAATAAACATTTGTTTCCCTTCTCAAAATACCATGGCTATAAGCATAGGGATTCTAATTGTAAAATCTTCGGTTACTCTTTTACTATGTGTCACTGATTTGTTGACATGCATTGAAAAATTTTTAATTCACATGAATATTCTAATTTTTTTTTTAACACGTATGACTTCCTGTTTTAAGCGGCTATGTTCGGTCAGTTGATAGATATGTTTACTCCAAATGCCCAAAGTGTAATAAATTAAATATATCAAAGACGAAAACTAGTATAAAATTGTTACGTACAGTTCATGAGTGTGATAGAGCTTGCGACACTGTAAGAATAGGCTAATCACGGTAAATAGAGCACTTTTGAAAGTTCTGTAATTTAGAATAATAGTCAATAAATACATTCTATATTTAAGCATTATATGTTAACTTCAGAGTGCGGTGGATTATACAGACTGTGTTTATTACTTACACGGCAATATTCATTTAAAAGGGTGATTAAAGGATAAAAAATGGCTGAAAGGAAAATATAACTAGGGCATCAAAAGTGCTCACTTTACCGTGGACAGTCTATATATGTGAATGTTTCTATAAGGTCAATATAGTCTCAGAGAATGCAAGTTTTAATCAATTTTTATAATACAGTCTACTATGCATAACTTATATTTAAATAAAGTTACATTATTTTTGCACCAACAGAGATGTGGCGATGAGTTAACGGAGATTTTAATGAGAAATAATAAGGTCACTCCAGATTTATGAAACCGTATAAAAATCACCGCAAATCTCCCCTGGCCACTATTGGGAACATCTAAGTCTTGGACATGAATCAAATATAATGAAAACATAATGTTCTGTGATGCCTAAATACCGATTTCCTTTAGAAGTTCAGGAGTATGCTTCTAGAACCGAATACGTAATTACGAGAGATACGTATTAAGTATTTGGCTTTTTGGGTTCCTAGCTTCACCAGACACACTTCTAAACCAATTTGTTTTATTGCTAAATAAGAGCAATGTTTGCCAGGTTTCTGAAAACATCAGATGATACAATCGGCACATGTGAATTTATGTTCACTAAATGTGCGCGTGTTTACACATAAACTTAGGAATTGCCGCCGAAGTAATTTTAAAACCGTATTTACACCCGACATTTCTCTTTGTTTTCATGTCCGGAAATGTTGTGTCGTGATTGACCAGCTAAGCTTGTGTAAACGAAAGAAACCAACATATATGTTGACTGTGTACAGCAAACTATGACAACCCGCTGTTTTCATGGCCAGGGAAAACATTTGCTAATGCAGTAAGCGTATAGGGACAATTTTCATGTTGCTCCAAAGAATGCTGAGCCGCTTGCATAATTGACGGGAAAGTGCCATTCCGTACCGGCAGAATAAAGCAGGGTTTGATAGACAATGTGAGTGTGTCTCATTAAGTCCATTTCGGTGGGGCGTGTAGCAAAACACACTGAACCACAGCAGCTCTGTTGAATGAGAAAACACGGCGTGTTACATTTCCAATGTTTGTTGTCAGAACATTCAGCATTTAAACTTATTCTCCAAAACAACATGAAGAGGAATCACGCACACGAAAATTTGCAATAGGGATGTAAGCAGAAGAGGGATGCAGCACCGAAAGAATAAGAAAGAAGCATGGGTCATATTTTCATGGCTATCACAGTATATTCTAACGCTAGAGTAGAAAACCGTTAACTATACAGCATTTCATTTGAATGTTATATTAATTCGGAGCGCATATACTTGTTAATAAAATCAAGAACAGAACTTCAATAGAACGTCATAGCTGTACTGTGTGGTTGGTAGAAGGACTTGTAGAGCCAAACCTCTTGCTAATATTGGACATTGAATCTGTACTTCTGGCTGCGATGCACGTGTTTATAGCTCACCTATTTCGCACCAAGATGATCGGGTTTCGATTCTAAAGGAGACAGAACCCTATTTTCGCATGTGAAAAACGTGGCGGATGTTGCCACAGTCAGTGGTTTTCTCGTGGTACTCCTTCCACATTTATTGCACTCCATCCCTGCGCCATGGTTACTAAATAACTTGTCAAACGCCTTACAAATTTATGAAATCCAAGAAACACTACCTAGAAGCACTTCCAAGCACGTAACACTCACAGTTATGTAAGTAAGTGAAACTGAATAAGAGCTGTTCACGATAAAGTGAGCTCTTTTGAAATCAACCTCAGAAAAAAGTCACTGCCGCTACCTGCATATATTTTAACGGGCGCACTGAGTGACACTCGCCCAGTAAAGTTGGTAACGATGGAGGGAAAGTAGTTCCATATCTTAACGTTGAATAACTCAAGAATAAAGTGATGAGGCCCTAGGAATATTAATTTTACATAAGAGGGAAGAATACACACCGTGCATACAAGTAGATCTCAAGCAGGGCTTTCAAAAGTGCTCATTTTACCGTGAATAGCCTATAACTGTAATAGCATAGAACGAAGGATTGCTAATGATTTTTTCCCCTTCACATTTACATCTGAGATAATACCCTGCAAAATGATTTATTATCATATTACTTTTGTTTCCTACATTTTCCAGTAAGCTATTGAGCAACATTTCTTCCCGGAATTTACGTTCAAAACAACAACAAGAGTTACTTTTGTGGCGTAAGTTGTAACTAGTGCTCTTAGGATTCAGCGCTACTCCTAGACCGTTAAGCTGTTCCTTTACACGGGGACCAAGATTATATGTGATGTACGCAAATTCCATCGCTTCAGACAAGCCTGGAGAGACACGCCTAAAGAAGCAGCGATGACACCAAAAGTGCGAAAATAATGGCGACCGTCAGAAGTAATGAATGTTTGGGATGAAGCACCAGAATGTGAGATCGCATCAGCATACTGGAGCGATAAAAAAGATGAGTACTTAGACCGGAGATATCACAAACACGGCGACATCAACGCCCAGTTTCTAAGGAATACATTAAGGACTATTAAATGTTATACAATTACGTAGAAATATACTGGTTAGCGAAACTGTTTACGCAATCTCAGGAAAGAAAAGATGCGTTCACATTTACGTAATTTGATTTTCTCATTCTCAGGGAGCGTTCTCTGATGTTATCGTTACATTCACCAAGTCATATAAATACTTAGTTGTCTTGTTTTCGCACTTTACGATGGAAATGATAATGTGCCATATAAGAGTTTTATCAATATGAGGGGCCGAGGTGGCTAAGCAGTTAGACTGCTCTCCTCCCGCCAATGCGAACCGGGCTCAATTCCCGGCCGGGTCACTTCCGGATTTTCGCAAGTGGGAATCGTGCCGGGCAATGCCACAGGTCAGCAGGCTTTCTCGGGATATCCCGTTTCTCCCGCCCTCGCATTCCGCCGCTGCTTCATTCGCACCTCAGCTCGCCCTCAACGACTCTCAAGTCCTCGCTCTTAAGAGCCGCTAAAAATTTGTCAACCTAACTCTCAACTCGATTTCATCAATATGACATCACAACAAACATTCCTGTTTATCGATCGCATCCTCCTCTATAGTCCATTCACGGTTTCTTTGGGTTTTCTGAATCAAACCTTTGAAAAATATCCCCATGTACCTATGCTGTATTTAGTTTTTTCCTAAATACGCCCCATATCACAAGCGTTTTATACTTGTGTTCATAAAAGTTATTTTTTTCGTGTTAAATTGAAACGTTATTAATATATTATCTTTAAATTATAATGCTTCACTGATAATTTGAATAAAAAACAGGGAGAAAATAGGTATGTTGGTAACGTCTAGTGAGAAACAGTTCTTATACAAAATATCATTACAACTGAGTGCGCACGAATGTGGTACGTTGTCCCTCTGGTGTAATTCTCCAGACTTATTGAGCTTACTTTGCACGAGGCGGAGGAATATACTGGAAGCAGAACTTTAGCAGGGCTTTAGAAAAGTGTGAAGTAACCGTGAATAGATTATAGCATCCGTCGCTTCTGTTTAATTTCACAACGGCAGAGTAAACATGAAATTTCCAATATTATTTCCATGTGTTGGTAAGGAAATGTGTTATTAATTAGAAACTTATTATGCACGAATGCAGGAAGTAATAAGACCCACTGTTAGCAATAATAAGACGATAACGGCACCCGAAGCATTATCGTTAACCGGAGAAGGAACGAGTCTTATCATTATGGAAAATTCAGATTTACAGTTATAACAACATTGGGTATGTGCGTATATTAAATGACAGACACAGGCTAAACATTTTATCCTTGATGAACGCGTATGTGATGAATTTGGAGTTTGGATATTCGGAACAGTATGCTTAATGACAGTAATGTTATCACTAGTAACTGAAACCAGTCAAAAAAATCGCAAATATTTAAACAAAGTATTTAATACAACATGGTTGAAAGTGATTCAAGTGCCAAGTGTGTTGTTTAGCACGGTGTATGTGTGTCCGGTTGTACGCTCATAATTATCTTAGAATCTGAACTCACGTCACTGGAATGAATTTTTATTTAGTCAGTAACTTGTATTCAACAAATATATAACATAGTGATTGATTTTAAAGTACTGTATTCGTGAATAAATGAAACTGTAACTTAGTATTATCTATAACTTGTAATATTTATTTCGTATTAAATATGAATTAAAAACAGAGAGAGCAGCGACGTGTTAGCAACAGCCGGTAAAAAATAGTTCACAATAAAAATATTATTTTTACAATTTTTTTATTGTATACTATTTGTAAATTAAACGTTGCCTATTAAAATATTAAAATATTTAGATAAACCCAATGGCAACATATTTCATTTTTACAGTTTAAAATAACAGCGCAAAATATCGTGCGTAGGCCGTAGTGACACGGTGTTTGTTTAATCGAATGAGGTTGCAACTGTCGGCTGGGCGGAGGTTGTCGCTCTCTCTTTCTTTCTTTCTTTGTCTCTCACACACTCGGTAAGTTTCACTTCGATAGTACGCAGTAATTATTCATGTTTTCAATTGTTGCATATTTCATACTTATTACACCAAAATAATGATTTTTTAATTTGTAATTTACAACTGAAAAGAGATTTTAATGTTTGAATACTTATCTTAATATATTTAGATATGATGGCGGACCGATTACCATGTGAAGTTGGCAGACGTGGCAAGTCGCTTTTTGTCCAACGAAGCGTAAATTATACTTTCTCCAAAAAATACTTCAAATTTTCATAGCATGTTTGTAGACGCTGTGTTTTTTAAACCTACCTAGGCAAGTTACGATGTTGTGATAAATCTGTGTTTCCACGGCAGTAATAAATACACTGTTACGTGTGTTTCGTTAACTGCTGTGTGTGAAATGGCGCGGCGTTGCTGAGTGGTGGTCGATAGGCTGGCCATGTGTGTGTGCATGATTTCAAATATTTGACGTACACTATATAAACGTTTTAAATGTGAACTGTTTTTATGACGAAGTTAATTATTTACATCCACGTCTGTTTATTTATCACAATGTTGTACCTTTGCCCTGGGTGTTTGAAACACAGGCGTGTAATGTGATTTGCCACAATCCCAACAAAATACTAAGCCCAGCCCGATCAATTTCAATAAACCTAATAAACAGTAAGTAGCAATACATAGAAATATGAGCGGAATAAATGTTACGATAGGAATATTTGTGTTCATGTTAACCTCTATCTTTTAAGTTTGTATGACAAAAAATAAGTGACACGAGTTGCGTGCTGAATTTAATGTGTCTTTTTCGTTGGACTGGTCGTTTCTTCGTTTTAATAGGCTATTTATTCCAACTGAGGCCGTCCTTTTAAAGCAATAACCCTACACATATCAATAACAAGCGTTGAATCCTACAGTTCTTTACACCGCAGTTGTAACAGTGTTAAACACAGTCGCGGCAAAATATTAACGTGCATTATGTGTAACGTGCTATGTCGTGGAAAACAAATATGTTAATGTAAAATAACCGTAAGAACTATTGTCAATTCAGGCAATTTTAAAACGTCATAAAGCTGACCTAAATAATGCTATAGGCCTAAACTGTGAATATTCGCACGGAATGGTTTTTGGAATATCACAGATTTATCTGAAAAGCTGTAAACAGTAAACAACGCATTTGACAGGTATAAAAGTAGAAGTCACATTTCAATGTTTATGTTTAAGTGTAGCGAAAGTATAAGAACACATGTACACACAAACACACAATGGAATGTAAACATTGATTTGACAGATGCTACATGCCAGTCACATGACAATGTTTGCTTATATTTGGCGAAAGGGTACGAAACGGGCCTGCAAGAAGTTATTTAGCAGGGCTCCGAGAAAGTATCTTCCAATCGGGAATGGACTATATATTTATGTAATAGCGTACATTTATTACACCGCTTAGTCGACTGATTTTGGCTGTTTGCCATAGAAAACAATCTTTTTACTTGCCGTACCCAATTTAGACTATTAATTTAACACAGACCATTTGAGGAATAACATAAAAACCATTATTCGCGGTACACATTCTGCAATTAAAAATATAATTTGAGATTTTCAGGCTGGAATAGCGTGCACGCTGAGAAAATATTAATACTAATTTATTTGGTATAAAGTTTAGCTACGGATTACTTAAGTCATTTTACTGTATTTCCGTGTTAGCGTCGTTTATATATAGAGTTTTTTTTTAAATTTTGCTATTTCTTGGGTATTTTTTTAGGAATTTTTGTGGTTCAAGCTCATTCAAGGTCAAGGGCATGTGATCAAGATGATGGGTCAAGGTTAAGGTCAGCCAGATCGAAGATGACGTTTGTGTGACATCACAACATGGCTGTAGGCCAGCGCCTGTCTCCTACTCCTGAATCCTTTGCATCAGAATCGGCATAATCATTCTACTAACGGGTAACAACAAAATCCCGTGAAATCGGAATTCATCTTTACTTAATTCAATCATTATTCTGAAATATACTTTTCCCATGATTAGCAATACATGAACCAAATGACCGTCTTTGCAAATAAACTTACATGGCTAAAATTTATATTTACCTTTTAATTTAAATATTTAAAATAACACATAAATAAATTTTTTATTATCACAATCTAGACGTGCACTTACAAAGAAAGCAAAAACAAAATTGTGATTTTCCATATTTTTTAATAATGTCCTGAAGGGTAAAAAAATATCGTAAGGAGATATTCCAACCACTGTTGACCGCATCGTTTGTCACACAATCCGGACCAGCCCACAAATTACACAGTTCGCAGGCATTGCTTTCCGGATGAAAACCTCGGCAGAGTGCGTTGGTGGCAAAGCGTTCATCCGTGGAAACCCAGCATTAACACAAGGTTAAAACACCAAGGGTAATAAAGGGGCGGGGAATATCTGTCGGTGGCGCGCCGCAGGGTGGCGAAGTTCTAAAAAAACACCGTCAACTTTGCATTGTTGGAACGCGACACACGTCTTGCGTGTTCAGCCGGCGGCGATAAATCTGCGCAGCGGTGCCTGGCGGAGAGCCAGCGAACCAACCGCCCGCCCACCGCTGCGAGCGGGGGTTCTAGGAACTAGGAGCGAGAGGGACTGTGCACTCGGGGCCTTGTAGTAGGACTACTTCATGATGACCTTTCAGCATCCCCCTTTCGCCGCCGCAGTAAACAGACTCGGCTACTAACAACCAGCGCCTCGTGTATCTGCCAATGTTAGTCTTGCCCTGTCATGCCCTCCCCTCCCCCCCTCTCTCACCTCAAATTTTGTCGACGGGGAGTAATTAAAACTATAGAGTGCTAAAGGTTGCTCACGATAAAGTTAGCACTTTGAATTTAACCTTAGAAAAATTTCGCTGCCCCTACCTTCATATATTTTAACGGGCGAACTGAGTGACATGCGCCCAGTCAAGTTGGTAACGATGAAGGGGAAGTAGTTCCATATTTTAAATTCGATTAAAAAGTGCCAGGTAACCATTTGTGATGACTGAAATTATTTCTGTCACTTTATTTTTTTTATGCAGCGAAGTGTAATAACGAGCAGATTTGCAAAACATTTTCTTTTGTAATAATTTCACATTTTCACTTGACGGACGCTTGAATAAAGTGACGAGGTCCATGACAATGTTTATTTTGCATAAGGCGGAAGAATACACAATGTGCATACAAGTAGACCTTAAGTAGGGCTTTCAAAAGTGCTCACTTTACCGTGAACAGCCTATAGCAGGGTTAACGACAACACACCCTTTCAAACAACACTAACAACCCATCATAAAATACGAAAGTATAGCCGAATCTACACAACACTCCTGGTTAGATACATTAATTTTGTAGTGGTGAAAGTACTGTAGATAAGAAGGGCTTAACGCCTCGACTACAGTAAGGCCGTTAGATACGGTGCAAGTTGCTCATAGAAGGAAGAACGGGGAACGAATCGGCCACGTTCTTCATTAATGATCCGACCCATACCAGTGAAGTAGTCACGGGTAGTTGCAGGTAGTCGCAGGTAGTCGCAAGTACTCGCAAGTAGACGCCAGAGACTAGAGATTAGGTAGACCGATCTCGTTGGCTGCGCACAATCAGTCTCCGTGTACCAACATTGAACTGCTTTTCTGCCCACACGTCTAGCAAAAATGGCGTGGTTTGGATTTTAGGTTAGAAAACTCATTTGCAAACAAATGCTTTGAGATGAATGTATACTTCCTCTAACCGATTTGTAATGCAGTTTGATTACATTAAGACTGGTAAAACTATGTTATTAATGTAATAGTGCTTGTCATTTAAAAAGTAAGATATAAACAAACATGTTTATCACTGTTGACCATGTGACTTTGACAGTTGTGTAGGAGTTGTGTAGGATTGGGGTAGGTCAATGTTGGGTACATGCGCAGAAGACGAATAAGTAGTCTACCTCATATTTAGTCTATGGTAGACGCAAGTAGTCTCGGGCAGTTGCAGGTAATCACGGGTAGTCGCAGGTAGTCGCAACTTGTTCCAAGTAGTCGCAAGTATTCGCCTGGAGTGATTTCGGAAATTCGAGTAAAAACCCGAAATAAGAATGGCCGCGCTGGGAATCAAACCCACGTCGGTCTAAATGCAAGTCTAGTGGTTTACCAGTGCGCCACATCGTTCGGAGCAGTGGGCGAAGATGTATGGCAATTCAGTGATAGGCATATACCGTTTCACCGTAATTAATAATCATATAATTCATGTATTAATCTCGCATCTATTTTCTGAAAATAAATACCTCACCTTTAGGCTTTTCACGGTAAAGTGAGCTCTTTTGTGTACCTAGTTACTTATATCCTTTCAGCAATTTTTTATCCTTTAACTACCTATTTAAATGAACATTGTCATGTAAGTAATAAAGACAGTGTGTATATTCCACGGCGCTCGGAAGTTACCATCTAAGGCTAAAATAAAATATCTATTTATTTACTATTAGGTATTACAAATGATAGAGCTTTCGAAAGTGTTCACTTTACCATGAATAGCCTATATGTATTTGCATTCCTTATAGGCGTTGTATGCCAAAAACCCTGTTTAATTTTCTTGCCAACACTTTCCATCATGTATTTCCATTTTCTGCACGATACTTGCTCTTATAGCAAATCTGCGTTTCTCTTACCGTTAAAAATTATCTGCGAATTTCTAAATCCTGTGTACTCGTTGTACGACATAACGTTTTCCACAAGTTATCTAATATGATTTGAAAAATTATAATGGTAGGCATTAAGATGCTTTGTTCCGTCTGCTGTCAGCATATTTAAATATTTTGCACCGACACTGCCTTATTCTCCATGCTGCGTCCCTTTCTTCTTAGTCACTAGGATATCTGAAATATAGTTCCGGGATAGGCAAGACAATGTGGAATGTTTGCAACAGGAAGTTACATGTGTGATATCTATTAAAAATACTTAATTTATTCTTCTGAAAAGTTCCACTTAAACGTTATAAAATTTACAACGATGTGAAACTGAGAGTTTAAAGCTATCGCTAAGCGTGTACACGCAGGGCGCTGATTTATGCGCAAAAATGCCTGACGCAGTGACGATGACTTACATCATCCCGCCTGCTTCCTTGAATTTTCTGGTCAAGACCTCCCTTGGTGCAACCAGACGTGTAAAGCTGGATCTGGGTCAGGACACCTATCCTATAAACACGGCAACGCCAAGAAAGAGCATAGAAAAGTTTTAAAAATGCGATATTTAACCATATTCATGCCCCGCCAAGAATAAACTTAAATGACAAAAGTTAAAAAAAGGAGTCCTAGATATTTGTTTTTTTTATCTTTTCTGACAAAAAGTCGTATTCGCAGAACATTTATTTTCCGAGATACGTGCATTCGCGCAAACAACTATTTCACAAAAAACGCGAGGGGTCCATCCCACTCTTAAAGCATCCTTCTGCCTCCACGGAGAAGTTGCACAGGCGGGGGAGGGGACGGCGTCGTAACTGCACCGGACACACGTGGGTCATCTCCTTCTGCGGCAGGCGAGATACGGCCTGGCGTAGCGGCGCGGCCCACACTTGCTTTACTGCCTCAGTAAATAATCCGTCGAACATGCGCCAGTCAGCTCCACGACTCCGCCGAGGTACTAGTGCTCGCTGCCGGTACAACCAATTTATGTTCTCTCGCAGCAGCTTAACGACAACACATTTCAAACTCAGCACGCACTAAATAATATATATATATATATATATTCTTTTACCGACGTTTATATGGGACGAACATAATATTGGACCATACTAATATATTTTTTTCCCGCTTTCGATTTGTCAGTGAAGCGCGCCGACTGTATAAGAAGACGGACTAATGAGAGTGATTTTATGTTCGTACTATTCACGCGAACGTGGAATTCTCGTCCTTTACCCTGGCTTGGTTTTCCGCAGTAGTCGGTTTCACCGGAGAAACTTTCGGTCACCGCCACATAGGAATACAGCTGCAATGTTTTTCCTTACGTGTGATACAATATTGCGATGAGGTTGACTTACTTAACTCTGGGTGTTTGTAGGTAATAGATCGATAGAGTCCGCATGTTAGCATAATCTAAGCGCATTTCCGTTTTGAATGTTTCGGAAAGTAGAATTTACAAGAAAATTTTCTTTCAGAAAGATAGTCATAATATTTACTGTAATAATGTGTAATAACATCATAGTAATTCTGTATCATATCAATTCTCCACGGTGCTGTGGCCGTCCTGAAGGGAGCTGACCAAGCACTTAAAAGGGGGATATATGCAGTCAGATGGTGTAGCTTTAAATTAAAGGCGACGTTGTGTCCAATATCTTTATGTAAAACCACACTCAAAATACAAGTGACAAAACTGGTACAAACTATACTTTATGTTTAAAAGCGGGGGAGTTGATTCCTATAATTAATTCAATTATTATCAGCCACGATATCAATATCTAATAAAGTCTTTGCAGTCCGTCTTCATGTGGCAGCTGTCTCGCGGCAGGTCAGCGACAGTCCTCCGTGAGCGATAAATACACGGCGCCGGATTGTTAGGAATCTCTTGTTTTACTAACAGTTCGCTGCTCGTGTCCTCGTCCCGAATACTATCGTGGTTGGGGTGGCTTCCAGCCAAGGGCAGAAAATAGCTTCGTAGATCACAGCAACGTTGATTCGCAATTAGACTGACAAATTTCGGGAGATGATTCTTCATGAAAAAGTAAAACGAAAACATTCGTGAAACTTTATACCTAAACCGAATATTAAGGGAGATGTGAGCCCTTAAAAAACGAGGTTTAAACCGTATTTGTGCAAAATATCGGTAACGAAGTAAAATACAATGACAACTCTCGGAACACTATTGTATGTTATCGGGACCTTCAACGTATGAGCCGATATTTCGCGCGAATACGGCTTAAAATCTCGTTTTTTCAAAGGCTCATATCTCCCTTAATATTCGGTTTAAGTATAAAGTGTCATATATGGTTTCCTTTAACTTTTTCATGACGAATCACCTTCCAAAATTTGTCGGTATAATTAAGAACCATCCTTTTTAATTCACTTTATTTACATCAATTTCAGACATAAATGTTTGAGACAAATGGACGCACATGAGATAAATTATAAAAATTATTTCCTACATTATTATTACTACAATTTTCTTACATTTTGTCATACTCAACATTATGAAAATATTCCACGAAGAAGATTTTCTTGCAAATTCTGCTTTATGAAGTATCCATTATGGCAATGTGCTTACATTTTGTTAAAAAATACACACCATTTTAATTGATAATTTTTTACATTACAAAGTATATTTTAGTAAAATATTTTATAATGTTGGCAAATATATGTATTCTTCTTTCATATACAGCATTAATCTCACTATTCTGACAATTTCCATGGTGTCTGTATTACTTTTTTATGAGTTCTCCATGTTGTATAGTCGGGTGAAGTGCTCCATAGGCAATTGTTTTACTTAAACCTTAAGTGAACACATAGGAAAAACACTCATAAACGAAGTTCCTCTGAGATGCAGAGGATTTTACCTGCATACACGTGTCTATGATATGCTTATTCTGGTGACAGTTAATACGTGATTCCTTGCAGGAAGTTAGGGCACTGACTACGCGTATGGAAATGTATCGCTGCAGTCGAACGTTTTGTGTGCATTTTACACGAAAATGGCGAGTCCCGGGGGCAATTGCAACAACAGGACCATTTTGTTAATTATTCCACACTGATGAATAAACCAGCATGGAACGTTCATAATTCCTGACGGGAATGGTTTTTTTTTTTTTTTTTTTTTTTTTTTGGAGGATGGCCGCCTATGTAATTTCTTTACGTTGAGCAGTGTTAATGAGAATTTGCTCTTAGGTTGACTCACATAATATGAAACAATATTCGGAGAATTTTATTTTAACTTCACTTAGTTTTACAATATTAAGCCAAAATAATTTTTAAGATATCGATTTTCAAGGGCTCATACCACTCTAAGTACTCAATTTTGATATAAAGTGTTCTTCGTATTTCCCTTTTAATTTTACATTAGGGAGCATCTTACGAAATTTGTAGTTTTAATTCCGTATTATCGTATTGGCTATATAGAAGCTACGTAACATTTGCTGCGGAAAGAATCTACAGAAGGAACCCATACAGTAAAAAATAATTATTCCAGTGTCACTAACAGAGATTAATGACGACGCAAGTAAAGAGTGTTAAATTATTAAATGTTTGATATGTTTACTCGTTTAGTCCCCGTGCGGAGGCCAAATACAGGCTCATGTTGCGCATGAAGTAATTTATGGTTGGCACAGCACACAATAAGGTATCAGTGGCTGGTGTTTTGAGTTTTTCCTTCTGGGAAATATGATTCGTTTGAAGTTTATGCTGACGTCAGATAACCCGTAGTGTTTTGTTCACTAGTTGAGGAAAACACTAGTACAGTGCACATAAAAAATTAGTTTTCTGCAACACTTTAGTTGATATATAATTACAGGACTAAACTGTTTATAAACATAACTTACATATTTGCGGATTACTTAGTCACAATCGCTTACCTCGTTTAATTTCTGTGAGACGTAAGTGTCACTCTAAATAAGTGTACATATACGAGTAAAACAGAAACCTTTTCTTTCTGGAATTAAATCCAAACTTCCATTGTACAGTGTACGAGCGAGTGTTTTTCACACATTTCTAGCATATAGTGTAATTACAGATATACAATAATATATCGAGTGAGCGGAAGTGATATTTGTTTCTAAACAGAAATTTATGTATATTTTTGGGTTACATAAAATTCGTAGTGAATACTTGTGATCCTTGAGATCAGATACAAAAATTAATCAGACCGACGTTTCCATTTACAGAGTGATAATTTTTCTATATATTTAAACTTCACAAGTATTAAGGAATCGTATTAGATTATTACGTAAGTTCTCTTGTAGCCATAGCGGGGATTTACCGTAAATATTCTTTTAGTAGTTATTGAAATTTGTATATCACTTTTAAATACCTACCTATACTTTTCATGTAACAACCATTTTTTTGTGTAAAATATGCGAGCATTATAACTGATACAGAAATAAGCGGTGATCAACCAAAGCGTATCTTTTAGATAAATACGTAGGTATCTAATTATTTGTGAAGGTATTAAAGTTTTATTTTATGTAATTCATGTAACCATTAATCATGGCAGTTAAAGTGGCATGCCACAATTGAATCATCCCTGAGAAAAGTTGTATTTTATCTGTTTCTGAGCAACTGTATGAGCCATTATACTAATGCTACGTACCTATGTACGAACATTTCATTCTGAGAGAGCAGGGATAAAAAAAAAAAACACTGCGTTCTACGAGAATGAACAAAATGTTTGTTTTCGGGGAAATTCTTGTTTCTTTGCGCCAGAAAAAAAATAAAGCTCTTCCTCGTGCAGATATACGCTCGTGTAAGATAACAACACACCGTTATCGCTGCTGCTTGAACAACATGAAAATTAATTTCCGAGGAAATGTTTGGGGAAGCTCCGTATTACATGAAATACATAGTGGTTGCATAGCATTCCGGCGCTAACAACAGGTGTGCGAAGTCCGATACTGCGTCAACACACAACTCTTTATACTTCGTAATCATTTTGTAACCTGGACTGCGGATAAACATACTTCTCTAAAAAAGAAAGTTGCGCCTATGTACAATACGCGTAACGTTCTCATAAACTCTCTGTGCTCTAACAGGTGGTGGGGGGAGGGGAGGATATGAATAAAGTATTACTAAATTTCACAACATTCATATTCATGGTTCTTTATGTAAAATCTTGTCTTGTATCGTCAGGTTACCTACATATCATATCACGCTCTTTCGATATAGTTATTTCTGTCCACATTGTATTCCATTTTACTAGCGTAAGATTGATATTTTTCCCAACTTATAAATATTGTTACGTGCCGCTGGTCTGTGTTTACCTTGTCCATTCAGCGTGAGCTTGTGGAGGAGGACAGCAAGTTAATGGAACGTTTTGAATGGCAGGCGAACGATCAACCAAGAAGCGCGTATTTGTTTCTCTTAGCGTTACTCGGGGTGCGTCTAACCTTCCACACGGTCAAGGCGACTGATGTATAAGGACGACGGACCTCCGAGCGAGGAGTCGAGGAGTTGTTGAGTGAAGCGATTTGGGCGGCTCTTAACAGCGAGGCCTTGATAGTCGAAGAAGGTGATTGAGGTGTGTATGGAACAGCGCCGGCATGAAAGGGTGGTGGAACGGGAGATACCCAAGAAAACCGCCGACCAACGGCATCGGCCGGCACAATTCCCACATGCAAATATCTGGTGACTCGGCCGGGGATTGAACCCGGTTCGCCTTGGTCGGAAGCGAGAGGGTTAACCGCTCGGTCACCGCGGTCCCGTTGACTGGTTGAGTGGCTGGAGTTTCAGCAATAGACGACGAGCGAAACTAACGACGAGAGAAGTGGCCAGCGGGAGGAAAAATATGCGACTTCGAGCATCGGCGCTAGACCATTGGACTGGATTCGTGAGTGAAAGACATTCCAAATGATGACAACAGACTGACTGCGCACGTGTTAATGATGAGTATGAGTTTATTTACTGTAACAAAATGGGCACATTAAAAAGGACGTTAAAAAGACATTAAATATTGTGCTCAATGATTACAATAATGGAGATAGATCATTTGATACCCAAAATATTAACCGTGTGAATAATTTAAAAATCAGATTTAGTTATTTCAATTTTATCAAAACCTTCATCCGTCACGAACTCAGTTACGTGCCTGAGGCGTCTTGTAACAATGTGGCTGGCAGTGTCCTGATTACTTGATGTATGGCGTGATATACGTCGTGCCATTCGCCAGATCCGAGATGAATGTAGATAGCATTTTCAGTTCAGAATCACTCAGACGTTCCTATGTGTGTCAGAAATGCTGTATATTGCGGGAAAAAAAAATCTACAGACACTTATCAAACTTTCCGCAAAGCGAAAATTTTTTGTAACTTTTCTGAATATTTTCTTGTTTTCTACAAGTATAACTGTAATTTTCACAACACACTGTTTTTAAGAACATAATACATCTTTACATGTATCCATTTTCATAACATATTTGAGGTATACAACACTACGCTTTTAAAATTCAACTACGGTGTTACACTTCCCTCAACACCATGTTTTAAATTTAGCGCAAATAGGCCTACTTGTGGTATTGCGAAGATGATCCAAGCATATAGTTTCCAAAGAATTAATTGTAAATATACAAACATATTTTGACGTAAATACGTCTTTAAATTTGCAACCATAGTGGGAGGCAATCCAGAAAATCCGATAATAACCAAATAAAGATACACAGTTTGTAATTGCGGCTCCGGATCTAAGTGCCAAAGGATCAAAGAATATGTTACGTTGAGTGAGGACTGCGAAGCATCGCGTGCGCCAGAGAGGCGGGAGAGGTTTTTGGTGGGCGGGGGTTCGTGCCGCAATTTGGAGTTCGTTTCGCCGCGTCTCATAAATTTCGCGTAGCATAACTTTTGGACCAGGAGAAGATACGACGCACGTTTAAGTTTCAATCAACTGTTCTTGTCAAGATCAATCGATTGCGTGTATAAAACCATTTGCGTGGCTTGGTTATGGTGAAATTGTATGCGTTTAATGTAAAAAATTATGAAAACTTAACACAATTTCAGCCTATGGACGTCAAAAAGGCAAGTCGAAATACAGAAATCGTATACGCTTGGAAACAGAATCTCAAAATCAATCCAGTGATACCCATAAAACCCCATATGATCGAGTGAAGCCGTGCCGGGGACGTAAAATAAACTTCAAGGCGTCCGAGCGCGTCAACGAAGACGTATTAACGCAAAGCAAACGGCAGTGTCAACAGCTCAGCTAAACCCTATATTGTTCTATGTGGTGCAGTGGTTTGCATTTCAGAACCCAAGTGTGCTTGGCAGGAAGGAAATGTGTGTGCGCGCGAAGTCGGTGAACTGTTGTAACATCCTTGATGTGAAAGCGTCAGATAACGGGAATACTCGGTGCGCTTTCAAGACAAACATTAGAAATCAACGTCATGATGAGACAGTGCGAAAGTGTGCAAGTCTATTTTTAAAATCTATATGTCCGTAATTTCACGGAGAATTTACGGGCGCCTCTGGATAAATTTTTACCGACAATTTTCCGTAAAATGAAGGAAAATATTATATACTGAAGGCATTCGTATTATAATTTTCTGAGATTTATCGGTCCACGACTTTTGTAAATGGCCCTCAATATCCTGCACATGGACACCTGGTCGAAGTTTATGTCTGAGCTGATTCCATATTGTTCTATCGAGACAGATCGGGGCAACTTTCTGACCACGATTATACCTCAACGTGGCGCAGGCATTCCATAGACACTAGTGCAGCGCCTGTAGACGAGCGTTAGTTTTTTTTTTTTTTTTTAAACTACGGGCCTCATTCATAGACGTTTTTAGTTTCGAATAAGGAAAAATCATCCTCTGACCAAAATTGTTCATAATTAGAGAGCATTTTTTGCTAGTCCGAAGATCATATTGCTTTAGTACGGCTTAACTTTTAGTCCGGACTGAGGGTAGGACTAACGAAGTATTAAGGTCATAAAGAAACATGGCGAACGTAAAATACGACAGTTTCGTTAATATTACATGTCACTGAAAGCTAGATAAAGTTCACGATACATAAAAATTACGTTTAAGGACGATTCTGTCAATCTGTATGCAAAAATATGCCGACATAATTGATGAAACTTTCCGTGAATAATAATTCAAAGGAAATATACCTATTAAGCTTAATAATACATCAGTTGTTAGCTATAGCGATGCCTTTATATTTGTGTGTCAATCAAATGGCTTCTCTGAAAACAGAGTCTTACAAGACGTGATATTAATACACTCAAAGAAAATTTGTTACAAATCTTACTTTGAGAATAAGTTATATGTACAAAAGTATTTTTTGTAACGAAAATGTGTCGGTCGCTCAATGGTAACATCGTCGTCTGTTGTGCAGAAGGATTCACTTTCTAATTTTGTCGGGTAAATAGAATTGTAACCAGCTTATAATGTATTTAGCAACACAATACACATTTAACATCATTATAAAACATTAATGTCGCAATAAAATGAAACCAGCCCATATTACTAGCGCTTAGGGGTGTGCTGTGAAAATTTAACAAATCAATATGGAATAATACAATATAAGTATATTAATTTTATCGTTCTCCATCCTGCAGTATTACCATATATGTTAGAGAGCCATAAAAACAATGTTAAAACGAGTAAATTGATGTTAATGTAGTGAAAATAACGCAATTGCTATTCTCGCTTAGCAAAATGTTGTGGGCGAGTGTAAAGAGAGATTGTAAATGAACGTGGATGAATAATGTGATTTGTTTACACGAGCAGACAGAAAATAACTCGGCATACTATCGAAAACATCACTTCTGAACGGAAATAATCAAACCCTAATAAAGTGCCGAGACCTTTTATATAACGTTTTGCTTACAAAATTGCTTTGTATAATATATGCATATTTTAAAAACATCTACTTTTATATTCAATTCAACACACAATATAGTAGATTATGTTTTGTTTCTTGTTACGCACATTAACGCTTATTGTAAATTACTATCAAATTTGAAAAGGAAAACCCCTTTTTTGTAAATAAGTTACATTGTATTTAGCGCCATCTAGAGACGAAAATCTGCAATGCGCATGCACAGTAAACCTGGCAACAGTGTACTTCGACGATCCTTCGACTGAAGTTAGTTTCACTCTAGTCGGGGTTTACGAATACGATATAGTTAGTCCACCCTTAGTCCGGGTTAACCTCAGACCAACTCCGAGGCAGATCATCCCTGGACGAAGCTCGTCACAATACGTGTAACCTTAACCTAGACCACCACGTTTGAATAGCCAAATTTGCGATGTAATGCAAAACCACATTCTAATTATGTTTATAAACCACCACGGTGGGATAGTCAGATAAGAAATATACAATAAGAAGTACTCTGATTTTTGATAGGAGAAATGTTACACACATTCACGTAATGAAGTAACACGAAGCTGTCTTATTTCCCTGTGTCAGCATAGCTAGAATATTAATATAGTTTATGAACACCAGATCACGGAACCGGAACGACGTACACGTAGCTTGCATGCCGTAGCACAAGGCCAAGTACCCTGCCATATATATATATATATGTGTGTGTGTGTGTGTGAATAAGGCCTTAAGATATCAATGGCGTACCGGTGTGTCCTTAGCGTTTCCCGCATCACTACCAAAGATCACCTGAAAAATTGGGTTTGGCTGTGTTGGGGACACGCCGTTTGTTTTGCGTGAATACGTCTACGTTGACGCGCTCGGACGCCTAGATGTTAATTTTACGTTCCCGGCAACGCTTCACTCGTTCATATGGGGTTTAATGGTTATCACTGGATTGCTTTTGAGATGCTCTTTCCAACCGTATACGATTTATGTTTTTCGACTTGGCTTTTTGACGAGTATAGGCCAGCATTGTTTTAAGTTTTATAAATATTTTATATTAAACGCATACAATTTCACCATTACCACACCACACAAATGTTTTTATACACGCAATCGATTGATATTAGCGAGAGCTGTCGACTGAAACTTAAACAAGCGCCGTAGATTCTCCTACTCAAAAGTTATACTACGAGGAAGTTATGAGACGCGGCGAAACGAACTCAAAATTGCGGCGTGCTTCCCCCCCCCCCCCCTCGCAAACGATATGCCTCGCAGTCCTCACTAAACGTAATGTATTCTTTGATCATTTGGAAATCGAGTGGTGTAATTGAATTTCTAATGTATAGATGATAGATTCGGAGCTGCAATCTATCCCCCGATTTTGTTATCAACGGATTTTCTGTATTGCCTCCCGCTATGGTTGCAAATTCAAAAACCTATTCACGTCAAAAAAAATCCTGTTGTCTTCCCACCCTAAGACGCTAGGAGTAATGCCATCGTGTCTCTCCACAACATTGGCGGATACGTACTCTCGCCTCGTCGTCGGTATACGCGAATACGATGGCAATCTTTGATAATGCTGAACCGAAATTCATTGCTGTACATGATGCGATGTCATTCGTCACTGCCCCATTTACAAACACCAACGTTGTAGCTCTGGCATACGCAGCCCGAGTACACGACGGTGAACCCGTAGTCTGGATGATGCCAGCCGTTTAGACGTAGTGCGGGATCACGCGGAGTATTTTGTTGCGTTCAGCAATTGTTTCCTGCTGACAGATGCCGATGTCATGGATTGCGTAGTGCTTGACGCGAAATACGGCGATTTTCCATCGGTATCGCCTATCTTGGATGACTGGAACCTTCACAACATGTGTGGGTGCCCACATGAATCCAGTGGTTCCAATATCAAGTCACTGTAATATGACTGGCTACTGCACGATACGTACACCTGGCCTCATGAAGAACCATAATGCGGCTCTAATCAAACTCTGCAATGCTATTTAATCCACCTCGTTATGTTGGTGTGAACGCGTCTTCAATTACATCGTAGCCTGAGCCCGCCCTATCACTTAAGTACAGACCAGAAAGGTGGTTGCTGCAAACGGGGCGTGCCTAACCAAACGCTGGTAAGCGAGAATCCCCACTACCAACCAGGAACAAGGGCGGATTGCAACATGCGACGCGAATATCTGGCATTACAGTGTGTCAGTTGGGGTATTTTTCCGTAGTGACGCCGATTAGAATGGAGGACCCCAGGAGCTTGCTGTGCCGTCCGTAGTAACCCCGCATCATGTACAACAGCCACGGAACTCAACGCAAGATGGGACAAGTCCAGTTACTTTCAGGCTCTCATTAGGTTCTCATAAATATATACGAAGTGCTCCGCCGATAATATATGGCTTCTTGTAATTGTAATGTTCTGTTAATACACTAATAACCCAGCATTATTCCAGATAGTCTTCCGCCAGTCTACCCATTAGCTCTGCCTCTTGCTACAGCCCTCCCTCTCCCCCTACATCGTGTATATCAACCATAAACCTCCTTAGCCCTTAATTACAAGTACGGTCAGGAGGCGTACTTGTAACAACTTCCTTCCCTCGCTGAGGTTACTGTTTGACGATCCACACACTCCTTATTAGATTATAAGGGTTTTCATTTTGAAACAACTAATTCACTCTGTTGATCGTTAAATACGTTATAGATAATTGAAACTCTTATCATTTACATGCCCAACGATAGTATGCACGTGTACCAAATTAAGCTCAATTTTAACCGCTCCATCTGGGTGCTTCACTTTTTTATGTTAGTCAGTGTATTTGGGTTGTGGACTTGCACGGAAGCCAAAAATCGGTATGTCTCACATTCGGTCTACCGTCTGTGGCCAGCAGCAGGAAGAAATTGTGTTGTCAGCTTTTCTGCATCGGCGTCTGACCTCGCTTGTGTTTCGATATTCTTGTTTCTTTTCGGACAGAGCGGCCATTCTTTTCGCACTCGTTACAATACCTGGATATAGTCATAAATGTTTACTGACGACTACATTACATTACCCGCAATTCTATAAAAATCTCGGGAAATGCTTGAATTGCAAAAATATTACAAAATCATTTTTCCGCAGTTAAATAATTGTTTTCAAGTAAAAAATCAATTAATAAAACATTTGCTGATTAAAATATATTAACATATTTTAAACATTATTGTTTGTTCCAAAATAAGTTTAATTACAAGTTTAAGGATTTATTTCAAGAGAAAAAATAGATATTCCTCAAATTGAGAACTCATAATACTATAAGTTTCATTTGGCAAAACATGCAAAATGTTAAGCTATGGAATTCATAAAACATACTAAATTCTAGTATAAGAAATCAGACTGTGAGGCTATTTTGTTTACAAAACCTACTAATTCGAAAAAACTTGAGTGGGTCTCGTAGTCACCCGGAGCCAGATAAGGTTGTCCAAAACTCAGCACTTGCCTGTTTCTGGCATCGAACGCGTCACAGTGTCGAGGCTAAATTGCCGTTTTGGACAAAGCGTTCTGTTATTTATGTTCCTTAAAATCAAAATTTTATGTCTGGAAGCTTCGCGTTTCACGTGTTTAATTTGTCGGCCTTTCACCAGGCCCATCCGAATTTGATTCCTGCAGGTTTAGATCCGATTTTCGGGTGCGGAAAACATAGCGGTCGTTGCCATTTCCCGGTGGTTTTTACGTTAATTACACTTCTCTTCGGAAACGATTGCACCCAAAGCTACATATTTTATTTTTACTTCTGTTTTTAGCGTCCTCACTTTTACATGTGGAAATTAGTTGGAGGGCAATTATATATATTATGGACTAACATAAACCAAACCCAAATATTTAAAAACTACCTATACACCATAGGAATTCAAACCAAGAACTTCTTTCTTAGAAGATCACGGATATTTAAAAATAATGGCGGTGTCAGATACATAATCTGAATTCGCATAGTTTCTTTTATGTGGGACTAAGATAAGAGTTTAAAGTAATTTACACAGTGACACTTTCCCACAAGTTGCCTAGGTGGCCCAAAATTGTAGAATAGACACACCCTTATCATTGAAAACGAGAATTCAGATTACACCTAGTTAGGAGGGAAATAATATATTTTAATATTTTATAGCAATTTTTTCCACATTAAAAAAGCGACATCTGAATTTAGGTGTGGTCCCGCGGTGTCTAGGTTCTGTTGGGTTCTTGTTTATACTTGTTTATTGCCGCCCCATTTGACGTAAAATGCTTTTAGTTTTGCTCTGCGAGACCGTGTATTGCCCGAACATCATTCCAGAGTGCTCCACCGCCATCCGTGAAGGGAGCGCACACACGGTAGCGATCTTTTCATTTCCTCCCGGTCACTCGACACACACGCTCAGGTTCATAGAGAGAGAGAGAGAGAGAGAGAGAGAGAGAGAGAGAGAGAGAGAGAGAGAGAGAGAGAGAGAGAGAGGACACCAGAGCTGCATCCAAAATATCTGTTTTCAGGCGAGCGCGTCCTCTCTGCTGCCGATACTCCAGGCTGGACGACTTCTCTTTTCAAGGGCGGAGGGGGGGGGATGGCAGTCGCAACCCGAGCACGCCAGCTCAGGCCTGACCTATTTAACTCCTTCCCTTTAAATCGATTTCGATCAACACCGGGGGAGCGCGCTAGGTCAGCTCGCGATCCGGAGGCGCTGACGTGAACCGAGGCGCGCCAAGCTTTATTGGCCAGCTGTAAATAGCACGCGCTTCTTTCGGCAACTCGGGGCGTCTCGGTTCCATTCGAATCATAGACTAAAGATAACGTAGGACTTATTATTCGTCTTCTGCGCATGTACCCAACATTCACCTACCCCAGAGCAACACAAATCTCAGAGTCGCATGGTCAACAGTGATCGACGTGTTTGTTTACCCGTATCTTAATTTTCCAAATTCAAGTGATTTTATACAAATAAAATTCTTTCACGGATTTGAATTTAATCTTCACTCTAAATCTGAATCTGTGAGAATTTCACTGTTTCAATCAGTCAGCAGTACCTGACTGATTCAACAGTCACTTCAGTGAATTTAACTGATGAAAAAAAAAAAAAAAAAAACTAGATTTCTTTCACTTATTGATTCAGTGACATTTTCCACTGATTCATCGGTGATATTTTTCACTGATTTTCAATGGTTTATTTCTGACTGATGGATCAGTTAAACAGTGCCGTCAAACAACGTTTGAAAATGACTTTTAAGCAACGTGTATCATGTGAAATAGCATCAAACAAACTCTTGAAACTAATACTAAATATTTCCTAAGATGTGTTTTGGGTTTCAAAAGACTAATTTACGGAGTAATATGAACATTCAGCCTTTCATTCCGTTTTTACGTATTTCATTTCGTTTACGTGTAATCATCACAGCACTTTGTTTGAAGGTTTCAGCTGCATATAATGCAGTGAAGAGAGTGCACCTATATATACAATTCGTTTAAATTATCCTAACGATGTCAATTAAACCAAAATCTTAAAGTAAAGGTATATAACTTAAATCTTAGAGATTTCGAAATAACTGTAACATATATATTTTCCTATGATATCGAGAAGTTAGCTTCGTAGCGCTATGGTAAAGCATCGACCTAAAGTCGAAGTGGAGTGGGAGTGTAAGTTAAATTGCGGCCACCGGCAGAAATGTTTTTTTACATTTTTAAATTACGGTAAATTGCGCAGTATGAATAGTAAGCTATCGGAAATATGTTTATTTCACGTAATCATTTGTCTACATTCATTAAAAACAATATTTCATTCGCCACTGCAGTCGGTCGTCACATGTTCAATTAGTGAAATTGTTTCACGTCACTGATTCAATCAGTGAAACTTTTCCCTAAAGCAATCAGTAGTTTCCCACTGATTCTAAGTGGAGCCATTTTCACTGATTCAAGTAGTTGGATTTCCATTGCGAATCAGTGGTTTCCCACTGAATCGAATTTAGAGTGTAATTACATTCCAAAGTGGTTAGAGGAAGTATACAAATATATCTAAGCACTTGTTTACCTAACAGTGTTCTAACCCTGAAACACAATCCACGCCGTTTTTGCTAGTCGTATTGTCAGACGAGCTGTTCAATGTTGGGACACGGAGTTTGGTTGTTCGCAGCCAGCGAGATCGGTCTACCTCATCTTTAGTCTTAGATTTGAATCACTGTCGAGTGTCGGCGTGTATGAGATCCGTCACCAGTCACGAAGCTGGGCAATCAGGTCCAGCTCGGTTTACAACAAACTCTCGTGGATTGGAAATGTAAGAAACAAACACGGCAAATGTGAAAGCACGGGACGTCTATAATCTATCCGCGGCATATTAACACTGTTCGGATCGGACCTTTGAAAAATCACCTTACGTATCACGTGATTCGTTGTTTCCTAAATATGCTACGTATCACAAACCTTCTACATGTATGTTAACATTAAAGTATCCAGTACTTGTTTGCTAAACATAACCTTTACTTAGATATTATGTAAAAATTAATTACATTTCGTTTATAAGTAATACGATTTAAAACAAAAAGAGAATGTAGGTGTGATCGTAAAATCTTGTATATAGGCTATTCACGGCAAAGTAAGCCCTTTCGAAAGCCTTCTCCTTTGGAATAATAGTTAGTAAATAAATTTTATTTTAACTTTAGACATTAAATTCCGAGTGCAGTGTAATATACACGCTGTGTTTATTACCTACATGGCAATGTTTATTTTAAAAATTGGTAAAAGGATTTTAAAAATGGCTGAAATTAAAATAAAAGTAACTAGGGCCTCAAAAGTGGTCACTTTACCGTGAACAGCCTATAAGAAATAGTTCTCATTCAAAATGTTAGTAGGCTATACTGAGTGCGTACACAAACGGTGCGTTGTCCTTTCAATGTAACTTTCTTGACTTTGTTTATATGAGGCTGAGAAATAGTCTGTTAAATTAAGTCTAGCTGGACTTCAGAAATCTTGGAAGTAACCATGGTTTTAGTACGGTATAATTGTGTATATTGTTGCAACTGAAAGAGTATCTTCAGAATTCTTACAAGCCACAGTGGAAACATAATGTTGGACTCATTCTTAACCCAGACATATACATATAAAATATTTTCTGGTGCTACACGTGAAATTGCAATTATGGGCATAACTGATAACTGCGCTTTTATTCACCACACTTAAAATATTATTTGATTATAAGCATTTCAGAAGAATTTTGTAGAATTATTGGTTTTATTTTGCTTTCAAATGTGAGATGAATGCAACTCCTAGAGCTCTGGCAGAGAACTTTACATGATAAGTTGAAGGAGAGCATATACAAGTCTTCTCAAATGACTCCACTATATTGAGAATATGTATATTCGTAACTGGAGAGGTGCAATATCGGAATAAAGGTGAAATGAAATGTTTCCATCTCAGAAAATATATGACGCAACACGAACACCTCCAACTTAAGGATGTTGGCGTTCCCATACAAAAACTGTCTAATTCCTTAGAGATCACACTAACCACATCAGTGTCCTTCAAAATCAATCTCGACAGTAATAACACCAAATTGAGATAAATAACATGCATAAAATATTATGAATTACTGGGGGTTCCACAGCTAAAATCTTTCTACCTTCAGCTCTTTGCCGTGTCTTTTCCTCTGCACAACAATGCTAACAATCATGGCCAAACGACAAACATGCCACACCGTTAAACTTGCCATGCGTACGATATTGGAAACAAAGACACTTCCCCACTTTTTGGTTACTAATTTCGAGTAATATTCTCACATCACTTCTACGAAGGAAAATACGCTCTGCTACAACAGTTGGTCTAAGTAACTTGCAAATTTCATTTAAGATAACAGATACTTTTGATGCAAAAAAACGTTATCTCCGCTGCAGGAAGAAATATAATGGATAACAACTACGCCCTGTTTTATGTCTGGACAACGATGTGATCGTCATATACTCTACCAGAAAGCCACACTATTCCCTGCTTCTCAGCTAAACAAAAGCGACTCTATCTGTCACGAAAGAACTGTTCAGTCGTCTACATGTTCATACCTCATCGTGGTGAGAGCCCAGACTTCTTACATAAGTGGGATGAATTCTCCACTTCCGAAAATAGCTGAGGTGGTCGCCGATAATATGTAAAATATAAAACAGTGTCTTTAGAACGAACGTAAGGGGAACCATGAAGAAATTCTGGGCGAACTCATGCACTGATTGTATACCCTAAATGTGCAACAGTGTATATAGTACGATGTGTGTTCATTTATGTTTGAAAATGTAAGTGCTATGTGTTTTACCTCATTGTAAATAAATACTTACTTAAAGCGCATACGTTTCGTTGTATAGTTAAGAAATATGGCACGGGTAAATAACATGTTCTCCTATTACGTAATTTAAAAAAGTTGTTTTACCTAAGAAGAAAAATTCAAAGTTAGCATTTCTCACACGTGTGATTTCTTTGTAAGTACACCGCCATGGTCAGTCGATGTATACATCAGATTCATAACCAAAATGTATATTTCCCGTAGTAAAAAAATTTTAAATTTATAACGTGCTGCAAACCTTTTTACAATAAGGTAAGCCTTAATTGTTATTTCCGCATATCACTATGAAGTAAAAATAATTATTTGCCAAAACATCAAATTCGGGAAATTTACAGTATTTTTGTGATCATGTGAACGAGTAGCACGGTGCACATATCACCTCCGATGGTCCGGCTCTTTTTTTTTCTTTCTCCTCGCAAGACGATAATGGTGACTTAGGTTCCATATATCTGGCAAATGCTATAAACCTTAACCACCAGTTTTTAGTGGCGCCTTTAACTTTAGGTCATTTGTTCCGGGTTTATGTCGCCATTTCCCGCGAATAGTTTTCGATAGCTTATACTAACTGGAAAAAGGGGGGGGGGGACAAGCTCATTAATAAGATCTATGAATCTAGTGAGGGAAAAATTCTGACTTTGCGAGATTTATGGATCTTAACTTTGACTTATGAAAATTTCGATAATTACCATAAGTATACAGTGATGTAGTACTTAAGCACATGTGCCGAATCGAATAAGATTGGGAGAGGGGTGCGTTGAGGTCATATATGAAAACTAGGTTTGTAACGTACTGTATATGCATTTCAGACTATAATAGATCATTCGTGCTGATATTACTTCAAAGCGTTTTACGAGAAGTATCAATCGATAACGCTACATATAACTTTCATAATAATAACCAGTAAATATAAAATCGTCAACGTTTATAATTGTAGTTCATAGTTCTTTAAAGGATACAAAAGTTTCTTGAGAGTTACTACAATATTCGAACATAGTTCACGTTGTAAGCATTCTCTGAGTTGTTCGTGATTATGGAGTTGATAATGTGCTACAAAATTGACCAAAGGTCCACAAATTCAGGAAATAAATTCACAATAATATTTGTTAAGTAATTTCATACTAACTCAAATAATGAAAATAAAATACTTTAAATGCTGTACAAAGTAATTATTTAAGCGTCTCTTCCAGTTGTAAGTATTTCATGTATCTAACGGCAAAAGAGCAGAAAGACTGCCATTAATGACACGCACACACGCACACACACACACAGAGAGAATCCTCATAGTTTCTAAACCCAAGGCACTGAAATAACGTGCTATCTTCGCATCAGCATCTCGTCTCTGTAACAATTTTAGCCTTAGTACTTATATCACCACCGTGTCTGATGATGTTCGTCTGGGTCGCCTCATGTAGCACTCTGTACGAAGTAACAGCTATAGTATATTCGCTGTTTCTTCACACTTTTTGAATCAGACCTTTGAAAAATCCCCCTGTGTATGACGTGTTTAGTTATTTCTAACATATGCCGCCGTCGCCACCGCCGAACCCTCATACGCCACCGAATGGCCTGTGTGTCGTGAGACCGGGAGCCTAGACTCTCATACCTCACAGGGTGTTTGTAAAGACGAAATGCACCCCGACACGTACTCATATCATTGGGTAAGGCGGCGGGGCGCAGTGTAGCTGTGGTTTCTTGGGCACCGGACCCGTGTTAAGGCTGTTTAAGTTGTTGCCTAGTTTTAAATTAAGTTACGTGTAGTTGTATTTGACGGAGGAGTGAGGCTCCCCTCCAGCCTCACGGTTGGAGTGAAAGTTAGTGTCGTGATGTCTGTCTAATATGTTGGTCTGTTGTTTGCAAGTGTGCTAACTAAACTCGCATTTCTTGTATAGGTGCGTTCCTAGTCTCCCGGGGGCAGCCCACTGGGTACGTTTCATCGTTTCAATGTTTACTGTAGGAGAGAATTAAAAAATTCATAGTCAAATGTGTTTGCACTGATGGCTCTTATTCAAAGATATCATAAACTTATTAACATTTACTTTTACTTATACTCATGGCACACTTCTGTTTGGGTACTGATAGCACTTTAATTTTATTTATTTTTGTTAGTAATTAATTTTTTTTCGGGACGAAATATGACTCAAAGTGGGTATGTTATAAAAGCTAATTGTAATGTTAATTGTGTGCCATAATTTTTTATTCTGCCTCCTGAGAAGAAAAATAATATATATATATATTTTTTGGTAAAATTAATTATTGAAAGAGGGAAGGGGGAGGGGGAGGGTAGCAAAATTTGATTTTTCCCCCCTTTTTTTCCTTTTAATTTCGTTGAGCACTGATGGTGCAAACCTAAAAGAAAAGTGGTCGTTATTAGTGCTTTATCTAGGGGGCCCTTGGTACCATAGTCCAGTCGGATTTCTAGTAAAAGCAGGGCTCCCCCCGTGTGCCTTCTTGGTAGTCAGCTTCTCCCCGACATGAAACAGACTATCAAGTTGGTGCGTCATTGTGCGTACATGATAATATAAGTCTTTCATGGTGTTTTTGAATTTTTTTATTTTATTTTGTTGAATTTTAATTATTTTTTGTAATTTTTTTTTATTTTAATTTTAATTTTTTTATATTATATCGTATTTTTTTCAAACTATAATGCGTTTCCATTTGAGTAAATTAATAAGAATACAAACACTAGTGGAAAAATGTCGGTGTTCGTCCTTAGTGTAAATATTCCAGTACAAAATACCTGTTTCCACTTATCTGAACAAATTGTGCGTATGTCCTTGGTGAATCCGACTTAGGGCTGTATACTCGAAAGCATTGTACGAACTCGGAACAGTGATCGGCGATAAGAGGCAGTGTATAGGAAACATGTGACAAACTCGGACGTGACGTCCGAAAAGGTATAAAATCACCCATGCCATCCAATAATAAGGGCTATAGAAGCCCCTAAAGCTGGAGGGCGACAAGCATATTACGTGGAATATTAAGCAAAGTACTTGCGTTAGAGGAACATAAATTGATATACGGAGCAAGTATGCCAAGATATTGGATACACGGTAGGTATGGTCTATCGTAAAACACCCCATCGTGTAAATAATAGAGGTTGGCACCCTTTGATTGCATGCAACACGTACACCGTGAGGTTAAATTGATTGTGGATACCATGGGATGAAGCAGGATGAATCAAGTAGCAAATAAGCCCCCGTAGGACCCACCGTTTCCGGTTAGATCGCAAACGAAGTGCACAGTGGTAGCAATAGCATGGCCTAGTGAGTAGGCAACCTTTCTCGTACCCGGAGGAATTCAGTGGGTAGTCCCCGCCGAATGTGTGAAGAGAGTGTGGCGGCACGTAACAGAGAGGTCTTGAAAGCCGATGAAGGTGATTGAGGTTAGTATGGAGTAGTGCCGGAATGAAAGGGCGGGGCAAACGGGAAAACACGGAGGCGAACAGGGTTCAATTTCCGGCCTTGTCACCACCGGATGTTCGTATGTGGGCATCGTGCCGGACAGAAAGTATGTTGACATATTTGTGTGTATTAGTTTTCGTTCAAAACAACACACTCCTGTTGTCTTTCTGCTCTGCCAAGCAACCAGTGTACAACAATATTTCTGTGCCGCCTTTCATTTACCTCCTGAAAATAATACGCTCCCATTAATGCTCCTATTAATTCCTCATTCCCGGCTAAGCCATGTTTCAGCGCTTAAACTCGTAAGATGTGAAGGTACTAAACCATGATACAAAAATTATTAACAAATGTTTATATGGTTATGTATTCTTCTCTTATATGGTTATGCATTCTTCATGCATAACCATATAAGTTGTCGTAATGTATATATAACATCATCTGTAGCAATTTTCTGTTGTCGCATAATTTCTGATATTTCCGCGAGAATGTGCGACCAGTCTAATATGAACACGCGATGATCTGTCCGAATAGTTTCAACAAGTACACGAAAAGGACACATCACTGCTAGTACGCAAATATATGTACTTACACTTATATACTGACAATTCGGAAACAGCCTTAGTTAAGCTTAGTTTGCACGAGGCGGAAGAATATTCTGGAAGAAGAACTTTAGCAGGGCTTTAGAAAATTCTGAAGTAACCGTGAATGGATTAACAGTGATCTTGTTTAGATACACTCTTCGAGAGATATGGACTGCCTACTGATGATTGCTCTAGGTTTTTTTAAAATAAATATTCGGTGTAACAAAAGATATAATAATATACGGTGGTTATACATGAGCTTCTCGGTTGACACGTATTATTACTGAAGCAGCTATTCACATGCAGAATAAATTAATGAGTCGTCTTTTTTTGTTTGGATTTCAAGAGTGAAGCTTAAAAGCTGTTATTTGTATTGAATACAAGATGTTGTCTACGAGAGCTTGTAAGTTAAATTGATTTGGTGGCCAATTTCCACAAAGCAAGTTTCTCGAATAAACTGAAATCCTACAAAATTTTGTTAATTTTAACTTCTAATACTGGGTTCATCTTTAATATTCCTCCACTTGTAATATAATCCCCGAATCTGGAATAAGTCGTTCAATTTAAACAATTTTTATACTCAAGTCCATTTACCAGTTACCATAATAATGGAATACTCGTTACATTTACGGTGTCTTTGTGAGGTTATAGGGATTGTACCGTAACAGCTTGATAATTCACACTTCAAAATGCTTGAAAGCAAAACTTTTTTTTAAATTTTTATCTATTAGAAAACCATGTGTATATATAAACAAAAGGTACAAACGCATCCGTACGTGATTTAATATTCTTGGTTGGTCTGTTCACGTTATTAGGGGGGAAAGCGAACTCAGAGGTAGCAAGCATTATACTGGTTTGATGCTACTGTATTAAAACATGTAATATTTACAACGGTTACATTACACTTTACATTACGTTTACTTTACATTAATCTACTACTCTCGGGGAGCTTAGGCGGATTACTGTAATATTAGATGCAATCTATTTAGTATTTAGTTAGTTAAGCCACGGATATTCTAATATATATGTGGAACGTCGTCACCGTATAGACTATTCACAGTAAAGTGAGCACTTTTGAAAGCCTTCTCCTTTGGAATAATAGTTATAAATTTATTTCATTGTTGCCTCATACGTTATCTTTCGAGTTCGGTGAAATACATACACTGTGTTTATTACTTACATAACAATATTTGTTTTAAAATATGGCGGAAAGATAAAAAATGGCTGATAGGGAAAAAGTAACCATGGCCTCAAAAGTGCTCACTTTACCGTGCACAGCCTATAATAGTGTTGCCGAAGGCTGCATCTCCATCTCGCTACGGTGGTCAGATCATCTGTCGTAGATCCATCTTGATCGGACGGTATCTCGGTGTAAGACTTCGTTAGCTGCTCCGCCAACCTTAAAGTTTATTCCGTGTTGTCCAAACACATCTGCTGTTATTAAAACACACGCACGCGCGCCCCGTGGCCTGGTTCACCGCGGCGCTCCGCTGGTCTGTTACGATATTAGCTATGGCACATTTGTAATTGAAGTTTTGTATGCTTTTTTTTGACGTCCTCTTGTTACGAGCGACGGCAACAAGCAAGAATGCGGCCAGCGATTGTTGTCCACACAAAACGGATAAACTCCGGAGACATACCACTTCGCAATAGCACCACAATCGCAGCAATCCACTAGTGTGTAGGAAGTAACTGAGTTTGGATGACACGGAGTTACTGCAGTTAACCTGTCGAAACTTCTCGGCCATATAACAAGGGATGTTGCGATACCATGAAAGTATCGATACTCATTTCGATATCGGCATCACAATAAAAGTAACGATACTGGCATCATATCACTACCGGTAAACATTTTTTTTAAATTTATTTTGTCAGTTTTCTTTTTCTCATAAAATATTTTTATATTTACAAATACTTATTTATATTTTCAATAATCAAAAACCTACATCGTTCTCTCATTTAGAGGTCTCTACAGAATTTATATATTTTTTCATATCTGATGTTTGTTTTAAAAAATACAGAGCGCAGCACTTATTAGTATTAATTATTTTTAGGCACCGTTCTAATTAGAGAACAAGTAAAATATTGACGTGTGCTGCTTTCCAAATTATTATTTAATGGAGGGAAACACATCTTTATACTTTTGGGGCACTTTAACTAAAAGGGTTCTAAATTAACAGCTAGAAGTAATTTCCCCCCCCCCCCAAGTATCTGTATCGAATCATTTACTGATATGATACTGGTAAAGTATCAAATTAAAGGTATCGATTCCAAAATACCCGGTATCGAAAGCAAAATATCGATACCAGTGTTATATCAGTAGTATTGAAATATCTCTTCATATAACCCCGACCCTTGTGGGCGAGGACGAGAAATATAAATAACGACTCCGAACCATGAGGCAGAGGCAGTTGGAAACGAAAATGGATAGCGCCCGGCCACCTACAGGGCGATTCTTATACACGAAGCATCTAAGTCAGAGTGTTACAGCGAATCTCAGTTCCCTTTCCTACCCACAAATAAAATTTGTAGCAGTTTAGTCTATTAAAACATACCTGATGAAGTAGTTTATAAGCAGAACAGCCTTTGTTGGACCACATTTAATGTATCATTGCTAACAAAAAGGTGTGAAACTAATCCCACCTTGACTGTTGTAGTACTAGCGATCCCTCTTACCCCTTGGTTATATCGCCTGGTTATAATACAAGAAATGCCGGAGGCACGGGTTTTTCTCTCATACCAAGCATCAGGAGTGAATACTCTCTCCCTCGGGGATCGTTTTCAAAACCCGGTTAATTGGGACTTCTTTCAAAAAATAACCTGGCTGGCAGTGTGGGCTTCCAGTAGACTTATCTGTGCCCAATTGAACACAATGGCTAAAACCTCTCGAATGCCACAAGCACAAACATACTAAATACGCATTTACAAAAAAAAAAATGAAAAAACTGACGTGGAAATCAGTCTTTTTTTAATGTATTACACGAGTTGTAGAATTGAACAAATACTGACTAGATTTGCTGCCTGCGAATTCCAGCCAAAACAAAAATCACTAGTCACGCCAGGGAGTACATTAAATTCACAAAACTCAAGGACTAGCAGTGGTACAAGATATGCACACTGACCTCCAATAGGATATTTGGATAATTTATAATACAGACACCTTGTACGTCACACAACGAGGAACCGAAACACAGTTAATGAATTGTATCAGAATGTTAATGTAACGGATTCAAAACACACTACTTATAAAAATCACTAAAATTTAATACTTTATGATTCTAAATGAAATAAGAAAAATACCTACAGAAAATAAACATGGCGAACACGCAACTATAATGTGTAGTAGTTCAACTATTTGTACCAATGGATAAATTTAATGAAAAAAATTCATAGATACATTGCAGAATTTTATTTTGAAATTCGGGAAAATGCAGCTAATTTAACAAATGGGACAAAGAAAATGGGGAAAACAATGGCGGGATGACAATATAACACTGTGCAGACAGCTCTGTATTTTGTTCATGCTTCGATCTAGGGATGCAATATGTGCTGCAGAAATATTTTATAGAGAAATGCCGTCTCAAAACGCGTGGGGATTTAAAATATTCATTTTTCATAGTAGCCCAGTACCCGAGACGAGTCCTCCCGTTGCCGAGATCGTAAAACCTAAGCTGCCGGAGAAAAGAGGATAAAAAAAATCTTGTGATCTTGTGAGTTGAGCCCATCCGAGCAGGGCATCTCGAGATATATTGGGCGGGTCTTACGTACTCATAAAAAAAAAAAAGAAACAAATTACTTCAGAAAAAAAATAGACATGGGAGCGCACGCAAAACAGACCGGTCTACAGCTCCGTATAGAAGATATCTCCCCCTACATTATACGCAGCAGATCCGAGTTTTATGGCGGCCTGAGTGGGTGCTCGCGGACGAGGCAAAGAGAACTGCGTACTTACTTCAGTACATTCACCTTGTCTGGGCGAAGAAGACTAAAGGCAGGGCGTATCTTTGTCACGTCACAAGAAGGGCGGCACGATCGCTTTCGGTTCCGTGTGCGCACCTGCTCTACAGGCTGTCAACTATCTATCGGACCCCCGCTTCAGTGGTCAAGAAGCGAGGGAGCCGTACGGGCGACACTAACACGCACGCCCAGTGCCTCATCGCTCCTGCGCGTAGGCGTGCAGCGTTTCCGGCGAGACGCCGTACTGTGCAAATTATATCTGTAAAAGTGGGGGTTTCTTACACGCTAAGAAAACCCGCAGGTTAAACTACGCCCGTATATTTATACTTTTCCCTTGTCGCTTAAGGAAACTGAATAGACAAGTTTTAAAAAATGCGATATTTGACCATATTCGCGAATATTTTTTTCCTCCACGTAATATGACAAAAGTAAAAAAATTAGGGCATACCTTTATACCAATCGTTGTTGAAAGTTTTTTGATCTTTTCTGACAAAAAGTCCTATTTGCAAAACATTTATTTACCGATATACGCGTATTGGCGCAAACAACTATTTCACAAAAACCGCGGGGGTTCAAACATCAAACGATTATTTAAAGAAACTGTACTGTTTCTGAGATTCTCGACTCGGAGAATTTCTGCTTATTGTAGGGAAGCTCGTTTTGATAAAACAAAGGTTGTGGCTTTTTATCTGGGTGTAGGTACAGATACACACGAAATAAGGATAACTTTCACTATGAGACACATCCAGCGGTTCGACTGTTTTTAACTATGTTAGCTCGGTAAATTATCTAACGCGTGTGCATCAAATAATAACATTCGCTTATGGTTTTGATTAGTCATAAATGTTAAGGCCTTCTGCAGCGCGGATAGTTTCTTATCTAGGGCGACCTTGAAGGAACAATAAAGTCGAGAAAACTGCTATGCGAGAATCAGCAATGAGGAATTGAGGCGAAAGCTACCTCCTGAATGTTTCATAAAGAAGTCATAATGGGTAGACGAAATGCTCCCATGTCTTTTCTAGTTAGTGTGCGTCCTGGGTAAGGTGCCCGAATGTTAATGCGAGCGTGTGCAGACTCGAATACAAGACCTCTCGTTTGCTGTTAGGATTAAAGCAGTTGATCACATACGCGATATATGTAACGGTTGGAATGTTAAATATAACTTAGGACCTCCGGACATATATCAGTATTTGTCCTCATTAAGGTGCAGTTTTGGCAGATTGTCGTCTAATATCAGAAGTGTTAAGAGGTCTCCAAAGTTATTTTCTTCCGATTGCTATAAAACTAATTGGTTTTAATTTAAACTGGTCTGCTGTACACTTGTAGATAGGCAATCCTCAGAGGTTATTTAACGAGTTGTGAGTATAAGACTCCAGCAAACTAGCTGCGATGTCAATAAATACCTTTTAATTCACCTTTCTGTCGCTCAGCTGATTTGACAGCGGCATTCCCTTGCTGTCGTCAGCTGATCGTTGCAAAGCGCTTCTGGCCCTCGGGCCTATTAAAGTAGTATTAAGGGGGATCAGGCCTCACCATCTTGGATTTTTTAATTTTAGGCTACTACGCGTAAATGTGGATTTTGGATGGTTTTTTTTCCGGACTATCTGACATGAGTAAAACTTAATGCGTATTCTGAAATCCGTTCTGTTTGATTGCCGTATAGCTATCGTGACCTATGCAGTCGCTTCCACAAAATAATAAATTATTTTACCTCGGCTCCTACAAGTTAAAAAATATCAATTGCAGAGAAACTGTTGGAATTCAAGAACATTAACGAAGGTATTATTCATGCTTTTGTCGTGCCAACAATTTTAATGAAACTCCTGAAATAGAATTTGCGGCGGAAAATCTACAAAAATAATTCGACAGTTACTGACCTCCCTCAAGTAGGGATGTTTTCTTCGAACTTTTACGTCTTTCAGGTTAATGATCATTCCGCCTCTGTACCATTGCAGAATATTGGTACATGTTGTACCACCCAATATCCAAAAATACGGTACGGTAACACATTAACTGTTTCAAAAGTCATAAAATAATCGAGTGATGCGTCTAGTACTCCTTCCTGTTTGTGTGTCTCCGCACTATTTTTCGCCAGTTCTAAAATAAGTATTTTCAGAATACTAGCAGTTTACGATAGGAAATGTGGTTATGCCTGCTATTACTCACATTACAGTCATTGATTACTCAGCAAATTGCGTGGATCTACTGCTATCATTTTTCGTCAAAAAACTACACTCTAATTATTCTGAATGAGTGAGAATTTCATTGTTTAAAGCAGTTTAGAGCACCTGACATTTAGAACAGTCTCTTCAGTAATTTAAACGGGCAATTTACTGATAAATGCCCGTTTTCCTTCTTAATTGGTTTAGTGACATTTTCCACTGATACATCGACCATTTCATCCGCTATTTTTCAGCGATTTTCATTTTGACTGATGGATACATTGAAACAAGTGTATATAATGAAATAAGTATTGTATAAAATGGGAAAATAAATTAACATCCATTAACTCTTTATTTCAATCAGTGAGAATATTCCGTTTACAATCACTGCAGAACATCTGACTGACCAAACTGTTAGTTTCAATAAAATTATCTCGAGATTCAGTGAAAATACGCCCATTTTCCTTCACTTATTGAATAAATGAATAAATGACATTTTTCACTAACTTGTAAGCCAACAGTGATACTGATCCATCTGCGATATTGCTGTGTGTGTAATTGTACGCAATACTATTTGAAAGTAAACATTTTCATAAACAGATAAAATCGTAAACAACCCAAACTATAGTCTATTCACGGTTTCTTCGGTCTTTTTGAAGCAAACCTTTGAAAATTCTCCCCATTTATGACGTGCTTGGTTGTTTCCAACATATGACATAATCACATGCGTTGTATACTTGTGTTACTATAAAAGTTTTATGATAAATATAAATTATATTGCTTCATTTACAAATAATTTAAATAAAAACAGTGAGAAAACACATGTGATGGTAGCGCCTAGTAAGAAATAGTTCTTAAACAAAAAACTGTTACAACAGAGTGCGTACGAATCCGGTGTGTTGTCCCATACTTAGTTTGCACGAGGTGGAGGAATAACCTGGAAGTAGAACTTTAGCAGGGCTTAAGAAAATGCCGAAGATACCTTGAATCATCTATATTAGCACATCCCAAAAATCTTTCTAAAGTGTGGTTTTCATCTTTAGTAATAGGCCTACCATTTTAAGAGGTAACATGAACATTCAGTCTTCAATATCGTTTTCACGTAATTATCAGAGCACTCGATTTGGAGGTTTGAATTGAATGACTTGTAGTACGTACTATTTGTATTAATCCTAATCTTACCAAATTAAATAAAAACGAAAATTAATTGCATTAATTCTAGTGCTACGCATATTTAGTCAATTATTTTACATACATATTTTTAGCCATCACAGTTCATATGGACTTGGTAGTTCAAATAGTGGACCTTCGTAGTGCGGTTGTTACGTTCCAACTTGAGGCGCGAAGCAATGGCGTTTATTTCATAAACGCAATTAAGCAACGCCTACCCTATACATACATATTGGAAATGTTTGACCCTTTATAGTCTTAACCCTAATTTTAAATTTAAACACATTTAATTCTGAGTTTCCCATTTTCGATTCGAGAAACAGAGTTTTCGATACTCCCGTACTGTACAAGCATAGTGTCGCTATCTAGAATTTATTTTCAAAAACGGGAGCGACTAGCGATGAATCGAACTCGCAAGCGATTTACCCTGCAGCGTTCCTTCGGTAGTGTAAGCAGTCGTTCTGTTTTTGTCCTCCAGTCCTTTTCCTTGGAAAGTGGATGAAAGGGTTTCGGGAGAACGGGAGTTATCTTATAATTTGTAATATGCTCTCTAAATAATATACAGTTTAATTGTTATTAGATTCAATGTGTTTCCATTTTTATAACTAATGTTAGGTATTATAAGACTGTAAATACACGTGGAGGGTAAGGAAAGTTGGAAGTTGCATTTGTTAGTAGAAATTGAAAATGGAACCACAGCCCGGCACTAGCATATGTTAATTAAAACATTCATATATGTGGAGTTATTGTACTGCGTACTCTGTAAAAAAAACTCACTAGACGCCACTGGCGTGAAGGGCTCTGTGTACGAATCACATGCAAGACATAGGTGTTTATTTGTGTACGTTTGAATCATTTGCCCTGCATGAGAATAGTCGCCAAATATTGCAACACGACTAAAGTATGCCAATAAAAGTCTTCAAAATTTGTTTGAGGCGAAAGTCCTGAAGCAATATAATGTGGGTTCGGATACTGGGCCAGACCAATTGCTTTTACTTTTTTAAACTACGTTAACTTGCACATCAACAGTGACTGTCCGAAATATGTTTTTTACTCATAATGATTAGCCCATATTCAATAAAAATAGGAGTTTATTTCGGCACTTGCTATGATATTTACTGATCAGTGAAATTATTTTCCTGGAACAACTGTAGGTTTTACACTGTTTCTAAGTGGAGCCATTTTCATTGATTCGGGTTGTTGCGCTTGACTATGCGAATCAGTGATTTTCGACTTAATAAAATTCAGTGTGTACGTGTGAAATTTCACTATCATAATAGTAACATACGTGTGTTTAAAGAAATGCCCTTCTTTAAGCTTTGCTCTATTTTAAGCTGCAATAAATATTACCTTCCCGGTAGCCGAACCATTCTACACATCAAAAAACAGTCTATTGCTTACAGCTATTTTTTCGGAGTCGGCAAAGGAAATAAACAGCTATCTCCTTAACGTTATTTTTCTTGTACGCCAGACCTAGGTTTACAACCCACTAATGTCCACCATTTCGAATTTCTAGTGAAGGTTACAAATATTTTGAAGTGACTAGTTCTTATTCGATTTCCTTCTGTTCCTTCTTTCAATAGTGCTTATAAACAATCTGATTGGAGAAAAAAAGCAACAGTCAAATTCAGTCAGTTTCCAGTAAAACACTAACATTCCCTTGCGCCCCAGTTCTTGGGGTTTGGGTTATTTCGGAAGGAATTCGATGGGCCTGCAGTCTACCGACAGCAGCGCAGTAAAATCGATAAGGAATTGAACGTTAAGTTCCGTGAAGCTTGCGAGGCCGACGTTTTGTTTGTCCAGGACTTGCGTGGAGCGAAGCATCGCAAATTGTATTCCACGAGCTCTCTTGTTTGCGTTGACGATCGTCGGGCGCATATCTAGATAGAGAAAGAGAGGAGGTCGTCGTGGTTCTCTACTCTCAAGAACCTGCGGGAACGCTCTTACTAAAACAAACGAAGGAATTTCCCTTCGCAACATTCCGTCGGGACCTCGGACGGCTAGTCATGAAATACACAAAGATGCAAGGGCAGTTCGGTGCTACAGACAAACAAAACTAGCTATATTTACTCTTGGCTACTTGGACAGAATATAACTTCTTTTGGAAGCGGCTCCCTTCTTCGTGAGCCTCATCGTTTTACTTTTGCGACAATATTTTGAGTCGTAAGAAACCAAGGCAGTTTTTCATTTTGGCAAAAAGTAGAATCAACCGAAGATAAAATACTGCAAAATATATTATAAAGTAAGCGCAGCCGTCAAATTGCTTTTGAAACTACTTCCATCTTTCATACCATTGAATTGCGATTTATTAAATTCAAAATCTGAATCAGATATATCAATAAGTGGAATTGTTCAAACTGAAACTTAGGTTAATGAGCTGTTACCTACATTCGAATCAGCGTAATGCATTGATGTTTTCGTGCTAGGTTCGTGTAATTCACTAAAAATTATTAGAAATCACTTTTAAAATTAGTAAATGCCATGAACTAGAGTTATCAGTAGAGTTTCTTCAGTTTCCAGTGGATCACTTTAAAGCGACCTGCAATCAGATTCACATTTACGAAGCCATTTTAACAATTTCGATTCCAAAATGTGTGACGACTCTCCTTGATATAACATATCCAAGTTAGCTTCGATGCGCGATGTATCCGGTTCACATCCTGCTTTGAACTAGTAGGCCGATCCATAATCTTGAAGACCTATATATCGGTGATGTACTGAAGTATCAGTGACTTCGACAAGTCGTATATTGGGATAACAAGTTCACAGTTTTTTTATACCGGCATACGCCTGTCAAAGATCAGCCTAACTACATGTGACGACCATGTCATACAACCAGCCCAGCTTTCTGCTTGAATTTGTGTGTTCACCAATGGATGACAATTGAGTGCTATTAAGCAAAATATTCACAGAGTGAACAAAACTGCTGTTTATAACAGCATCATGCTTAATAGCGTAAAAATGCAATGGTTTATCCAAACATTTTATGTTAGATTTTAGTTCATTTATTTAACCTTCAACAAATATGTTTTAGGTGATCATAGTTAACAAAGCTGAACATTGTTTCAATAGTCAATATCTGTGTTGTATATCTTATACTTAGTTTAGTAATACGTACAAAATTTAACTCTTCGCTCACATCTAGGAAACTTTCGGATTTAACCATGTCAGCCCTCTCATGATATATCATTTCCGCCAGGTTCTATGAGTTGTATCACAAAACAATCAAAACCATTAATATTTTATAAAAATGAACGGCATGACAGGCTACGTATTGAATCTCATTTGTCACTGAGCAAAGAATGCTGCCGCACAAAGAACAGTACGTAACAAAGTACATCATAAATATATAGATTGAAAATATTTTTAATATTTTAATGTTCAAGGTATATTTGCAAAGTGTGCAACATAATACCGACGTCCCAGAGGCCTACCAACAGCATTAACGACTATCACGGCAGTTATATATTACTATGTACGTCTTTATCACTGTGGAAGAATCAGTGATATACGTTGCAGAATTCAAGGTTTCACATTAACAGCTGTCACAGATTCCTGAAAATATCCTCTAAGTTCTGAGACCTTCCGCAACTCTTTTCGGCCACTTACTACACAACCTCAAATTAATTACAAATTTTTTTGATGTCTTAAAAATTTCGGGGCTTTTTTTATTTACCTCCGATAAACTGCTACATAAGAACTGCATGCGCTGTTGTAGAGAAATGCAGATCTTGTGGAATGGATTCTACCCTACGATGTCATTATTAAACGACTTTTAATCAATCCTCATTGATTAGCAAGAGCATGCTGTTACGTTTTATAAAAATATGTTTGATGTTATTTTTGTTTATAATAACACGTTCAAGTTGGAGTTTGACGTAAATCATTTGTAAGCACTGCTTATCTCTTTATCGTCTTGTATTGAAATAATAAAATTTTCATCTACTTTACAACCTTTTAGTTAGTCATTAACTCGGAGTAGTTAATATATTAATTGGTTACATTGTGTTACTGTTATTATTATAATTCATATTTAGCTACTAAATTACTTTAAGGCCACGCCATACAAAGAGTCCATAAGGAACATCGTCACCTTATTCATGATGTCGAAGGCTGATGACTAGACGTATGTCGGCAGAAGGCACGCCCCCATCTCTGGACATCTTCCTGGTGCAGTGTCTCGATGGCAAAGCTCTCATTCGGCGTGTTTCCAGCCGTGATATCTGGCCCGTGTTAAGTAACAACCAGGTCTGCCTGGAGGGGTTTGTTTTTAAGCGTTCAAGGCTTCGTTCCATTTCCTCGTAGTATGTTTGTGCTAAGTAATACGCCTACAACAAGAATACCATTTGGCCAACTCTTACAAATTTTTTTGGTTAGCGTGGTGTAATTTTTATGTATTATTTCTGTTCACAAAAACTTATGCTTCATTCAAGAGAGGTGTTCAAAGCCGAATACTTCCAGATTATGTAAAATTACGCAATTCCTAGGATTATCCATTATAATTTTACCTTCTCGTTTACGATTGCAGTTTTATTTTACGTTGTCTCTCCTCAAAAGTTCGAGCACATAGTTAGACCTATTTGAAACATTTGATCATTTTGATGTTTTTGTAACGGGTTTCAGAGAAAAAAAAAGGAATCGCTGAGTTTTTCTGCGCACTGTTCTGTCAACATTATTTTTACCACTTAAATGTATGAGAGATAAGGACCAAAACATTTACATGTCCAGACACCTCTCTCACCGAAGTGTCGACTGAGAAGTAGTGCTGCAAGACGTGCAGAAACTTTGCACGTCAACGAAGTCTGCTTGGGAATGCTCGCCAAACAGCGTGCGAAAATTACAGTCATCTGGTGTCTTACTGTTTGTCCCGTCGCACACGGAAACTTATTATTTCTGCACCACTGGCAGTACAGAGTTTGCTTACTCTGCTCCGGCGTGCGCAGAGGCTGGGAGATGCAGCGGCGAAGAAGGCCGACGAAACTTGAGCAGATGGTTCGCTTCCTAGTCCGCTACGCCGTCTCCACTCCCGTGCGCACTGAACAGAATTCTGTACCAGATAAAGTTGCACTATCACCGTGCCTGCGGTAACTACCATGTTCAAGACTGTTCGCAGTAAAGTGAGCACTTCTAAAATCAACCTTTGAAAAATGTCACTGCCTTTAGCCGCTGTTATGAAGTTAACACTTAGTCAACTCCATGCATGATAGGGTTTAGGGACATAGTTGAATGACAATATGAGATGGTAGAGCATTACTGAAAATTAGGGGGTTTACTTTAGAAATGTGGCACAGAGAATAACGTGGAACAGTTTTATTAAATACTCGGGGGAGCTTCTGTAACTGATATCATTTAAATTACATTGTTATTAATGATAACTCACGCCATTATATCAATTGGAATGTTCCCAACTTAAACATGTTTCCCAGAGGCTGTTCTAGTTGATCGGTTGGCAGCGATCGGACATACTGATTCTACGATCTTCCTTGGAGGCTGGTCGGGAGTTGAAAAACGACGCACCCCACCTCGTGTTGGCCTATATTGGCGTGTTGTTTAGACATACTTGTCCCCGTTTGCAGTCCGGTGGAGGGGATTATTGCTATATCAACAATATATTGTTGTAATTCCTGGCGTCCTGATTTAAAGTGTAAAGGTGTAGTCGTGCATGGATCCCAACTTAAGGCCTGATAATATCATAACATCCCCCCAATGTTCACTAGCGAGGTGCCCTCACCTCGCCCTGGATTCTGGATACATTTTTGAGCTCCACTGGTATTTGTGAGGCTCTTGTTGTGGCAGTGGAGAGAACGATTAGGTTGACGGCCTCTTCAATACGGTAGGAAAGTTTTGTGACATGATATATAGTCCGTCTCACTCTTAGATCGCAGTAAAGAGTGCATGACGTGCGCTGTTTCCAGATGGATAGCAATTATCAACAGCCAAGAAGTTATGCTGTGTTGACAGAATAAGTGGATACGTACAAAAATACGTAACAAAAATTGTGAAATTGTATAGTAGCGTATAAATATAAAATTGTTTCATTAGCCACCCACTACAATTTAAGAGTGAGATGCACTATAGCACTGATAGGTGGATTATTTAGGTATGATGAACTGCCCTGCAGTGCTCGAGCAAGGTGTGCTGTGGTTCCGGAAAAGTGCTGCTGTTTGTTTATGCTGCGGCCGCCTGGGCCTTGAACTTCAAACCTGCTGGGGCGTGCAAACAGACTTCCACGCGCTCGCGGCAGACAGACTGTACGCGACGCGACAGCCTGTCTTTTCTATCGTGGTGTTCCTAACACTATGTGGTGTGTATCTCATTATTATATATATACTGTCAAATTGAGAAAATGCAATGGATTAAAATAAAAACATTGTTAAATACTTGAAAAAATCATTTGAAACTCTAAATAATTGAAATATTTAAAATTAATTGCTCTCCCCTTTAAAACGATTATTATGGGTACAAAAATATTATGAAACCTGTAAAAAAAGTACATATGACGCATGGAATATCATTACATTCTTATCATAGTTTGTGCTTAAGAAATACATTTGAAATTAATATGCGGCCAGAGATTTAAGTTGGTAAAAACTGTTGACGTGACGTCACAGTGGTGAGATGGAGATAGGAAGATATCGAAACATAATAGTTCATTTACTACTGAATTAATTTTAAAAAGTATGTGCAGATAAAATATATTAGTGCCAGCACTAAACTACGATTCAATATCTCAGCGGGAGACAGAAAGGATATTTAAAATAATTATAGAGTTATCTAAATGTAAACAATTATTTTCAGTAACTAATGAGTAATGGTTGAATTATTATGTGTCAGTGACATGTGAATTGATACAAATGATTTATTGTCCATAAATTTATATTTCAATTTGACTGAAAAGAAAATCAGAATTCGAAACTAGATGTTTTCTTTTTGTTGTTTTTTTTGGTTATATAAACATAAAATCTATATGAAATGTATGTGTCATAATTACAAGTAATTATTTTTAGTGATTGTACTGTATATTCTAAAAAAAGTGAATAATCATAAATTACATGTAATAGTTGTTGTTTTTTCTATAATATAATAAAACATGTAATATTCTAATACATTCAAGAACATTTTCAAAGTAGGTAACTTGAAAAATTGATAGTTGTACAGTAATAATAATAATAATAATATTTCCCTCCCCCCTGCCCCCAATTTTAGGGAATTTGTAAAATCTGTCATGAAATTGTACGTGTATTCTCTATTATCATAATGGTTAAGATAGTTTCTGAGGTCTTCTTTCATGCTGTTATGCACTATAATTTAAAATTTTAAGTAGTGTTTGAAAACTACTGGGTTTTGAATGTAAGGCAAAAATAATATATTATTGCTGTTTCTGTCGAATGCTGTCGTTCCCTGCAAAGTGTCAATGTGTCAGGTGTGTATGTAAAATAAATTTTACCACTCGGTTACCTGGATAAAATGTTACGAATCTGAACCGGGGCACGAGCGTGCTGATACCGTAGGAACGTGCGCACTGCGGTATTGGCACATGTATGTGTGTGTGACGTCAAATAGTTGTCACTGCTTCCGCTGACGTAGTTCGTGGGGGCCGCGTGATGTTGCGTGTGTTGTCGCCCTTTTGAGGGTCTTCAATTGCAGTGTCACCTCACTGCTGTTTTGAAACTTATAATACCATGTATGGATAATAATGCATTCATAATTTGTTTACATCCTTTATTTGAACTAAATGAGCAGTTATTAAAATTTCATTGATTTTAACTTATGAATAACGTTTTATAGTATTACGTATAAATATCTTATATTAATGGGTTGCTATAATTATGGGGGTTGTTATATTTATGAGTGTGTCTGACGTGGTATAGTTTCCATACTGAGGCTTGCTTTTAACTAATTTACCTCCTTAAATTATTTGTAATTTCTCTGTAGCAATAACTGACTGCTATCACGTTTTACAATTCAAATTCATTTCTGAAGCAACATCAAAAAATTGCAACTGTTACCTTTAAGGATAGGTAACAATTTGTCTGTGAAAATAATTAATTGTAGTGCCCTGGGTGTGTGCGACTGAACTTTAGATAAATAATTTCTTACTAAATGAACGACTACCTATATTAATAATATTTCTTACCACATATATATCAAGGTAGTAATAGGAATAAAATAGTAGAAGAGACAAACAGAGGGAGGGAATTATCATTAAATTGTATTTAAAGAGCACTACCACCCAAAGAGTGGCATACAGGAGTTGGGAAAATCGGCACGTATGCTTACGCCAGTCGGAACGGCTAAGTGTACTCGTGTACACCACTAAGTTGTGTCCGTACTGCCTGAACTCTGTCACGGCCAGTAAAGAACAATAGAAAAGCTCTTTGAGGACGGGCAGCTGTCTCAAGTCTCACGCGAAACGAAAAGAGTCATACCTACTGGCTGTCAGCACTTAATCAAATGCGTGGAAAGTAGGTAAACTGCACACGCACAAATGCAGTCGAAATGGGCTTGTCGCTGGCATAATTCCCATCCAGTGAATACCTTCGACATTGCACACAGTCAAGTATTCCTCATGTTACAGTCAGCAGTCCGCGAAAGGAAATAGAGAGGAGGGATCACAGAGCTAGATGAACCCAGCAGACTTCGTGCTACTCCATGTCCATCTTTCAATAAAGTGTGGGCATATTCAACTATAGCAAACCTAAATATAGAACTGTAAACTGCATGTAGAGCGTGTGTGTAGGAATCCGTATGGCGTAGCGCGCATCGGCGCGCTGTGTCGCAACACGGTTGCAATTGCGCCGCCCAGGAATTGCTGACTTCGGAGTGATGGAATATGGACATGTGAGGGGGGAAGGTTTCTCGGCCGCCGACTTCGAACAATCTGCTGACAGCAGAGAAAGAAATACGTGTTCGTGATGAGGAAGAGATCAAGAAGGGTGAAGCGGTGGGCGTAAGGCACACAACCACGCGAATGTAGGTCGCGCCTTGTGATGTCCCATTGAAGCACTCTGATCTTCATTCTATTGCAATATTAAATTCTGACATATCCATATATAAATGTTGTACCCTTCATAAATATATGGCTACTGTTGAAAACTGTCACAAAATACTATAATATCAACTCTGCATAATAATATGTTACGACATTAACATGTCCTATATCGGATTAATTAAATTAGCCATACAGATAAATAAATTTAATGGCTAATGCCACAGCAATACTTTTACTAAAATACTAAGATCAGTGCACACAGGTAATCTATATCTTTATAAAATTATTAGAACATTAATTCTGAGTTAACTTCTACTAGAAAGTCATTCTTATTTCTCAAATTATGTAAATTTCACTACCGGTTGTAATGAGATTTGAAATCATTGAGCGTAATTGTAAATACCAGGCTTCAAAACTTAATTATTATTTAAAGCTAACAATAAATGAATGTAAATAAGAGCAAATTACGTAAATTATACTGCAAGTAGAATCTGAAATATTACTGTTGTAAATGGACGCTACTGAAACGTTTAATAATAATATTTCTTAAATTAGCTCGGTAGGGAGTGGACATTAATGAAATTAAGGGGGAGGATGTTATGAAGTTAACATAACGTAGCCTTTTGATGCTTTTGAGTACCATTTAAAGAATGCAAAATAATAATAATAATTTTACACTGTACTATACTGGTCTAGACTGTATATAATGTTAAAAATTATTCTATAATTTTTTTATTGGAACTCTATTGCTGGGTAAATTAAATCCTCACACCATCTGGTACTTAGAAGTACCATCAGTCAGTTACAAAAAATGTAGAAATCTTTGACGTTTTTTCCTTGTATGCATTACCTACTATAAGAAAAATAATTGTCCCTAATTGAGAGTAAAACCTCTTGCCAGGTAATGCGAAAGAGAGTTCATTGCAGAAGGCGCTCTTTAAATTGAGAAACGGTCATAATTAAGTACGGATTTCTGTGGGAAATTATGATATGTACATGGAACATTGCACTTTCAGTCAGAGCAAATTATTTGATTTTAGATGCTGCAACGTAAACATTTTTGTTTGTGTCTGTACAACGATCACTATAACATTCTCTTACAAATAGTCTATTCGAGGTTTTTTCACACACGTTTTTCAAACCTTTGAATAATCACCCTAAGTACGAAGTGTGTGGTTGTTTCCTAAATATCTCACGTGTTACAAGCGATTTGTACATGAGTTAACATTAAATTAATGTACGTTTAGCCTACATTTCGAAGGAAAGAAAGGCATATGAGATCACTTCCCTGTCTGTATCTGTGTATATGTGTGTGTAGGTGTATGTGCGTGTGTGTCCCCCCTTTTCAATTTCTGAACGCGTCAACCGAATTTAACCTAACTTGGTACATGTGTAGTATATAATAAGGACACCTAACATTTATAGTTTTTGAACACGCTGGGCACTTATTTTGAAAATAGCGGTCATTTGAATATTTAAGGTAACATGTTATATCTCAGGAACCATTCAACCGATTTAAACCAAATATTGTATGCTGGCAGATCATTGCGAAATCATTAAATTTTAAAATGTATATTGTTGTTAGATCGTGATTTGGGAAGATAGCACCCAATAAATAAATAAATATTTTACATTATATCTCGAAAACTATTGATCCAATTGTTACCCAATTTATCGTGGAGGAACCATTATGATAGGCCAGCTAAACTTTAGTAATGGGCTTCGATTTATGTACTTACTTTCAAAACGGCAACCATACTAATATTTTGGGTTTATTTCATATATCTACCATAAAATTTAACCAATTTTAACCACATTTTGGAAGCTGAAATTATATATTTGCATCATATAAGCCAAAACATAGTAACTCTGATAATTCATTTTGTAAGATAGCGCCTCATGAATAAAGTTTTATGTCTTATCTCGGAAAAAAATTAACCGATTCCTATCAAATTTGGCAAACAAGAAGTACTGCGGCAGTTTATGTAAATTCGCGTGTTTTAAGTTTGTCGGGGACATATTTTCAAAGTGGTGGCTACGTAAATGTTTTATCTCAGTACCTTTTATTAACGGAACAAATTTCAACCTAACTTTGTATGATGGCAGTAGTGTTGGGCAAGTTGTATTTTAAAAATAACTTGTGTTAAGTTAAATTTCTTTAGGGAATAAAGTAACTACAAATACTTCCCGTTACTTTTGAATAAAATGTAACTGGGCGTTAATTTTAGTATAAGTTATCTGAACTCCGTTGCTCAGTAGGTGTATTATATGTGCAGGCCTATTTTAGCTTAGAACACAGTTTATTATTAAAAATGAAACTTAAAATATTAGTTAAATTATGCTGCAAATAACATTATTATAAGAATAAAACTAATAGGTATACCGTTGAGAAGAATAGAAACTTTGCAACGACCAGAAAACCACGTAATTTACATAATATATATAAATTTTTTAAAAGTAATATTCCTCCGTACCAATTCATACAGTTAGTGCAATACTATAGTACAAGCGTTCTCCACCATGGGAACTTCTCTTCAATTCTTCGATATTTTAGTTTTAACATTTTATTATAACTGAATTCTTACTATACCTCTAATACCCCAGTACACAAAACTCTTGTTACACTGTATATATTAGATGTTTATATATTGTATTGAACGAACATTGTGTTTAATCGTAAAGCCATTGAGTAGTAATAGTGTAAGAAATATAAGGAGAGTAGTAAATGTATCAAGGATAAAAGTACGCAAGATTGAAGTCTATATTAATACACTTGAAAAAATATAATTAAACGTGGTGTTTTCTCAGTTTATATATCAGTTTATGTATTTATACTGAACAAAATAGAAAACATTTAAAACCAGACATAATTGATTGCCTCATAAACAAAGACTTTTTAAATGCGCTTCCAATATAACAATTCGTACGGTTACTAAAATATAGTATATTACAAAAATGACATTACTATACAATAATTTATTATAACGTTATAACTTTTGCACAAAATCTGTATATAACCAGCATTCCCTACAGTACCATATGTTTTTATTAAATGACACCACCATATATGTATAACGCTATATTAATACCAAAGACTGTTCACGGTGAAGTAAGAACTTATTAAATTATCTGTTTGAAAACATCACTTCTTATAACTACATACTATATGTAGTTGAATAACACAACATTGTTAGTTCTAATTGCAGATAGCAAATACATCAAAAGTATGGTAATATTTTGTAATTTTTTAACTCACGTTTCCATTAAAATAATGCTCTCATATTATGCGAAATAAAATTATGTACATATATTAAATTACAGCCAAACATAAAACTTATTTGGCAAATAAATCAATTACTGAAATACAATAACATCTTGCCGGCGTAGAAATTTGCAATATAGTTGCACAAACACAGACTAAATATCGAAAGGTCGCGAAAAGCCAAAATGGTGTTTCGGAAATTCAGTTAAGTATTTCTAAAAGTATAACTGCATTTGTACTGACGCAGGGAATTCTTCCTCTGACTTTTTGTTGTACCAACTGCTCCATGCTAATATTTAAAAAAAATTAATGTTAGCAAAGTTACCTGACCGTAAACTGAGAAATAGGTCTTGTTGAATGAAACAAAATTTGTTTGGCGCAACGAAATTAATTGTTCTTTAATCAAACAATTTAAGATTTTACTAAAAAAAATTTTTTTGTTTATTTGTCCCAAATATGCTTAATTTGGTTGGTGTAACTAAAGATTTGGATGGTTCTGCGTATATCGCGATATCGGTCTTTGAAAAAGTAAATGCTAACAGAAACGAGGCTCGAACCCAATACGTTTTGCTCTCAGAAATTTTCATCTCTCTAAATTCATAATACTATTTCTATAGGCAAGGCAAAACTATTAATCTAGTTTATCATGGGATGTACAGGTTGGTCTACTATCCACAAAGAAAACAGTAACGAAAAAAAAACGTTACTTGTACATGAGTATAAATTCTTTAAATTTTTAAAAGTGGACTTTTAAAATACAATAGCAGGTAGAGGCAATGAAGTAGAAGTTAAAGAAATTTAGGTTTCTATTCTAAGTAAGGTAATAATAATATACATATACGCATGTGGTAAAAAAAAAAAGGATGAGAGTAATTGATTTACAAATTATTAAACTTTCACGTCAGATCTGTACTACACCACACAAAAAAACCCACTAGAAATAAAATGCAAACACCTGCTTTAGATATATGAAGTATGTATAGCGGCAAAAACATATAAAGAATTTGATAGTTTTTAAGAAGTGTGCTATGAGCAATAATTTGTAAGCAAACAAGTATGTCTGAGGTTGTAGGATGCAGATAGAACAGTCCGAAACTTTCATACGTCTTTAGTTACGTCATGTAAAATAAGTGTTTAATAAAATAAGAGCAAACGTAACATCTTTATAGTTACTGATAATCAAATAACAGGCTCATCAATTTGATAGTAACTCTGTGTGCATGTCAAATGGCAAAGTGTCTGTTGCAAAAATATACCCCCTTTCCACTTCACGAGAACAGTAATTCTAGAAACATTATTTAGCCACGTTTGATTGCTAACCGAATGCTGCTTTCTTTACACGACAGCTTTCCTCACAGCAGTGCTAACAGTATCTGTGATGTGAAAACGAAATCGCCATTTATTCGATAAACTCAGCATCACTTATAATTCATATGTGTTTGCTTCTCACAGTTTTACAATTTTGAATGAGGAGTTGGTATGTTTATGTGGTTAGTAAATTTTATACTCTAGAATCAAGCTTGATGCCACGTTTTGGAAACTAGGTACTCAGTTTGACACGACTAGTAAAGTGACCCTATCTGAAACGATGTTCCGTTACAATTATTATATTAAGTAAGTGCTTTAAAACTGAAATAAGTAACGGAAATAGATGACTGATGTTGATTGTTACAGGTAAACCGCATTTGTTGTTTCTTTTGAATTATAAAATATCCCCACTCAAAGCTGGGAGCCCTTTATTATGGGTGGATATGTGCTGTACTTACGTATTTAAAGCTAAACGAATATCAATGTCCATCGGGATTCGAACACAAAAACTCACTTTCCTAGGGGATTTTATTATGAACATACAGTACTGAGGGTGACGTGAATCTGCTACCCCTTATTCGTGTTTACAAACGAGCTTAAGCCTTTCAATGTACAGAAAATATAATTAGTAATTTCCTTCGGCAAATCTCTCTTGGCTCAATGGAAATGAAATTGCGACTAACATCTCTAAGAGTTCCTCGAGAATATCTTTAGAGATTGCTCATTTAATTACCAAGGTCGGTACTTATATGCTTAAGAGATCAGCATGACTTTTCTGGAAAAAAAAAAAAAAAAAAAAAAAAAAAAAGGTAGACGAGTAATTTGCTTTCTAGTACCTCTAACTGGTGGAACACGCGATTTTCCCGTGAGACCATTTGATCGTATTCGTCTCTGCAAGCAAAAAATAAGTGTTCTGTTACTGAAATGAATACCCGTGAATCAGGTTACCTTTTTCCTTGCTTGAAAAAAGTGGAGAACAGCAGTTGAGTTCACAAGCGATTAAAAGATTCCTCCATCACATCCAATGTCGCATTAAAAAGAGAATCGGGGTCATGTCCCCTTAGGTTAGTGATTTGCAAACAATGGAAATGTCACATCACGGCGAGGGTGATGCGGAAGAGCTGTTTTTAGTTTATGTGTTAAAATAAGAAGACGAAATTACGCATTAGGAGCAATATATGCCTTGGGAAAACTAAAAAAAAAAAAAAAATTGTATAAATTAATTAGTGAGCAAACAGCAAGTTATATGTTTTATATCAGTTTACATTTTACGCCAATGGAAAGAATCATATGGAAGCACTGGTCTCACATAATATTTATACAATAGTGACAGGTATTTCACGAAGCTAGAAACGGCCGAGCCAGATGGTTGAACATTACGAGAGTTTGTATACCGACGTTGTTTAAATATTGCACTTACGCTACTGGAGTGCAAATTTAAGAACGGAGATTGAACGTATTTTTGTGGTACCGTTTTAGAAACCACCTTTTCATAATATATAGGTTTATAGATTGGTGGGGGGATAGAGGGTGTTGCACACACATGTCCGCATGTACAGACACACAGACAGGAAATTTATCTCATAAGGTTATCTTTCTTTAGAAAAGTAGGCTGAAAGTGCAAAGAAAGAGGCTTTACGTACGTTCAAACGTATATGAGGAAAGTATAGCTTAATTATAGTTCATGTTAAGTTTTATCCAATCGACTGTTACTGTGTTATTTGTAATTATATTTCGCAATAATGTGATATATAATTGCAAGTTAAATTGCCAATTTTTTATATAAATGGTAATTATATATTAAATAAATGTATTAGTTTTGTTTGAAAAAAATTATATCTCTCTTAAGCTGAAAATAGGAAATCGTCCCTCGGAGAACATTCCAGTAGTTATGGGAGTTTACAAGTTCATGTGGTAGTGCACATAACTCTTATTCGGAGAATCGTCTTTGGTCGCAGCCAGTTTCACCACCTTGTGAATAGCTTTCCTATCCCTACTTTAGGTGAATTTTAATACAATTACTTTGTATAAACATTCTGTATTCTTGCCTCATGAAAATAAGAAATTGATTAGTCTCGAAATGTAAAATTAGATGTACATATGTTTATATAAAAGCATATACAATTAAATTGATTCACTAGCGGGAATATTACATATTTGAAAGCGGAGTTAGCATGTTTTACTTACATTAAAATACACACTTTGTGGATCAAACGGAATTAGGAAGCCTTATATGTATATCAAATTCTGGATTTTGGTGTAAGTACGTTTTACGTACCAGATCCTCATTTTAAGTGTGCTATTTAGAAGTGATCCCAACTAAAACGCTGCACAACTTATTTTTAAGACTTAAATGTGTTATATATCTGAAGTGATTACAAAAAAGTGAAAGTAGTGTACCACACGCAAAATATAAATTTTTTTACATTGTTAATCAACATCTTTTATGGTAAAATTTATCATTTATCACGCTATATTGTATGTTTGATTTACTATGGAAATATTGTTTTCATACCCATGTAACATATTGTTGTGCTCTGCGAGTCAGACTAATATAATTAATATACTGAAGTACCACAGAATGCGTATAGGCGACTCCGCCATGTAATACTTCCTCTGGAGAGCTATACTTACTTCTATACTTGCTCATATACTTGGACTCTCAATACAACATAGTAATTCACTCTAGGGCGGTAATGTGGGGGTAGCAATTACTCCTATACAATTAAGGTAGGCGACACGAGTTTTTATAAGACATCACAGATTTTTTTCACTCAATTATACACAATCTGGATACTGAATTATCGTTTGATTAACACAATGCAAACTGAACACAATACTTTAATTTGATCACTAATTTGATTACTGGTTCCTCTCAAAGGAGTCCGTAGCCTAAAGTGAGCTGATCGCGCTAGAGACTGTAAGTACCACCTTAAGGATTCTCTCTGCCTAGCCCTGCGCCGTAGCGTATGAGTCGTCTTACCATTGCGAATTATGTTAAATGGGCAGAAGCTCCTCTAGCCCCAGTTTTCGATGGCAGATGTCATGCAGTCTTCAGTGGTCTCGCCCCTGGATCGCAGCCTTCTGCTGTTCTGCGCCACGACACCTCCGTCGGGCGGCAGCAGCCTTGGGAGCTCGTCGTCGGTGAGAGCGACAAATGACAAGGGGGAGGGGGGGCATCCTTCCTGTCTCTTATATATGCGTGATGTTTAGTAAACTACCTTGCCGCCTGTTTACTGGAGTGTCCTAGAATGCGGGACGGCTGTGTCCATTACAATATGTTATTTCCATATAATTCGCATTTGTATTTATTTTAATATTTTTCTTAATTTTATTTATATTTTAGCATGTTTTTACCTTGGATTGTACTGTGGCAATTTTATTATGTGTAAGGGTATGATCTTAGCTAGTTAATAATTTTTTGTGTTAACAATTTTATTTAATTTTATTGGTCTAGTATTTGTGATTATTTTTATTTAATTTTGTTGTGTAAGTTTTGAGACCTTGTATTCCATGCCTTTAGCAGTTAGGTCGTTGAAAGTGGTACGTAGGGGCTGTTAGAGAGTTTCTAGTTTACCGTTGACACACAGGTTTGAATCCTGACTTCCCGTTGGCTGGAATGTTATAGGTCCCATTTAAGCTAACTCCAGCCAAGAGAGCTTAGCTCGCTCTCTTTACTACCATCGTGCAGCATATACGTTAGAGACAGGACTCTCGCCTGTATGTGGGCGTAGAGTAGAATTTAATTTATTTTGCTAGGGTGTTTTAGCTTCTCCTTGTGATTTTACGTGGTTTAAGTGTTTCCAGTATTCGAGAGTGCCAATTTTTTCCTTTTGCTAGGATTAAAGAGTTAGGAGATAGAAACTAGGCCACAAACGTGTATGAGTAGTATCTCCATGTCGACGAGACACCCTACTTATTCCTACTGTTTGCGAGACCTCTTTCGGCTAGTTTTGTATGCATCTATAATGGCAATCTACGTCTACGAGAGCAACGAAAGCTGCACGTTTTCTACAAACAGATAAGCACTTCCAAGTATAATACTATCCTGCTATATGTAGCGTCAGTCATAAATGTTCTAGACGATTTTTCCTTATCCACGACGCCATATTGTTTTAAGGGAAATTGCATCCCAGCTTTAAGATACTGCCTACGGAAAACCCGAGAGGAGTTTCACTCATACTGACCTAAGCACATTATTATTTTATTTGTTTTTGAAGAAACAGATATTTAATATTTACTGGAGAGTAACATTAATTTTTGCGAGAGATTTTAGTATTTGAACTTAAGCCAGTGCAGCTACGTATCTCAGGGATTTTGCTAGGTTAGATACGGCCACTTTCACGTATTTTAGGTGTGTTATGTGTCTGCATTTATTCTTGCAAATTTCCACTATGGTTTTTCGTAGTAGTTAGTCCGGAGGTAATAATGAAGTAAATAAGAATTAAAATAATTTCTCAATAAATACTGGACTTAAATTAACGTGACTTGGTGGTCACCTACATCATTTCAATTTGCTGTCCCTGTGTTTAGCCATGCTTACTTATTACATACCAGTGGTGACTAAATATAGGATAAGTTTTTCTGTGTTGTCAGTGTACACAAACAGTGTACGCAGCAGTGGCCCAGCTCTACGAGTGGTGTTCGAATGGCGAGAGGTATCTTCTACCTGCCAAGCTACGGACCGGGCAGGACAGTACTCCATGCTTGGTAACTTACGCTTAGCTACACTTAAAATTAAAACGGAATATTTGTACCGTGTTGCTGCCGATTATCACACACCTCAATAAATACTGTTTACAAAAATCGATGGCTTACCCTACGTGATGACAGTTTACATCAGGGACTGACGAGTATTAGAGAAGATACTGACGATCAGGGATCAAAAGCACGTCTTATTATTTTTAATCCTTAATTTTGGTTTAAAATTTTCAAATTAATTAATTTTTTTATTTGTATAATTTATAAAAATTTTATGACACTTATAGGTATGAAATAGTACGCATGTTTATTACTATACTTTTTTCTACTAGTTTTGGTTGCTTCCAAACGCCGACAAAGCGCTATTGCGGAAACAATAGACATCAGAGATTTAGAAGAAATTGGCCACGACTTGCATTAGCCCAGCGTTCGCTTGGAACGATTTCAAAAAACTCTGGAAAATATAAACCAGGATGGTTTGATCTGGAGTCAAACCCGGGTAATTTTAAACGCGGGCACAGTGTATTAAAACTCAGCTGTCTCTTTCGGTCGGCGCCAAATAATAACGGATGTTTGCGTAATCTTTAATTTAAGAGTCTTGTGTGCTAATAGCTTCCTTATGCCTGTGTTAATATTTCAAAGCCTGTTGACGCCATGTACCTGTAGTGCATCCTCGTGACACTTATTTTGCCCGGGTTCAAACTTGGAGCTTCACGTCTACGTTATAATATAGGCCTACATCCCGTGTGGTTGCTTAGGCCTTATCCGAATTCAGGTATATGCTGATATGCTTGTACCCTTGCTTAATTATTTCATAGGCTGTTCACGGTAAAGTGAGCACTTTTGAGGTCCTAGTTACTTTTTCCTGTCAGCCATTTTTAATATTTTATCCACCCTTTAAAATAAATATTATCGTGCAAGTAATAAACACAGTATGTGTATTTCATTCCACTCGGAAGTTAACGTCTAAAGTTAAAAAAAAAAGAAAAAAAATATTCATTGAATATTATTCCAAACGAGTGGGCTCTCAAAAGTGCTCACTTTACCATGCATAGCCTATATCGTTGGCACCAAACGTGATGAAATCAGACAGGCAATCTTGTTGGCTTCCACAACGACTATTAACCAGCTAATCGCTTTTATTGAACGTGTATTTTCGCAAAGAAGAAATTGTTAGTTGTCGAAAGTCAAAGGGCAAAGAAAGGATTAAATAGTATTTCAATTTAACTTACATGACAGTTGTCATGCTGACTGTAAATGAGTTTGCAATTTTGATTGTTTGTTCGATATCAGCTCCTGTACATTTTGAAGAGACCGGCGTACGAGGAATTCATTGTCTCGAACATTTGTAAGGCGAACCTTCCAATAATTGTTAATTTAGGTCAAAATTCTGTGCCTACGAAGAAGCGATGTTGCCCTATTAGTGTTTAAATACAATAATAGTATCGAACATCAATTGAAACCTGCAAGTTGCTTCCCAAAATAGTGGCACATATAGGCCGCAAGGGTGCGAGAAGTATACATGTTCATTTACTTTTATACTTGCATACTTCACTTGCAATTCGGGCAGCAGTGATGATGTCACATCCAAGGACAGGTACGCTCGAGTATGTACTTCTGGCGAATTCGGACACGGTTTTAGGATCGCCGTCTGCCTCAGCCTTCAATCAAAACACGGAAGTTGAGTTGTATGGATGTCATTTGGAAACAGTTCAGTATTTTTGAGCGCTGCCAGGTTATGAAGAGCATCTAAGAACATTTTCACGTCCGAATATTCGAATACTGGTTTCCGTTTTCTATTCCTTTTTCCAGTGCGTATGTTGTTTAGATGGGTAACGGCTAATACGAGTGTTTCACAATCTATTATAAATATAGGCTGTTCACGGTAAAGTGAGCACCTTTAAGGCTTAGTTACTTTCCTTTTCAGCCATTTTTAATCTTTCAACCAACTTTTTAAAATAAATATTAGGTTGTCAGTAATAAACACAGTGTGTATATTCCACCGCACTCTGAAGTAAACGCGTAACGCTAAATTTATATATATATTAATATTATATATTATATATAAAATTTCATGTGTATGTATGTATATATATATATATATATATATATATATATATATATATATATATATATATATATATATACACACATGAAATATTATTCCGAGTGAGAGGGCTTTCGAAAGTGCTCACTTTACCTTGAGTAGCCTATACGAACATTCAGTAAATGCTATTTAACATCAGATTTATGCAAGGCAACTTTTTCTTTATTATTAATGAAAAAATTAATGGTTCTCAGTAGAGGCAGCGGAAGGGTTCTGGATACTTGAGAAGCATCACTGGACTAAGTGTCATTTCATTAACCATGCAAGGGGTCTCTCCGAGAGGGATATCAATTGCCGGCATCCTTTAACCTGGGGGAACCGATCATCCCCCTCCCCCAACCCGCTGGGAGGTGTGTTTTAATTGGTTGACGGGTTCTACCACCGCTTCTGAGGTGTGCTGTGATTGGCTGTTGCCGGTAGGGGTACTCTTTCAGTACGAAAAGAACCCAAGCAACACTTGCATGACTGAAATTTTTACAGGGTGTGGGGTGGTGTGTATCGTCAGTCTTTGGTTCGAGACCCATACAGGGTAATTAGGTGTAATTACGTGTAATTTCATAATGAGTAATTGCGTAATGAGTATGTAACCAGAGTAATGACACACTAGATACACATGTTTACCCATCAGCTACCGAAACACAACTAACGAGGTTAAGGGGAATGGTGAATGAAAGCAGTAAATATACACGATTTTCTATATAAGTCGTTTTACAAAGGGTTTGTCGAAATTTTTGGCTCGACAAGACACAAATAATAATTTTCAAAGCCTTTTTACGTTTTTTGATATTCACTTCCATCATTATTCTCGGAGCACTGATGGAAGAAAAGAAAGAATTTTTGTTTTCCCATCTTCAGTCAGTACTCCGAGAATAACGAACACAGTGAATTTGTAACAATGTAAGAATGCGCTCAAAATTGTTATTTACGTCTTGTCGAGCCAGAAATTTTGAAAAATCCACTGTAAAAGCAGTTATGACAAAAATGATATAAATATACGGTTTGTGTGCACCATTCCCCTTAAAGGCCATGGGTGGTGGTAAGTGTGTGTAGGGTTGTACCAAATGGGTTGAGGAGTTAATCCTTTGTTCGAGACCCGTAGAGGGTAATTAAGCGTTAATATATTTCTATGTTAGGATATAACACGAAGCTGAAGCTACCGAGACAGACAAGGAGACAGAACGCCATATGGAAAGTTCAGTTTAAGGAAGGGGTATAGTCAATTAACAGTAACTTAGAATTTTTCTGAAGTCCTGCTAAAGTTCTACTTCCTTGATTTCCTCCGCCCCATGCAAGCAACACTTATACAAGTATAGGTTATTACACCAAAGGGACAACGAACCGCATTCATGAGCTCTCAATGTAATAATATTTTGCATAAGAAATATTTCTTACTAAGCATCACACATATTATGGCACTGCTTTTATTCACATTAGATAAGTGGATCATTTTAATTTATGGATAAAAATATAAATAATAATTTAATTTAACCAAAAATAAAATACTTTTAGATTATTTTATGTTAACACACGTATAAAACGCTTTTTATACGTACATATCGTTTTAGGAAACAACCTAACACGTCATACATGGGGTGACTTGACAAAAGTTTGGTTCAGAAAGTGCGAAGAAACCACGGTTAGACTGTACAACACCTGGCAACGAGCTTAAGGCCAGGCTTAACCATGCATGGGCGTATAGGGAATCAAAAGTTAGATTCGGACAAAGATCTCTCAGTAGTTTTTTTGTGGTAGTATTTTCATCTAAAGATATTGTTAGAGATTGAATTCATCTAGATTTGTAAACCTTCCAAATTGTTTTTATTTATTTAATTTCAAATGTACGTTATCATTATTTATAAAATTATGACATTTTATAAATAATTAAAAGTGAATTTAAAATTAAAAATGAAAATTTGAATGGTTTACAAATGCAGATGCGTTCAGTCTTAAACAAAAAAAATCCTTAGGTGATAATACTATCACAAAAAATGACTCAGTGATCTTTACAGGAATTTAGCCTTTGATTCCCTACACGCCTATCCATGGTGAAACCTAGCCTTAAGAGATGGGACAGAAGGCGACCGTCGCTCTTGAAGAGTGGCGTCGAATAAGACATCCGGTTGCTGCCGCGCCGAGAATAGAACCCAGATAGCAGAGGTTCGAGGTCAGTGCACTAGACACTCAGCCATCGCGGCCCCACAGAGAAAGAAAGAGCGTGCGTATAGCGCCATGGAAGGTGCTCCACGGCATAGACTATAAAGATAAGGTAGATCTACTTTCGCCTAGGCACATCCCCAACATTGAATCGTCAGTTGCCAATACGAATATCAATGACACATGCACAACACTGTTAAAGCCCATTCACGATAAAGTGAGCACTTTTGTAATTAACCTTAGAAAAAAGTCACTGCTCCTACCTGCATGTGGCTCGCCGAGTCACATGTGCCCAGTATGTTGGTAACAATTGAGGGAAAGTAGTTCCATATCTTAACGTCGAATAATAAATGTTAGGTAACAATGTGTGACGACTTAATGGTTTTTCGCTTTCTGTAATTTTTTTAATACGTGAGAGTGTAAAAATGAGCAGGTTCTCCAAATATTTACTTTTATAATAACTTTATAGTTTCACTAAACCGACGCATTAAAGAAACATGAGTATGTTAATTTTACATAAGGTGGCACATTAAACAACGTGCCTATAAGTAAATCTAAAGCAGGACTTTCAAAAGTGCTCATTTTACCGTGAATAGCCTATAAATGTGCTTGTTTACGTTTTAAATTTTCAACAGACCAATACTTTTATGTGAATAAAGTACTTTCACTAACTTAATTTCACGTTGGTTTAAATAGAATACTAGAAGAAATATACAATTTTCTCAAAGCATTTTCGTACATAGACAATGTTCTAACCTTTTAAGAGTGGGATGGATCCCCGTGTTTTTTTTTTTTTTTTTTTTTTGTGAAATAGCTGTTTCTGCGAATACGCGTATCTCGGTAAATAAATGTTCAGCAAATACGACTTTCTGTCAGAAAAGACAAAAAACTGTTATCTATGCCCAATTTTGTTTGCTTTTGTCATATTAAGTGTATTCTTGGAGAAAAAATCGTGGAAATGATTAAATATCGCATGTTTGAAGCTTACCTATGCAGTTTCCTTAAGCTGCAAGAGAAAAGTACAAAGATACGGGCATAGTTTAATCTGTAATCTTTCATCAAGTGTAATAAAATCCCTATGTCACAGATCTCCTTTGCTCAGTACAGTGTCACTAAGGAAACACTGCACGCTTTGCTGGTAGGGGCGATGAGGCACTAGGCGTGCGTGTAACTGTCGCCCGCATCGATCCCTCGCTCCTTGACCTCGGATGCGAGGTTTCCGTGGGGGTCCATCCCACTCTTAAATTCAACCTGAGTGGTTTCGGACACTGCTATTGCCAGTAATGCAGTTCGATGTCGGAAGACGGAGAAAGGTTACTGCGCAGCTCGTGTGCGCCCTCTTTCCAACATTTCCTCTACGCCAGCAGTTGTTAGACTTTGTTCAGAATATCCATGGGGGTCCTTTAACTTATAATCAGTGCTCCTCGAGTGAAAGTCGTATATTGTATTTTACTTTTCATAGAAATGACGCAGTTAAGCAGTTTTTTTTTTTTTTTTTTTTTTTACTGAAGCTGGCTTTAAAAAACTGTATCATAAACAAAACATGAGATCGCAAGAATTCTGGAAGTTCGTTCTCTTTCGTACGATAAAATTTACGTAACATCTAAGCGGTATTGGAAATCAAGAAATTTAAAAGCGATGCTTGCAACCACGTAGTTAAAGTGAAAAAAAAAAAAAAAACTGTTATAGAAGTTCCTTTGCAACAGTTTTTCGTTAAATTTAACTGTTTAAAACAAAAAATAATGATATTATATGTAATATTTTATAAGGAATGCTACCACGTTAAGAAATCTTGGAAATTTTTTTGCTAAATAATATTTGTAAAACATTTTACATTAAAATTAAAATGAGTTATGAACATTTTTTAAATTTATTAACGTTGCAGTATATTATGAGAATGTTGCATTAAATATCTCTTCTTTGATACAGTTATATTTAAATTTCGTATGTTTACAGAAGGAATTACTTTATATGCTTTTTTCACTGTAAAAAGAGCATTTTTGTAAGCCCTGATTTAGTTCTACTTGTAATCACGTTCTGCATTCCTTCGGCTTACGTAAAATTGACATTGCCATGATCCTCTTTAGTTTATTCATGGGTCTATCAGGTGAATCTGTGGAATTATTAGAAAAGTAAATGTGTTACAAATCTGTTAATTTTTTACTTCGATGCGTAAAAAAAACAGGAAGCGAAATAAATAATTTATGTTATCACAAATGGTTACACTTATACTTTTATTCGACGTCAAGATATGGAACTACTTTCCCTCCATCGTTACCAACTTGACTGGGTGCATGTCACTCAGTGCACCCGTTAAAATATACGGCGCAGGTAGGGGTAATGACATTTTTCTAAGACTGATGTCAAAAAAGTGCTCAATTTATCGTGGGCAGCCTTTAACATTGATTACCCACGTAATGACGTTGGCTGCAGGCTCGGTGGGCGGGGCCCATACGGGATCCGCCTACCCTGAGCTATTTCCCACGCCTGAGGCCGAGAAGCGCGGAATCGGCAAGGCTTACATTGCCGCACGCATCAGGTACGTCGCAGCCCTTACGCGCAAGGCTCTGAACTGGTGTACAGTGTTCTCGTCGCGCTGCTTGTTGCTACCGTACTTAACGGGCCTGCCTACCAAGCCGGCATTCGCGAACTTCAAATGGGGAATCAATGTTAAACGAAATTTATTTCTCGTATCGTCATTCTAAAAACCTCTATTTAAAACAAAAAGCACGTTGACGCGATTGTCTCAGAGAATATTGCTACATAAAACTGTTTTAAAAAATTATTTATCCACCCCTTTTTTTTGTCATATGTAAATAGCAATATTTACATTTTATAAAAAACATACTAAACAAAAGAGTCTGCAAAATATTTTAACTTTGCATTATTCCTTAAGAAATTTCATGTAGAATAATTTTTGAAATTCGCTTTTTTGCATTCCTGTTGAAGGCTGTAAAGTGAGCACTTTTAAAAGCAACCCTTGAAAATGTCACTGCCCTTATCTGCGTGTATTTTAACAGGCCCATAAGTCCTGGTGTCCAGTAAAATTGGTTACGGTGGAAGAATAAGTAGTTCTATGTCTTGAAGTTAAATTATAACTGTTAAATGAACATTCGTGAATACGAAAACAGCTTTTATATTCTATTTTATTGCATTGACGTACAAGAATTATATGATTTTAAAATATTTACATTTCTAATAATTTAACAGTTTCCCCTTGGTCGACGCATGAATAGAATGATCAGGCTCATTACAATGTTGGTTTTACATTTATTTGAAGAATACACAATGGGCATACAAGTAGATCTTAAGCAGGTCTTACTTAAGTGCTCACTTTACCGTGAATAGCCTATAAATATAAAAGCAGGGACTTTTTGAGCAGAAAACTACGCGCTTCATTGATATCAAAGTCTTTTGTAACATTAACTTATAGCCTGTTTCCTGGAAAAATCAGAAAATTAAATAATTAAATTAAAAAATGCTGAATTGCAAATAATTATATTTGAGTCCATACAGAGGTTGCGAGCACCATTTCTCACTCTGAGGTTTTTCTTTCAAGTTTACGTCTACAAAATTTGGCATAAAGAAGACCGCACTTCATTAACATGTATTTCCCTATACCAAGTTCGTACTGTTTTCAAACCAGGCAACTGCCTTAAGGGTTACTTTTACCTGGAACTTTTTAAAATCGTTTATGGTCTATAAAGGCTGGAGTGATAAGGACGACACTGCCACGCACAACAATTGCGCCATCGCCGCTAAGCGCAGGGCTCTGAACTATGTTGCAGTGTTGTAGTCGCACTCTGGCACATGTAAGACTTTCAACGGCGAAACTAGTATTTTATTAATGGAAATGCTATAGGAAGATTCAATGCAGGGCGCTTGAGTAATTTTATATGTATCTAAGGCGTATATTTTGAGATTCAGCGCTTTGAGAAGGCAGTTTTTAGCTATCTTGAATTGTCTTGAAATGGTGTTTCTAATGTGCATGACGTCTTGAAAGCATTCAAAGGCACTCGTCTGAAGTGTGTGTTGTTCGTAAATCATATCGTTGGACGAACGTTTAACAGTTTCGTGGGCAAAGGCTGTTCACTATAAAGTGAGCACTTTTGAAATCAACCTTGGAAAAAACTCACTGCCATTGGTTGCATATATTTTAAAGGGCGCACCGAGTGCCATGTACCTAGTAAAGTTGGCAATGATATGTAGTTCCGATTCTTAACGTTGAATAAAGGTTGCTAGGTAGCCATTTTATGGTGACTTAAATTATTTCTTTTGCTTTCTATTTTTTCAATGCATCGAAGTATAAAAATGATCAGAACTGTAACATATTTACTTTTATAATAATTTCAGAGTATCACCTGACCGACGCATGAATAAAGCGATGATGCCCACGGCAATGTTAAATTTACTTAAGTCGGAGGAATACACAACGTGCGTAAAAGGAGATCTTAAGCAGGGCTTTCAAAAGTGCCCATTTTACCGTGAACAGCCTATAAATGTGTATTTCGAACACACTGCAACCCCAAGGACCTGAGCTGTAGCTCTAGTGATACGCCCCAACGACCGGAATATCACCGTTCCCTACCCACACAGCGTCAGTTCTCCCACAAGAGGCACCCAAGCACCTCTCTGGTTACTGCCGGCATCAAGTTAAGAATAAATAAAGCTCCCGCCCCCTCTTCACTAGTCTTTCCAACACTTTTAACTAAGAGCATGTTTTCCAAACACTCTGTCTCCTGTAGCATTCTATTAAATTTAATTTAATTCAATGCATGCAATAATTTTTGAAGTTTTTCTTCTCTATCGCAAGGGTATTGATGTCTCTCTTGACGGTTTTTCCCTTGCTCTTCATAGTTAAGACTAGCTCTAAGTACACTTAAGGAGGTAGTCATGGCCCCAAAGTGCAGGCCATGGCCGCCCAATGCCTCTTTGCAGCGATGCATGTCTCCTTGGATGATCTTCCTTCCTAGTAGGCGTACGGAGTTAGCTCTTCGGGCCTTAACTTCACATAACACCTAGAATAAGGTAGTTTAGGAAAAAATAAGCTCTTACGCCCGCTGCTGGCGGGCCTTGTGTTACGCCTATGTGGCGGGCAACCCGCCTTGCGTCAGCGTGTCACGGAACGACGGGGTCCCTGCACGTCACCAGGCGGCGGGCAGGTTCCCCTGAGATTTTCCGCCCTTCACCCATCGTTTGTTCACGGCACATTTTGGCGCATTTCCTTGCAGGTTCCACACACCCGCAACTTCCAACACCTATCTCCTCCCTTACGCCAACTCTTGCCGCTTCTACAAGTTTCCTCGTGAAATATAGCTTCAGTCCTGGTCATGCATGCAAGGGGGAAAAATATTGCTTTTGGCTGTGTTGGGGACACGGCCGTTTGTTTTGCGTGAACACGTCTACGTTGACGAGCCTAGACGCCTCGATGTTTATTTAACGTTCTCGGCACCGCATCACTCAATAATATGCAGTTTTATGTGCATCACTGGATTGCTTTTGAGATGCTTTTTCCAACCGTATACGATTTCTGTATTTACACTTGGCATAGGACGACATTGTTTTAAGTTTTCTTGATCTTTTACATCAAATGGATACAATTTCACCATAAAGACGCCACACAAATGTTTTTATACACGCAATCGATTAATTTTGACGAGAGCTGTCGATTGAAACTTAAACGAGCGTCGTAGCTTCTCCTAGTCAAAATTTATACTACGCGGAAATTGTGAGACGCGGTGAAATAAACTCAAAATTGCGCCTCCCCTCCCCCCTGCCAAGCTGCTTCGCGGTCCTCACTCAACGTAACATATTATTTAATTCCTTGACAATCTAATAGTGTATTTGAATTTGGAATGTAGACGCTAGATTAGGAGCTGCAATGTCAAACTGTGTCCCCTGATTTTGTTATGATCGGATTTTCTGGATTGCGTCTTACTATGATTGCAAAGTTTAAGACTTATTCACGTCAAAATACAGATATGTCATCTGTCTTCTACTACACAAAAAATTGTTCGTACTTATTACTTAGAGTGATTCATAAACTATGACGTTAAAACATATTTTGCATTGTTTCATTACCCCTTCATTACACCGATGTGCATACACATGCGGGGATAAACCAAGTTTCTAGGCATAAATTCTTGATCTCAGTGTTTGGAGTGGTTTTATTTGGCCAGATGTTAACACTGGAGGCTTGATAGCCGATATACCACAATGTTTATGTGTGCAGGGCACCTTAATAGCCATATATCTAAATTGTTTAACAAATCTTGCCGTTTTGCAGTAGAGACGAAAATACTAACTGTCCACGGGTGAATACATATATTCTAACGTACACACATCATTATATGTTCGTATATACATACATAATAATTACATTCGTCCATCCGTTTATAGACGTAAATACATAATCACATATATGCATTCGTACGAACATATATACCTACTTCAATTTGCTCACGGGCATCATTAACACCAGAAGTAATACCCACAAAATATAAGAGTTACTAAAGTTAGAAAAATTATATCAGTTTTCTTTTCAAGAATAGAGAAGAATTATGCTACGGATGAAGAAACTAACTGTTCGAAAGAACACAAAATAGTTTTGGCATAATTCTCTATGCACTTATTTTAGTATGATCATGTTTGTATTTGTAGTCTCTCTCAAATTATAATCGTAATTTTTTATTGAAATTTAATTAACACGGAAATTTTTTTCAGAACATGATGAAATCTTTTGGCAAGGAGAGAAGAACTCAAGTATTTGGAAAAAAAAAAAAAAAAAAAAAAAAAAAAAAAACCGTTGACCCAAATCTTCTTGGAGCACAAAATAACAAATTTGTAAATTGTAAATTATGTGTGTAGGAAGGAACATCTCAATGATAGAAAATGACAAACTAGTGCACTGTCCGTGAAGATGCCATAGCTGTAATTTCTCTAACACAAGCGAGCGCGGTAAACTGCGACACAATGTTATTCTGCCTTCTATTAGATACAGGTCAGCCAGGATTAAATAGCTGTCTTCGGGCTGGCCCTCTGTAGTGTCGGGACGTAGCATGAAAACACCGCTACAGCAACTGATCACTCAGGAAGCGCGAGTAGAGTTGAGTTGAAAAGTTGCCGTCGTCTCTTAAAACGATGAGGTTTCGAGCGCCGGTGAATGTAGAGTGGAGTATGCATGGAGCAGCGGCGGAATTCAGGGGAGAAACTGGACTACCCTGAGAAAACCCGCTGCGGAAAACAACGTCATCCAGAGTTCCCACAAGGAAAAAGCCGGGTAACCCCACCTGGGAGTCGAAACCGGTTCTTCTTGGTTGGAACTAGTTTTCTGACCACTGTACTACCGCGTTCCCACAAATAAATAGAAAGGCATACAGTCACAAATGAGTAAAATTTTTCTGGTGAAAATAATTAATTGCGATATTACCACTAAAGAGATTCAACTGCTGGTACCAGAACTGCTTGTAAATTTAAAAAAAAAAAGAGCCCTGGCTTCGAATTTAGCAGACATAATCGGCGACGAGAATGGTGCAGCCTGAAAGTACCGTATCGTCAAATATAAAAATTGGAAATCATACTAAAAACATAACTATAAGTACACACACACGTGAAAGATTTGTAGTCTTTATTGCCAAAATATAATTCATCGTTCGGGATGTATCATTAAAGGCTGTTCGCGATAGAGTGAGCACTTTAGAAATGAACCTTAAAAAACATGTCACTGCTCCTGCCTGCATATATCTTAACGGGCGTACTGAATGACATTCGCCCAATAAAGATGATAACGATGGCTGGAAAGTAGTTTCATATTTTAACGTCGAATAAAAAGTGCTAGGTTACAATTTGTGATAAATTAAAATTATTACTTTCGCTTTTTGTTTTTTTAATTCATCAGAGTGTAAAAATAAACATTTACTTTCTTAATAGTTTCACAGCTTCACTTGACCGAAGCATGAATAATGTGATGAGGCCATAGCAATGTTAATCTTACACAAGGCGGAGAAATGACAACGTAAATACAAGTAGATCATAACCAGGGCTTTCAAAAGTGCTCATTTTACCGTGAACACTCTATAACAATGTTACAAAATTTCAGCTCTTAGTATATATTAGTTTCCCCGTTTAGAAAATAAATAATTATAGTGTCTATACATTGGAATGCAACAGTGTTCTTTAGAAGTTAATTCTGTGACAAATATAAAAATGTGCAAGATCTGTATAAAATTTTTCGGGACCCTTTGTACAAGTCACATAACACCCGATATTAAAATAATATATCGTGTTATTTGCTTTTGGCGAGAAAAATATTTATTTATTAACGTTAATTAAAATCGCTATCGGCTATTGCATGAAAAATCGTCTAATGTTTGTGTAATCATATCATAATTAATAAAAGAGCTGAAATAATTTAAGAGGTTATAATATTTTTAATTAGTAACTATCGCAGAGTAAACAATTCATTAACGTATGACGTAATGGATTAAATACATTTGGGTTATAGGAAAAAATCGTTAAATATCTCTGAGAAACCTTTTTTAACTTTAGGTGAAAGAGGAATCAGAATGTCTATCAAAATAAAAATTCCAATATACACGCTGGTTCTGATAGCTGTCTTCTATGGCCTAGTTTGCAATTTTACCAACCTACGGTCGGTGATGTGATAAACTAGTAGTTACACAATCAAAAATATTTTAATTTTATGTGTATAATGTAGTTTGATCTTATCATCAAACTCCCTTCACTTGCCGTGTCAACTGTAAATAATTGCGTTATTAAATAATTAAATATGTGTGTTTCTGTCAGTTAAATTTGCTCGTCTTACAAACAATGTATTATTTTATGTGTGTACGAAATACCATGCAACTTGTTGACATTTCTTTAAAATACTTCTTCTTAGCGTAAAAAATATATATCGCATAGTTTTTTTTTGTATAGCGCTATATAAAAATCAATTTAGTTTGTTTTGCGGCGTACAAATAAAATTAAAGAAAAAATTTACAGAACATTTAAGAAGAATGACTTAAAAGTCATGTCTTGTTCCTTTTTACGGTATACATAGTAAAATTTATTTTAAAAATATCACAGATTCCTGCAGATAAAATTAAAAAAATGACCTCGTCTTTTTGGAATTAAAAAAATTAGTAAAACGTTTTATAGCACGTATTAAAAATTTCTTGATATAATGCATGACATATTATTTACAAATAATTTATCTCATTCCAGTGAATTAAATTTTATCTTTTGTACATTCCAAAAACACTTAAATTTCGATTTCGAGATACAATTCTGCAAAAAAAAATTATTATGCGGTATGAGTTTTTATACGACGAAATAGTTTTGAGTAATGATTATGAGTGAACAGCATTTAGTATGAATGTAAAATATATTTATTTTTTGTGGCTAGCACCGTTAAGTAAGCTGATTTTTCCTCCACTCTTCTTGCCTTATGCTACAGGTTTGAGACGTTTACGTCACGATTCTGTCATAGAAAAGTGATGTTCCACAGGTGGCACCTTAGCCTTTCGACGAGTCCCAGCGCTGTGGAGAATCGAGTCCATCCATCATCCCAGCGTTCCGACGCCGCTTGCAAAGAGCATAAGGAAAGTGACTTGGCGACGTCTTGGCACGTCTCACTCGAGGCCGGCGTGGCGTCCTTTCTTGTCGCCGGAGACAGTCCATGTCGTCGCAACGACGTCACTCGAGGCGTCACTGCCCACTCTGTGTGAATGAGGTACGTGGAATAGCCTAGGTTTGTAATCATTTCGGCTGCTCATCTAACATTATTACATGTTCATACTCGTATCTTTATGTTACTCATCACTATAGGCTAGGGCTGCCACCAGCTCTGAAGCTGAAAGCCTGGTTCCCGTATATAAAAATCCTATTAAGTCCCGCAATCATTGTGTGAAATCCTGTAAAATCCTCGGAAGTTAAAAAAAAAAAAAAAAAAAAAAAAAAAAAAGGTAAATTACAGAAAAAAAGTGGATATGAAGGATGTTTACATATTTAATGTAGTTGTTTTGGTTTGGAATGTACAAACCATGGTAATTCTTTTCTCCACCCACACTTACACTTTTGTTTATACAACGACCGTATCGGCGATAATTTTCGTTTCTTCACAACTGTGATATAAATGCCTAACGAAAATACAGTCACCAAATTCGGATTGCATGCGTAAAAACGGCAATTCGCGGCAAAGGTTGTTTTCAATAATGGCCTTTGCCTTTGCATGTGATCATACAGCCAGGAAGAGAAATCTGTAGATAACCGTATACCCGCGCCAGTGAATAATTAAGCGAATCATTTTGGGCACGCGCTATTGAAGCAATGGTGTATGTCCAAAATATTTCGCTTAATTATTCACCTCGATTGTAAGAATCTTTCAAACAAATGCATCAGTGAAACTGACACACATCGCTGTGGGCGCCAGTGTTGCATGTATACAGCCACTTTAAGCAAAGTGCAAAAAAAATCTGGGGTGTTATAAATCCGTAAAAATGGAACAAATCCGTTAAAACGTCAAGACTGCTATAGGCTGTTCTGGGTAAAATGAACACTTTAGAAAGAGCTGTTTAAGATCTACTTGTATGCACGTTGTGTCTTCTTCCGCGTAATGTGAAATTAACATTGCCCTTTGGCCTCAGCACTTTATTCATGCGTTGATGACGTGAAAATGAAAAATTAGTAGGAAAGTAAATATTTAAAAATCTGCTAATTTTTACACTTCTCTGCAATAAAAAAAATACGTAAAGCGAAAGAAATAATATAAGTTATCACAAATGGTTACCTAACACTTTTTATATGACGTTAGGTTATGGAACTACTTTCTATCCTTCGTTACCAACTTTACTGGGCACATGCCACTCAGTGCGCCCTTTAAAATATATGCTGGCAAGGTCAGTAACGTTTTTCTAAAGTTAATTTCAAAAGTGCTGGCTTTATAGTGAACAGGCTTTACAGACAAACTATACTCGGCAAGCTTTGGCGTTAACATTTCAGTTACAAATATGCCAACTTTCCTACAGAAATATTCACTAAGAATGCATAATAACGTGGAAAATCTTAATACAACTGATAAAATGCCGTCCTTTACGAAACATTTATGAATATAATTAGCGTACAGCATCGGGAGACTAAGTAAAATAATACATTATTCTCAAATATTTATATTTTAGGTGTTACTACAACCATCATTTTATTGCACATTTAGAACATAAAAATGAATAATATTAAGATACTTCAATAATTGATAATATTGTAATGATTTTTTGCGATAACGGTCAAATGAAATAAAATGGTGGTGAACTTTGTTCCTTTTTTGAATGTTGTGATATTCAAAACTCCTGTTCTTCCGTCGAATCATAAATGTTGGGGAGTCAAGTGGGAAGCTGGAAATTAAACTTCAAAATCGTTGAATGCTATTGCAGCACATTTCGAATGGATTTTTTTGTAAACTTCCGTGAACTGTTTTTTAAATGGTGTATGACACTCACGCGCACACACACATGCATAGGGAAATAAAGATATAGAACTCATGACTTCTATATTTCTGTAAAAAAAACTAGATTTTTTACAGAACATAACATCTACCGTAAATTAAAAATTTTAACAAATAAATAGCTTTTAGTGAAAACTTAATGTCCTGAAGATTCTTAACTTATACTATATAGTTAAAATTCTCCTTATATTCGAACCATAGAATGTTTGGAAATAAATGCTGCGTGAGTCTGTTCACCTATTTAGCAGCTGTTAGTATTTTCATTACACAAACCTTGAAAATCGTATCGTAAAATTCATTTTAAAAATCTGTTTTAATTATTATGTCTATCACTGGTATTTTAGATAAATTTTGGCCAATAATCAGTGACGTATTCAGTAATAATTATTGTCAAAGATGCTGAAGTAGTTTTAAAATATGTGCACAATAAAAGATTATATAGGCCTACTTTCTTGAATTTAATAAATGCACATTCGCTAGCGGTCAATAATGTTTGAAGAAGTTCTCAAATATTTTCTCTAATTGACAAAAGAATGTGTTGCTTACGATCATAACAGTCATTACATATATACGAAATTTTAATTGAAAATAAATTATATTGGAAATAAGTAACGCCAACTACAAAGTTGGCCATGGTGTCTCTCTAGTAAACTCAAATGCAATTTGAAGTTCTCAGAAACGTTGCTTTTTTAACATACCTGACCCTCAGGTGTCAAATAGTTACAAATGACAACTTACATTATGACTTGTATTACTGTATGTCTGAGCTGGAGTACCATTAACGACCTACCTAAATCGCTTAAATATATCCAGTACCATGAATATACTTATCCTAATGCAATTAAACGCATTGTTTTCTCACGGCAATACTGCAAAAATGTAGCTGAATTTACCAAGGACCTTGAAGCGATTTCAATTTGATCTACTGAAAACAGACTTATAATAAGTCCTTATGAATCACAAACTCATTTGCCCGGAAGCAATTCGTTTTCATTGTTCTCTCTCGCTAATGAAATTACAAAAATTCTTAGGGGCGAAACAAGATAAAACCTGGTGTAAATCATCTGTGTCTCACCTTGACCAGCATATTAGTTTGTCGCAGTATGTTGCTAATGTAAACAAAAAAGCGCAAGGTTTCTATTATTCAATGAAACGTCTCATAATCTAGTTGCCAAGCCGCGCTATAAAAATATATAAACTCTATATAACAGGTACTCATTTTTATTTATTTTTTATTGCTGTGATGTAGTTTTCAAAAGCTTTACAGGCGAACTATCACATAGGCCTATACCGCAGAAAATTCCAGACATACACAGGCGTTTTATTTGAACTTAAACCACAAGGTAGCGTATCTACATACTAAGAAATGGTACCATCGCTACGAGTTGATAAAAAGCGAAAAATACACAGCCTTCTCTTACTGGGAAAGTTACTCTATTATAAACCTACGTCTCATATGGCTGAAAGTTATTACCACCTGAAATCCCTGTTTTATTAAAAATTATTCTTAAGGTTTCCTGTAGTTTGTTGAATGACGAGGAAGTGTCGCCTTAACATCGTGCATGTAAAACTAATCCGTGTAAATATCTCTTTTTACAAACAAAGACATAATTTAGTGTCGAAAAATTATTTTCCTTGTTAAAATTTACCGCTTATGTTTAATTTTACGTTTTTCATTCCACAAATTAAAAAAAAAATCAAGTTGAAACAAAGAATCTAAGCCCCAGTAAGGGCAGCAGGTTGTCTTGCAGGATACACAAGGAAGTTTAGGCAATTTTTCTACTCTAGTAAATGCATTTTTATTAGCCGGACGAGTTCTAGTAAAGTCGAGAAGATCTTCTGCTTAGAGAACAATTCCGTGTTTTCAATCAGAGTTCACGTTGCGCCCTTCTAAATAATTTGTCATGTCGTAGCATGTGTCTCAGCTCGTAAAATGCAGATAAAATGAAGCGGAGCCACGCTACTCAGAGATTATGAAAATTAATGTTGAACCCAAGAGTTTGGTATAAAGTAATATTCCTGTGTGAACAGTATGCCTGCTGTTATTGTTTATTATTAGTATTGACACTTTTCAGGCCTCTTAATTTTTCAGATGAACACATAGAGTGAACGAAAATTATAAATAAACATTCCCGAAAGTGTAAACAAAACGGTAATTGCACTGCATTGATTAATTTTTGATTACTTTGTAAGCATTTTTCTATTTTAAACCCCCACGTATGTAAGAAGAGCGGAGAAGTTTCACGTTTGACAGTAAAATCAATCAGTTCGTAAAAACAGAATATCTCCAAAAATGCCTTGCATCTAAAACTATTTTTCTCTACAAATACCATCAAGGAAAAATGTATAATATTTAATATACATTATTTATTGTGTTTACGATAGCACATTATGTAATGAAAAACTTATAAAGACTATTCACGGTAAAATGAGCACTTATAAAAGCCCTGCTTAAGATCTACTTGTATACACGTTGTATATTCCTGCGCCTTATGAAAAATTAGCACTGCAATGGGCCTCATCACTTTATTCATGCGTTGGTCAAATAAAACTGAGAAATTATTAAGAAAGTAAATACTATACAAATCTGCTCAGTTTCACATTTCGATGCATTAAAAAATACAGAAATTGAAATAATTAATTTTAAGTTATCACAAATGGTTATATACACTTTTTATTTAACGTTAAGATATGGAACTACTTTTCATCCATCGTTACCAACTTTACTGGGCGAATGTCATTCGGTGCGCCCATTATAATATATGCAGGCAGAGGCAGTGACTTTTTCGTAACGTTCATTTCTATAGTGCACACTTCATCGTGAACAGCCTTTAGAATATCACTATTGGTTGATCCCCAATAAGGCGCCATTCTACATGGCGCGCGAAATGGGTTGCAGTGTATTTGTAATGTACGATAAGATAACCAAATATTTCACGTGTGCACTATCTGTTATCCGGAGAAAATAAAATAACACTTCAGAATAGGCCGGAATTCATCTTGCTACAGATCACGCTTCTCGCAAAAACCACTGTTTTAAAGTCTTGAAGATGGACAAAAATTAATATTTATGTTGTCATAGCTGAAAATATTCTGTGTGAATTTCTGCGAAACTAGTATATAACACAGCACTGACGTTTGCTACAATCTTTCCAACAATAAAACGACAGATTCGCCGATTAAAGTTCCACAGGTATAGGCTCTTCACGGTAAAACGAACACTTTTAAAAACCCTGCTTAAGATATATTTGTATGCACGTTGTGTATTCTTCCGCCTTATGCGAAATTAACATTGCCATGGGTCTCATCACTGTGTTCATGTGTCAGTCAAGTGAAACTGTTAAATTTTTAGAAAAGTAAATATTTTAAAAATATACAAATTTTTACAAACTGATGCATTAAAAAAACAGGACCAGAAAGAAATAATTTAAATGATCACAAATTATCACCTAACACATTTTATTCGACGTGAAGGTATGAAACTACTTTACATCCATCATTACCAACTTTACTGGGTTCGTGTCATTCAGTGTATCCGTTAAAAATATATGCAGGCATGTGCAGTGACTTTTTTCTAAGGTTTATTTCAGAAGTGCTCACTTTATAGTGAACAGCCTTCATACGCAGCACGACTAGAACATTGCACGCCAGTTCAGAGCCTTGCGCTTAACAGTGATTGGGCACTTGGCGCGCGTGGCAGTGTCGCCCTTATATCTCCCGTGATTCTCGGTCTCAGACGTGGTAAGGAACTCCAGGTAGCCGGACCCCATAGCGGCAGAAAGAAGAATTCATGAGTTGAGAGGTGAGATTGGATTGTATATAGCGGCAGAACTGGGAGGACTCAGAGGAAACCCCTATACTACGGCACTGTCTGCCAGCACACTTCTCACATTTGAGTTCTCGTTTGACGAAATTTCCGCTGACATACCTGGCCTGGAATCGAAACTGAGTCCCAAGCGGGCAGATTCTAATTTCGAACCACTAAGCCAGAGGTGTATTCATTTCCATAACGGGCTCAAAACTATTGTAAGGTGAAATAAAACCGACGTAACTATTACGAAAATACACGATCTTGTTCAGTGCGCGGCTTTTATAGTTCATACAAGTTTCACTATATTAACACGCAGATATCAACTCTATTACACCCTCAAAATATATTTAGATGTGTAATTATAGGACGAGAGTTCTTAGGCGGATTCTGAAGTGTCCCCTACGAAGAGGAGAACGTTGAATTCAAGCTGACGTTTTCTCAAATTGCTTCAAATTATTCGCCGACACACATTCACAGCTGTACCCCGATTTTCCGTGAAAGTAATCTGGAAGCAAGCTTACTGCAGTGCACGTTTCCCCACCTCATTAAAAACTTTATTCATGCATGGAACATAATAAGCGTAGGAAATAGCGAGATAGAACGGGTTTCGTTCTTTTACCAAGAAATTAAGGCGGACGCCCAACCAAAAAAGTATTTTATACTCGTACGAAACACAGTTCAACCTGTATACATAAATTGTGAGTACTCATTCCAAGCATGGAAAAAAAAATTATACCGCTAATTATTTGCATAATTGCATTTAAAAATCACAATTTTAGTGCTTTTGGAACGTAAAAATAAAAATTAAAAGGTTTACATAAAACTTTTACTAAAACTAAAACGTTTACGGAAAATTCAACAAAGGTAATGGGAAAGGATTGCGTCCATTCATTTTAATTAAGGCAGGCATATTTAGCAATAATGTCTTTTACAAAAAATTATTGTGCTACAAATAAAAATATGAAAAATTTAATTGCTCGCAAATTCGCGGCCAGCAATCATACTAAATTTAAAATTGGTAGTCGCTCTAAGGCGAATAATACGTAAATATCGAATGAGTAACCTTATTTTAAAATAACAAATAGTGTATTAATGATCATATTGACTGAGCATGAGGTATTTGTGTAACGTGGACTGTTCGTTTATGGTAGGCCTATGTATTTCGTTACACTTTAGTTAAAAATTCGTATAACCACAAAATGCAATAGTATCTCGCTATGAATATATATTTACTCTTTAGAGCGCCTAGAATGTATATATATATATATATACATTCTAGGCGCTCTAAACAAAATATATATATATATATATATATATATATATATATATATATATATATATATATATATATATATATATACATTCTAGGCGCTCTAAACAGTAAATTTTCAACAAATTAATATTTTCGTCACATATTTTAAGAATGAAATTTTGCAAGTGAAAGGCATTAACAATTTTCAATAAAAATTTTAATGTTTTAGAAAGGAAACCTTAACAGTTATCTTTAGTGAAAATATGATTACGAACGTGGGCTTATTTTCAAATTACACGTATTAACTATTAATCTATGTTTATTTTTATGTGCACGTCTTTGTTGCCCATGTTATCGTTTTCACAGTGATTTAAAGTAAAAAATTTCAGTTACTAACCCTTTATTTGAACCAACCAGCAATAAATGATACTGGATATTTAAAAGAATGAAAATTTGTTAAAATGAATTTTAAGATATCATTCATTACATAATGTGCTATCGTAAACACAATAAATAGTGTATATTAAATATTATACATTTTCCCTTGATGGTATTTGTAGAGAAAAATAGTTTTAGATGCAAGGCATTTTTGAAGATATTCTGTTTTTACGAACTGATTGATTTTACTGTCAAACGTGACACTTCTCCGCTCTTCTTACATACGTGGGGATTTAAAGTTGAGAAAATAATGGAACGATAACATTTTCTCCAGCTCGAACTCGTTGGCCCGAAGAGAAATATTTCACGTCACTTTAGATGTGAACGGGCAAATTTGTGGAACCACTTCACAATCCATACGCGAAATATTTAATTTATGAGCGGCGTCGAGCGAGACTTGGAGAATTGCTCTGGGTAGACTAGCCCAGAACGTGCCGTTGCCAACTGTGAGGCACCTGTCGAGCGAGGCAGCTCGTACAACTTCCCCCATATCCCTGACAGCACCGGCAGTGAATATTTTATCCGGTAAACTGCGAACGGCGTTGGCATCCCTGATCCGCACTTGTGACTCCGTCTATAGCTCGACTCACAACCATCCGTTTCATCCGTAGGTCACGTGATCTTCAACCAATTGCAGGGAAACTCTTTTTTTATATCCATCAATCCGTCAAATATATCTCAAACCTTAACTTTCGATGGACCCACGGATGGTCCACGGCCTTGTAATATCGTTCCGTTAACATGGCTGTAGGAAACCACTCACTTGTTTTCTTGTCTGGCTATTTTCCTTTTCATATACACAAGGCAGTGAATTTGTTTACTTTTTTACGTTTCATTTTTGAATTGAACTGAAGACGACTTGCAGATTTTCAGAGGAAACGCTGATAAATTATTTTAGGTAAAGACAATATATTTATGGCAATCATTAAAAACATTTGTCTCTGCTCGAGAAAGTTCGTGTTGTTGGGTGGTATTACTGAACGTTCTCTGGCCAGAAAGATCAACGAATGACGGACTGTTGTGAGTCGCTTTCAATTGACGGGCAAAAAAAACAGACGGATGGCTGACTGACGGATTTACGACTGACGGAGGCGACGGATGGTTGTGAGCCAAGCTTAAGTTTACTTCTACTTGGGTTAGGAACAAAACGAATTTTCTTATGGGAGAGTTTGGATAAGGGAAATTTCCGCCCCTAGGTGCGCAGTGTTCCAAAGAGGCCACTTTTAAATAAAATTTTATTCGATGTGAATAGTAAATGAGAAGTAATTTACATAATTACGAAGTTATTTTATATTTGATTTATATTTTATCTTGTTCTCTAACGTACAAAAAATAAAATTTTGTGGTGCATATGCGACACTAGCGCTTACCTAGTGGCGAAAATTTTTGTCTTCCAAACTTTCAACATTAATCTTCCAAACCTGATTGGAAGTACCTTACTCCGACTTAATGATAAAAAAGGGGGGGGGGGGAGTTCTCTGCTTGTGCCAGGTACGTAAAGGCTGTTCACGATAAAGTGAGCACTTTTGAAATCAACCTTAGAAAAAAGACACTGCCCCTACCTGCATTTGTTGTAATGGACGCCCTGCGTTACATGCACCCAGTAAAGTTGGTAACGATGGAAAGGAAGTAGTTTCATATCTTAACGTCATATAAAACTTGTTAGGTAAACCATATGTGATAACTTAAATTATTTATTTCGGTTATTGTTTTTTAATGCATCGAAGTGTAAAAATGAGAAGAATTTATAAATATTTACGTTTTCTAATAATTTCAGTTTCACTTTACCGATGCATGAATAAAGTTATGAGGCCCATGAAAATGTTAATCTTGCATAAGGCGCAAGAATACACAACTTGCATGCAAGTAGATCTTAAGCACGGCTTTCAAAAGTGCTCATTTTACCGTAAATAGCCTATACTTCCCCTTTTCCCTCATTCATATGCAGGCGCGGGATTTGAACTGCCGCTAGTTGGATTTGCCTCCTTGCCACGTTGATACGTGCAGTCGAGAGTAATCTGCCTGCGGCTGGCTGGATAACACAGCCGCGTGGAGCACTCAACTGTATTTCTCGCTTATCTGCTTTACACAACCTCCTCCTTTAAGCCTCGTCTTAACTTATTTCGCAGAAATTCTTCATTTTCGCGTCGTGATTTCAGATTCGTAGTAAATACTGACAATGTACGATTGTCGAAAATTTAAATTTTACGAGTTGCTTAGTAGTGTCGTTAGTAGTTTCAGTTTTATATTATCTGCTTGTTCTAAGATGTTGATAACATATTTATATTTCATCAATAAGTTCCTGCTTTTCTGAAAGCAGGAAATAAACCACAATTTGACAGTTCTGTGATGGTGCACCTCATTGTTTTGGAAATAGGCTTCCATGGCGTGATTCGAGAGGGGGTAGCTTAATTTTCAGCAGTAATGAATAGGGGCAGAGTAACATATTGCTTACTAATATGTATGTTACCAATAGTATTTCGTGGGCAGTTGGAGCAGTTGTGGAGCATGTGGAGCGATTGTGGAGTGTGCGGTGCATGTGGTGCTGATTGTAGTGGGTGTGGTCCTACTGTGGTACATGTGATTCTAACTGCGGTGTGGACGGTGCTTATTGTAGTGCATGCGGTGCTGATTGCAGTTGCAGAGAAGCAATGCTATAAGTTCTATAATGTCTCTTCAAAATATCACTGCGAGTTAACTGATGTTGACAAAGTTCGTTCTGAATTTCCATACTTGTAGATTTCCTCCTGCAGGTAGTCGTTTTAAGTCGATGCACACTGTGCAAAGCTCCTAATGCTTTACTGCAGAAACAACAAAGCAGATGCTTTATTAGCACTTATGCCTGTACTGTTCCAAGTCTATGATGGTACTGAAACCTAAATATATAAAAGGAGTGTATATACAATTTTGTCACTCAGTTCACTTTGATGTTTTCAAGAGTTGAGAGCATATCTTGACGCTGGATCGTCAATTTCCTGATCACCATTCTACCATTCGAATTACACAGTCCTGGATAAAAGTTCTGTGTGCCGGGAATGAAGATAACTAAGAGACTGGCTTGTGGTGACATATATAAGTGCACTAGACGAAGCATGCAAACAACACAACAACACTTACTCCCTGAACATGGATCTCTATGCTCAGCTGAAGGCAGACAAGGTACTCATACAGAAAACCGACGATATAAGAAAATTGTCAGATATTGGGCTTGGTAAAAAAGAATAGCAGTGAAGGGCATTTCCAACGTGATGAAGGCCTGAGTGAAGATGGGCATGGGTGCAAAGAGCAAGTGGAAGGAGCAAGTGAAAAGAAAAATAGCGAAAAAGGAGAAGAAAATCATGCAAGATCAAGAAAACATGTGCTGGTGGATTTCTCCTCTACTTTTGCCTGCACTTGAGACCCTTGGGGCCCTAAGCGAAGCGACAAGCAGTATCGTAGTAGCCGTCAACGCAGCACCGAACGAATGGAAGCAGTTGACGGAGGCCTAAAGGCCCAATGAAATTATTTAAACTATCACAATGGGTTAAAAAAATGGCCAAGTCCTCTCTCTAAGGCCATATCTAGTAGGAGGAGGAGGTGTGCAAAAGCGACACAGCAGGAAGAGCCGATAATGAATTCACTACCAAAATGGCCTCTCACGAACGTGGCTTTGGAACTGTTTGTATGCAAATTGAAGATACCTAATTTCTTGGATTGTTCATGCGAGATGCTTTGGCCCATCAACATAAACGTGACAAATGTGCTGTAATCAACCTGGGCACAATAGCCACACCCGGTATGTACTGGGTAACTGATATCAAACATGGCAAATGTGCCGACTACTACAATAGTTTCCGTAATTTGTGTCCTCCACCCGAGCTGCAACTTTACCTGAAAAAATGCAAACTGACTTTCAACTACGAAATGAAGAAGATTCCGAACGCGTGGAACTGTGGGCACTTGTGTATTAGCTTCCTTGTTCGTTCGTACAAGTAATTGAATAAAATTCCTATACATGGACAAGAAACCATCAGTCATGTTGATAACACTTACCTTGATGGGTAATAGCTCTGAGCTGCGTGCGGTACACTTTCATCCACTCGACATGGACGTGAAATGGTTCATAGGTTTGGTCGATTTTCAAACCTACAATGCGATACCGAACATCGAGGAAAAATCTGCAAGATATATCTTGTGAAATGTGGCTATGTCTCCCGCAGCTAACATTGCCCATTGGTTCTTATGATTTAGATGACATTGCAAGGTGTATCAAAGATTTGATGTCTCCCTATACAGAATTCGAATTACATGGAAATTCCAATAATATGAAACGACATCGAATGCAGTGAATATCGACTTTATGGAACTGGATTCCATTGGAATGATGCTGGGGTTCGAGCCATGCATATACGAAGCTGGAAAAATCCATGTATCGTTGCGACCTCTAAACATCTTGCCTGTTACTGTGATACGAATAAACTGTAATTTAGTGAGCTGTACATATCTCGATGGTAGGCCGAGCAATACACTGCATGTGGTTTCACCGATGGACCCTCCAGGTTGTAAACTGGTCAAGGCACCACAAAGCCTCATTTACATCCTGGTCGTCGCGAAGAGAGCACAGAAGGTGGTAGTGAAAATCGTCTACCAGAGTCGAGATTTGGTGAATTTTTGAATGAAGAGATCACACTACAGTTACATTTTATAAGATGGGAATAAGCTTTACGGTGACCAGAAGCAATAAAACAAAGCAGCACATCAAACTGGCAATCTGTACGCCACAGGTCACCAAGGTGTTAATACATGCCAACAAGATTTTCCTTCGCAATCTTGCCTTCGAGGTCGATCGTCATGGAAGATTACGTAAACATCGACGAGCTGGTCATTTTTTAAGACAGCATCACGAAAGTGCAACTTCATACATACCAGCCATTCCTTATTGGAGTATACACATTACCATCGGAAGTTCGGATAGCAGTCATTCCTGCGATTTAGGGGGCACTGACAAAATAAGATGGAGCGAACCTGGCATCGATGTAAATAATGAGCAATGGTATTCTCCACCTCATCAATCACATCATGTATTTGCTCAACAGTGTTGAGGTAGACCAGACGAGAAATGTCGGCATAACAACTGCAATCAAAAATTACCTCTCACTCGTGCAGAACGAGCTATCTGCATTCAAGATGGCAGATTGAGGAAAGAAGATGACTACAGTGGTCATATGCACCCCTGAGGTAAATTCAAGGCCTGAATTCCTCTAGCGATCTTGCTGGGATTCGTCACAGAATACAAACGAATTATCATCAATTCGAAGCAGGAGCTTTTACTGCTCCTAGCCAATATGCATGCAGATGCGATTGTTGGCATGGAGAATAACCTGGAGACAGTAGAACTGAAGATACAGTCAATTGAATGTGTGGTGCCTCACATTCAGCTGAGTACTACCGAATGCATCAATATGCTGAAGAATGTGGAAGATGGTAAAAACATCGATGTCGCTTTCAGTTATTGGAGTATCGAGACCTACCCTGTATTACCCACAAGCCAGTGTATCAACTGGATTGTGAAATCCAGCTTTGCAACTGAGAAACCAAGGTACGTCATCATTGGGTTACAGACCGGAAGATAGCGCAATGTGAGCGTGAGCTGTTCACAGTTCGACACACGTTAAATAGAAAATGTGAAAACATATTTGAATAGCAAAAGCTATTCGTACATCAACTTGAACATGAACTTTGAAAATGGACAGTACATGCTGAGTTATCAATTGTATGCTTAATTCCAGAATGCATATTATGGACGCAACCAATCCCCGATACTGAGATCAGATACCTTCAGAAGTTTGGCCCCACTCGTGGTGTTCGACGTGAGTAAAAATCATGAGGATATCAGTTCAAATGTGATCGACTACAAGATCGAATTCACTACCCATGGAAATATACCCCCACACACATATACTTTCTGCCTGACACCTCACGAACGACTCGCATTTTTCAATTGTTGAGACAAAGTCGTCAAGACACTTTTGTGAATGCAGCAGAGGATACAAATACGATGGGTAGTAACCGTTATCTGTTTAGTCGGCCTCGAGCATAGACGGCAGCAGGATAAACAGTAATCTGCAACACTTCCAATGCCAGAGCGGCTACATGCTCAAGGAGATCGCAGTGTCCTGCGATGAGGATTGCAAAATGCACACGCCTTCCTTCCGACCTCCTTATTCGTGGAAACTGTTGGACGAGAAAAGCTATAAGATGAAAAACTGGCTGACTAAGTACTGCCGCGGAATGGAGTGGGACGAATGCCAGATTCTCTACTACCAAGTAGGAAATGTGCTGCGCGACTTGCTGATGCAGTATCCGCAATGGTCGGTTTATGTGGCAGGACACGAGCAGAAATAATGGCTGAGCAACTTGTGCAAAAGTGAAGCTGAAATCATTAACGTGCATTATTTCAAGTACTGCTTTCATTTCAGCGCTAGCAGACGATACTTTATGACGACCAGCAGCAGCAAATCTGTGACAGGTAGGAAACTGATTGGACATGGATGTGTAGGAACGTACAGCTGCTGTGCAAATAGTGTGCCTCGTCCTTGGACAATGAATCTGCTGCCAATGGCTAGAAAAGAGGTTGCCTAGACATCGGTTCCGAAGAACAATAAAAAACATGAACACAGGCTGATATTTTTTGTGTTATGGCCTTTATGTATTTATACTGCATAATAAATTGTGCATGTAAAACTATTTAAATGTTATCTTATTTTATCACCCTAACATTTTACACTGTAACTTTTTTCCTTACAGAAACCTTAAAGAAATGAAAATCCACATACTTCTTATGTTACATTACCTATTTATGTATTAGGGAAAAACTGACATAGGGCAGAATCAACAGGTGTTCGCACAGAAGGACCTGAGAATCTACACTTGCCTTCAGGTTGAAACAGGCAATGTGCCAGATCGAAGAGTAAGGGGGTGGAATTGCAAAGGGATGAAGAGAGGGGAGGTGGAATGCTATAGCTATAAATAATGGCTCCTTGTGGAGGATCAGTTGTATGTTGACAAAAGTCTGGAGGCATGGATCGTTTCATCTAGCATTTACAGTCGACATCATATTCAGCATCCATAATGTCTTCAGACATTCGAGAGGTCATGCGATATATGGCCATGCAATGGACTTCGTGTGCGGTACCAACAATGGCATAGACTTACTCCAGTGTGCTGTCTACAATAGCACCATTGCCGATTGCTATGAGCATGGTACTAATGCCATCATCTACTTCGATCGCACTACTGGTACCACACCAGTAGTACGATCGACTTCTTCCTCTTCAGTAATATCATCTGCATCAACATTTGAGGTCCTTTTTTGTGCATACTAGAATTTCCTAGGTCTTCGGGAATGTTTGACACAGGGACTGCAGAAGTGTCATCTAGTTCTTCAGCTGAGGCAACTGCATCGCGAACTGGACAATCAACATCTGTTCCAGAAACAACAGTATGACCAACCACGTCTGCTGAACAATTGCGACATTAAAAGTGTCGATTTTGTGAAAATACCTTCGCTTGTAGCAGCAATGCACGACAACATGATAAGCATGGCTGTACAAAGAGCCCCACCCAAATCAAGTTTGGTGGTATGAAGTGTGGGGATGCATGGTATAAGGTTGCTTATTAATAATTAATATGTGCAAGGATCTTTCCCCATGTAACTTAGAGAATAAACCTTAATAGTTGTATATATATATATACACACACACACACACACACACACACACACACACCTTCCCGACTTTATCAAACACAAACATTCTTTAATCAATCCCAATTACTATGATAACCAATGTTTCAAGTGTTCAGTGTTTGCTGAATTTATTAAGTCATCGCATCCGCAGTGTGTGGACAAGAAGTATGCTGAGGTGGAAAAAACGTTTGATTTTAACGAACTGGATTTTCAGATTCCTCTACAGCAAATAAGTGTCTTTGAGAACAACAACCCTAGTGTGTCTGTAAATGTGTACTCGCTGAATGCCAGAGGAAAAGTGGTGCCAACACATGTGACTAAGAACAAGAAACCTGAATATATCGATCTTCTAATGTTGAAGGCGAATCTACGAATATCTAGCATTATTGCTAAATAAAATATTTTTCAAGACTGGTTAACTCGTAGATTAACTCTCGTGTTTACAAAGTTCATGTCAGCAAACAGTATTTTAAGCAGTATACCGATTGCCCACGGAAATCAGGACTCACTGTGGAGCAGTGCCTTGCAATACACAAAACAAAGCGTAAAAGATAAATGTTCAATTTGCATATGCTTCTCCTCATATACATCACAGAATAATTTAAATAAATAAATAAAAAAGGAAAACCTTCCATTTGATTTATTTTTGAAAGATGGACCTTAAAAAAAAAAAGATATGAATTATATTACATGATTGGAAGTGTCTCTCGTCGACAAAAATGTCTTGGAAATGGACGACATGTGAACACACTGGTAGTAGATGCCAAAAAAGAAATACGTAGCACAATATATAGTGTCCAATACTAGCAAAATATATGTTAAAGTCTATTTAGCGGCCAATGGGCATATACCATTGATTGGTACGGGTGGAGGGATAAATTCTGTTATGTAAGGCCAAAGGGCAGAGGGGTGTAGGGGGGCGTGTGTGAGGTTAATGTTATATGTTGCTCGAATTGTTTTTATAATTCTTTCTGCATATGGAAAATTACATCTTTTAATTCGTAAATAAATATACACACTGGCGATCGGCACTCTAACAGAAATCGTGGCAGTCGAGTGCTATGCAAACGGGCGTTCTTTAATTTTTAGGAAAATCAATAAAAATTCAAAGTGGCGAGCGGGTACTTTTAAATTTTTTAAATTTTTTATTAAAATTAATTTTTATTGCAATAGTTTCTAGTGTTACTGGTCACTGGGATGAACGGCAATGGGTTGGGTGTTGCGAGGGGAGAGATGAACGAGGCCGCTGGCCACGCGTGTTATGTCATTCAAGATGGCGGATGACTCCTACCTTCTACTCCTGAAATCCTATGTGCTCGAAGTAACTTTTTATACCTACTCATATTATTATTCTAAAGTCAGTAGCCCCTTTGATTAAAAATAAAACCCCACGTATTACGTAGGTGGTTGTCAAACAACAGCACCATAACTCTAGAATCTTTCAGCTGGAACTGTTACACCATATCAATAATTAAAATTTGGAAATTACTTCCATCATAATTTGAGCCCAGTGTTTGTTTTCTACGAACAAAATATGGTAGATTTTTTCCTTGTAATGAAGGGTAGTTACATTAACCGCCATATTGTCATATAATATTATTTATTTCTATACAAGAAAACGCTTGCAGGAATTTAGTTTCATCTCAAGTAGTGTATAATATGATGAAACAAAATCATTTGAAAATCGCGGTTTTCAATAACACTTTATCTCTCTAACCAGTTATTGTAGGTCGGAACTAGTATTGTTTTGCTTTCTCATTTTGTATAAGGGATCATCTCATAAAGCGTTTTGACCTATAATACAATATAATTATGTGTGCGTACTTAAAAATTGTTATTTCTTTTCGTAGCTGTTGTGGCAGATCTCAGCCTACTGCGCAAGCCAATGTTCAGAATCTGCGATGGAAAATAGGACAGCTCACGTGTAGTCACAATTGTTTTTCACTATTGTAGTTCCAATTGTACAAGTTTGCTTACGGAATTGAAGTGACACAGTTCGTAGCCTAATCAGGTACTTGGGTCATGCGAAATGCTTGCACATGACTGAAAATACAGTAAGTTTGCATCTGCCGACTGGCGTTATCATTGGAATGTGTTTAGGTCACCATCAGCTCGGAGAAATTGGTTATGTGAATATCTGAAAAAGTAAAACGAAAGGACATCTCCCACCTGCAAACGTTTTGTATGTTGAATCTCTACAAGTACCGGAGCGGTAAGGGCTTCACAAACACACACAACATATGTCTCATATTCTGTACACGCAAGGCATTTTACTTATAGGTTTTCGACAGCAACGCTCCTTCGTTGGGCCTTTAGTGTTGAACCTATAGCTATAAAAGTTGTGTTAACCTTTTCTATAATACTTCAAAAATTCTGTGCTAAAAACGTCAAACGGTGTAGAAATTTTTACTAATAATAACATATAACAGACGGAACGAGAGAACGAAAAGTAGCATTTGACTGAAAACTTTCTTTTAACATTACTAAGGTAAACGCTAAACTACTGAACTCCTGCTTTACATTTGACTTCCTGGGGAGATGGCAGTTTCAACTTATTTATAAAGGTCATATTTCCGATTTTAAAATTTGGTTATCTGAACGAGCTTTCGAAAAGTGTCCCCTTAATGCAATTATTTGTTGTCAAATCATTATAGTTTTCAAAATGTAACACTCAAAATTTTCGATTTCCCGAACTCTGCCCCATACTAGCCTATTCTCCTAGAATTTTTCCAATAAAATTGCATTTAATGCTATCTGAATGGCGTGCAGAACATACTGATTCAGTATGAGTGCGATTTATAAACAGGTAAGCGAGTATTGGCACTCTGAATTTGGTTGAAAATATGGGTCAGACTTGTAAAAATATTTTTGTTTATTGAAGCGAAACTGGTAACATTCATTTAATACATAGTTTAAACCATAAACTGTAGAGGAAAAGTTGGTTTTGTTCCTTTTGTAGCTTGTAACGAAAATGGAGTATGCCGCGTTTAGACTCTAATTCAACTTTTTGAACCTGCCGATAACACACTTGTGTCGGTAATTTGAGTGTTATATTTTGAATACTACAATAATTTGACAACTAACAACTGCATTAAGGGAGAATTTTTCGAAACCTCACTCAAGTAGGGGAGAGAGAGAGAGAGAGAGAGAGAGAAGAGAAAAAAAATGACCTTAATAAGAATAAATCTCACTGAACGGAGTGTACATATGTCCACTGGTATTCGGTCAAATTTCAATGATTTGAAGCTGCTCCTGTTTAAACTTCTTGAGATTATTATACATTTGTTGAAAGTAATTAACATTTTAGTTCACTGTGGATAAAATACTTCTGTCGTCAGGTCGCTGGCGCCAAATCTCAGTTACTTTTCGTTTGGATAATAGTACACACAGCAATGTGATACGAGCTCAAATCTTGGCAAAGCATGGTCGATTGTGCCAATTCTATAACAAACTTTTAATTTATTATGCTGAATGAAACGGTTTTGCTTTTATAGCAAGCATAAAGCGTGGATGCAAATAAGAACAAACTACGCGTAGTCATCACTGCAATCGCTGAAAAAATTTCCTGTTAAACTTCCTTAACTGCAATGGAAGTTTTTAACCCATATACAGTATGGTAATAATACCACACATCAAATCAAGCTACTGATATAGGAAAGTTTAGCAGCGCTACTTTACGAAGTTCGGGACTTCCCTATGCATTTGACTGTTTCCTGAGCAAATGTAGGAACTCAAAATGAATGTATAGGGAAAAGCATTACCATTCCTGCTTTCTCACTAAGGTTATACACTGGTATGATATATCCGAATAATTTCTTAGAGTGCAGATACACGATGGCGCCAGTAGTTATCTTATGAATGTTCGTGTAAAGTGAACGAAAAAAAAAAACTAGAAATATAAAGTAACTTTTCTGTCAATTATATCCATATTTTAATAACAGCGTAAATCTATACCATGTGTCAGTAATATCCTAATGTATTTCGTAACAACGTGTCAACAATTTTATCAAAGAGATGTTTAGTTTTTTCATACTTGCGTTATTAACAACCATTGCTCTAATAAAAATTCCCTTCTGGAGCAAGGATCGTACTTTAATGTTTCATTAAACGAAGAACAATATTATGAGTGGAATTCGCAGAGATTTGGGTGAGGTTTATCGGCAGTGAGTTTGTGCTGCCATGTTGTTTGTTGAAAGAACCGCAAATCAATGTACGCTATGAAACTCTCAATTGCATGCAAAAAGAATGATAAATAATTCACCGGGAAAAGTTCTTTACAGAAAATTATGATAAACAATTTATCATATTTTCAAATCTTCGTTTTCTGTTTCATTGCGAGACCTGAGTTATAAAATAATACGCGTAACGTAAGGCAACTAAAGTTGAGATCTTCACAAACGTGAATTTTGCAGCCATAAAAAACGAAGAAATGAATGCCTGGAGATGAAATACGAATTTCCTATACGAACTCATAACTTCAGAATACCATTAGCTCAAAAGGTGCCAATAATTATCCCCGCCAGCAAAGTACTGTAAGAAAGGGTATTTTACAATAAAAAATACTAGGATATTTTAAGTTATGAAATTCCTGAAGAATATGAGACTCCGCTTTTTAAACAAAACACGTGTAATGTGTAATTCTGCCCCTTGGAACACTGTTTTCACACAACAGACTGTAACACGGCCGAAAAATCAAACGTAATACTATAAAACGCCAAAGATACAAACGTTAGGACAGCCCCTGGCATACACACCGATAATCGTTACGATATGAAGAAGCGAAGAAGTGAATTGTGGAGACTCGTTTGCTATACTGATTTTTCATGTAACAGAAAGAGGCACATTGAAGGACAAAACTAATAAAGAACATGCAGACAAGTTCAAAGAAGAAAACGTCACTTGAAATATGTTAACTTACCGTTCCCGATACGGAAACGACTTCAAAAGAGACGAGATAGAAAAAAGGTGTGCTAAAGAAATTATAATTTTTCAACTACGGTAAACCTACAAAGAGTTATAAAAAAATTACTTTAGTGGTTACCTATGAGAATATTTTACTTTATTGTGCACACGTAAATCCTGAGAGAGAAATTTTCTTAATATTTTCTTTATTCCGCAGAAAGTTTTAATGGCTTTATTTGAAATTACAAGTTCATTTTCTTCTTCGTTCTGCATGTAACAAGTAAGTGTATTTGACACAAGAGCAAAATTTTATTGGGGAGAAATTCAAGTACGGACACAATGGCAAACTCCTGGGCTACAGAAAATTTTTCCACTTTTCATACAGTTTTAATTGGTTTCGGTAAGTTTGAAATGTTTAAAGGGGTAATTATTCTGGTTGAGAGTCTAACGTGAAGATGAGCACAAATAAATATACGTGAAGGAAATTGCACAGTATGCAATTATTTTTGCTATCCCAAAATACCTAACGAAGTGAAGTTTCAGTTATTTATGACCCTATAATTCCTCAAAGGTAATGAATAAAAATTACACTATGCGATACAACATTTAACGTTTTCTTAAGTTATGTCAATTTATATGCCACATTTCAATGTTTTCTTCAAGTTATAGGTATCCGTTTCAAGATAATGATTACAATTGTTTAATGGCCTATGATTACAAAAATTATGAAAGTTAGGGTGTCTTGTTTTCTAGTTGTCCTCAGTAACAAAATGGGCCTACTCGCCTCCTACCAAGGCGAACAGGGTTCAATCCCCGGTCGGGTCACTCCCGGATTTTCGTATGTGGGAATCGTGCCGGAGGATAATACTGGTCGTCGGGTTTTCTCGGGTATATCCCGTTTACCCCGATCTTTCATTCCGGCGCTGCTCCACACTTATTTAAACCATCCTCATCGGCTCTCAAGACCTCGCTGTTAAGACCCGCCCAAGATCTCTTCACTAACAGAAGGGACTAAATATCTGCCTGAGGAAGTGCGAACTTGGATAGCGTGATGAGAAGAGGTATATTTTTGGGAAAGCTGGCTGAGCCACATCCGAGACAAATGCCTGTCTCTCACAGACTGTTATAAGAATGCATGAAGTCAGATGAGATAAGGAAGAAGCAAATGTAGAGTGAACAGTAGAGAAAAATTGGAACTGTGCAGAGAAAATCCCTGACACCACAGTGGTGTCCGTCGTTATTTAAGTAAGGGATATTTACTGCAAATAAGTAAGCACTTAAGGGGGAAAAAATTCTTGAGAGTTTCCTTCTTGAATAGCCGTGACTTCTCATCGATGGCTTTAAGCTGCTGTCACTCCTCGTCATCAGAACTGATGGAATTGTTTGTTAAGGTGAAATGAAGTAAACAAAACAATACCGGTTTTGTCTTTAAAGAAGACTGATATTAAAAATTACTTCTCGGAAAAGGTACGAAAGCGCGTCGTATTACTTACTATGGATTTGTTCGGAACTGAAACGGGACGATAAAAATTCATATCACGCTCGTCCATGGAGAAAATTGCCTCTTCCCTTGCTGAACCCCCTTTATGAGAGGAATCTTGGAGAATTCTTGCCTCCTCTTCGCTCTCCGAGCGAGATGACAAGAGGCCAAGCTCACAATGCAGAAGTAAGAACGAGCTGCGTTATGAGAGTTTCCAGAGGACAGAAGATGGCTTCTACTTTCCGTGTCGCCCAACTTAACGTCACGCCTGTGATCCGAACTCAAGCCGGATGTGATCACAACCTTTGACTAAATGTGGTCCGTAAGAATTTAAGCGTATTCATAGTTAAATCAGCTTAAGCTAAAAGTGCCTTTTACTTATTCACAAAGACGAAAACAGCCAAGTATAATAATTCATGAACTTATAGTGATTGAGTCGTTAGGCGTGAATACAAACTAAATAGAAATATAACTATTCGATATTATCGGAACAACGTTAACAGCCACGGATAATTTAACCTAAAAGAACTGAAAATGCTACATGTGTTTAATGTACATCCAATCTTGGCCATGCAACCACAAAATTGAATATTTTTAATATCTGATAAGTTCTTAATACGACTTCGACATCAGGACTTTAGTGGGCAAACAAATTGGCTTTAAGATCAGTTGGAAGACAGAAATATGCAGTCTAATACTGTTTTGCACGCATAAAGTAGTGGGAAACAACCCAATACTTGGGAGTTGTAACTCTATTAACTCGCAAGTATAACGATGATGTGAAACATATGCCACCAGCGCCATCACGTACATACATCAGTGTTATAGGCCTTGAGACGTATTCTTGATCACTATAGTAATCTCAATTTATTTTCCAGAGACATCCTTGCCTTCTTCGTTCTGTTTGTTAATAACCGAAGTGCTCCGGAGCTGTCCTTTTGATTGGCATGTCTTCATTACATTTTCTTGTATAAGGTCGCTTCGACTCTGTACATTCAATTCTTTTCTAATTTTTTTTTTTTTTTTTTGTGGCATAAGCTACCTACTATGTAAAGATGCTTCTTTACTCTGTGAATTTATGTCTTAAAAGTCCATTCTCACTTTCATGTAGCAGCAGCAGTGCAATTACAAAAAAAAATAATTTACAATAAATTTTTTAATTTATGACTCGATAGGGATTGTATTGTTCTTGTAAAATTTGGTGCTCTACCTCTAAGATTTATGTACGAAACCGATAGTCCAATCTACGCAAATTCAGATAGCTGTGTAATACTTGCATGTACGCTTATTTTTCCGAAATTCGAAACTATAACATTTAACGTTTCCTTCCGATTATCTGTTATATTTTTCTCAATGACATACCGTTGACTGGAAGTTTATATGAAATATTTGTGATCTAATAGCAAAATTTCTTGAGGACAGAGATCGAGTTGGCAGCATGAATGCGTCGGAGCGTGGCCACGTTTATTCGCAGCTGCATTGTCGCTGAAGCAGTCGTAAAGAGAACTTGAGTACGGTTACTTCACACGCACGTAACATTTTAATAAAACCGTGAACGTTATCTGGTAAGGAGTTACGGTAATCATTACTTTGGGGTGGCAATTCACGTGCAAGTAACTCGAGCTGGAAATGACAGAAGTTCGCCGAGAGCTGCAAGCGGAGCCGGTGGGTTGTATGACGCCTGCTTTCGAGGCGAATTAAAAGCGAGTGTAAAGTTTTTCCTCCTGTATCCGGGTATGCTTTGTAAATACGCACAGCTGATATCGTCGCGAAGCGCCGACTATAGAAAGCGAGAGCCCCTGCTGAACACGAAAAATGATTGCTCGGACGGTCGGGCAGGCGGGAAAATAGAAACAAACTTCGTCAAAGGGAACATTTGCCGGTGACTTCTTCCTCCTCATGTTCGCATTGACATTCACGACAGCTGAGTATCGACCAGCCAGTAGGCGCTTCTGCCAAGTCAAAGTCAACTCGCCCACTCCGCCTTGATTATGAGGGAATTGTCTTTCCGCTTTGAATGTCGACGACAGTAAAATAACTATGGTTGGGAAAGCAATGCTCTTTTTTAGAGGTCGTCTTTAATATGTACTCTTAATTACCTGGCCCTTGTGTTACTTTTTACTCTCCTACTACGGCTAAAACATTGTTAGTAAGTATGTAATAAAATAGCATGAAATATTGACACTCAAAGGGCTTAACGAAACGAAAGAAGAGAAACCTTTATATGCCGCATATGAAACATGCTCATTGGTTAGTTAACCCGTACGAGCGTTTCCCGACTAACAACAAACTGCTTTAATTTCAAGTTTCGTTAATATTTTATTATACGAGAAAGGTTAAATATTACATTTCACAAATACTACAGGTGTGACTTAACATAATTTGCTTTAAATAAATTTGTTTATTCGACTAGTCAGTAGGACAAGTTAGGAAAACTTTTTTCAAAACCATTTTTGTGGATAACTGTAGACTTTTACTTTTATGCATGATATACAAAGAGACCACTAAATTATGAACTTCTTAATAAAATTAATGAAACGTGGAATACTTGAGCAGAAGTCACGGCATTTCACACATTTTTTAGAACCTCGAAGGCAAATTTTACTTTCAGCTATCATATAAAATATCCTCCAGGCATTTTAGGAACCACATACATATATAATACGCAGTTAACGAAACCGATAACCATTATTTGTTAATTACACTTATCAGAACACAGTATCATATACTTCATAGGCGAGATTGAGGTTAAATTGTGGGAATTCTCGAAGGAAGCCATTTTCATCTAAGATTGAAGGAATATTTATCAGAACAAAAATTAAGTATTGTTTTAAGGGGGAAAATTTGTTGAATACAAATTTTATAGCCAGTATAATAATCATATATATTAATACGAATTATTTTCGTGAGAATAATTAGATGATTTTATGTTATACGTAGGGGTGCCTGTTTTTCGCGAATAGATTTCAGAACAAGTTTTGTTCTAGAACACTTCAGTTTAGAACCACTTTCGTAATTGGATCCTTTGAATTGTTACGCATCGTATCTGTCTGCCCACGAACCACGGACGGCCAGTATCGGAGAAAATTAGTTCTGATTGGCTCACTCGTGTAAAATAATCTCTTCACACAAAGGCAAGAGGCCAGTAGCAGAAGGAAAGCTGTAAGTTTGCACATAAGATAATTAAGTCTAGCCTCGTCTCAAATATTTTCTCGAAAAACCAGTGGCCCTAGTTATACAGTATGTTTGAGTTACGGCGGAGGAGAGAAAAACCGGAACCTGCGTGTGAAGGTAGTGGAAAGCTATTCATAGTACATTTGGTTGAGATAGAACAACACAATACTTTCCAAACGCCGGTCGATTGCGTTACCCCACAAAAAAGAAACACTTTCTATGTGTTTCAGTTAAAAACTGAGGTAGCATGGCGGGAACGTGCTGACACAATAATGACAGTGGGCTCGTTCAAGCACCAATGTAAGAATTGAGAAAGTTCTAACAATCAGGAAAAATCCAAAACCACTACAACTTTATGGAAAGTTAAGCTACGCATAGTATGCGTGTGTGGCCGGCTGATGCCATGCGAACTCCTCAGTTCCTTCTTTCTACTTCCACTTTCTTTCGACATACGTAAATATTGACATTCCCATACGCCTAACGTCTGGTATGTGTGCGTTAATAAAATGTCATTTCGTCACTATTTTAAAATTTATAATATCTCACTATCACGTTTACAAAATCGCTTTTGCCAATTTTAAATTATTTTTCTAACAAACGTCTAGGATATGAAACGTTTTCAGTTTTATGAGAACAACTGTTAAATATAATTTTTAAACATAGTAAGTGCCACCATTTTTAAAATAGTACGAAGGTAATATCAAAGTTATCTCGGCATATTACTACATACCTGATACGTTCGCGTTATAATCATGCAGTACGCTCTAGTTCACAGTACTGTGTATATTTGAGTCGGTGTAATTTACTGTAGGTAGAGTATGAGAGTCTTTTATAGTTAGTGGGATGCGGTTGGGTCGCCCCATTGATAGTGGTTTCTTACTAGCTCAGAGATATCCTGGGCGTGTCAAACAGATAGCAATTCAGTCATAAAAGCAACATAAGCGCACATTATTTGAAGTATATTCTGTCTCAAAATAATTACACTAACTTGGCAGGTCCCTACTCATTATGCAACACTTTCCTGAACTGCCTGACAGACGACAATATACTGCAAAGTATGTATGATTCAGAGACACGTTGAATTTTACTGGTTTGATCACACCCCAACGGCGTCGTCGAGTAATCGAGGGCCGATAACAGAAGTTCGAGTTACAGAGGTAAGGTTCGGCTCACAGAGGTAACCTCTTTAAAACAATCGATTAAGGCGGACGTTGTTGTCAAGAGGGAATTATTTTTGTCCTTACAGATAAAATAATAATAAATTTGTCCCAAAACAACTTTAAGTTATCCAATTTAATTTTCGATTAATCCAGTTTTTTTTTCAGCGTTCGTTTCTTAAGCCGACATTACACAATACCAGATTCCGTCAAAACTTCTGCAAGGTCCACCATAGCGACCGTTATGCCGGCTAGTATGGTACCCGTCATGGCTTTTCCCATCTTATACGGCCATATTTCATACCAGGTTTGGTAATACAAGTCCTACTTTTCGTAGCAGGTTCTATACCGGCTCTAGTACCTGGCCAATCACATCGCAGTTTAAGAGTGTAGGGTGCTCCCCTTGTTGCTACTTGAAACGAGTTGATGAAGAAATCAAAAATAACGCCTCCATCATGATATACATCCGTGAGGTTAAAACTCTTTGAAAAGGATTTAAAATTCGATAAATACTGATAATATTGGCGATCATAAATTTTAATTACTGTTTAAAACAGTCCTAAATACTAAAAACATTACCTACATTTGGAAAAAAAACTTAATTCCAAGTAACAGTAACAGTAACAGTGGTGAAATCTTATCAGGTATTCAAAAGCATGACTTTTAGGCGTGAGTTTGAAACTCCGTCGATCACACTTTTTTCTACATTAAATATTACGTGTGGATAATAACTTGGAACACAATGAAAAACCCACGTTTCGCAAAGAGATAATAATAATGTTTGTTCAAATACAATATAACGCTCTCGGACTCTCATGACTTCACATCATTTTCAAGAATATGAATAAAACTACACCCGTAAGCATTGAATTGAAGTAGACGCCTACTGGCTAATTTTTTTTATAGGTCTACGCAAATTACTGCATGTTAGCAGTTCTACGAACGGGCTTTATATTTACTACGAACCACACACTGCGCACCCCTGGAGGGTGTCAAATGCTAGTACGCGAACTGTTGTCGTGTAATATGAACCTTCCACGGCGGCTCATATATAGATGCTGGTATACCGGCTCGTGTACCAGGGCTTGTAGAAGCTTGTACAAAAACCAAGTACGGCTGCAGGTATCGTGTAATATTGGCTCTAGGGATTTCACTTTATCGTGATTCGAGCTTACGAGTGTCGACCGAATTATAAAAGGAGCGAATCCAGAGCAAATATTCTCCGCGTTTCACGAAACTTGTTCGTTCAAATGACTTACAGTAGGTAGCTCTGCAATCGCTTGTGTATGCTCGTTGCGCTCTTGTACAGGAAGATAGATAAACATCACACGCTATTACGCTCCATTTCTTTCTATGAGATTCGAGCACATTTCCACCCTGGCGGTTTTAACTACCGCATTTATTTTTTGCTCTCTCGAAGTGTAGAGAGATGGAGCATTGTTTTGTGATCGCTCCTGCTGTTGAAAATTCCCTCATTTCTTTTATATTCCTTCACATTCAAAGCCGTTATGGAAATTGTTTCTTCTCATTTCCCTATAAATCAAAGAGAAGACGTTTACTTTGGCTACCGAGTAAATAACGCCTTAACAGCAGTGTGTTAAACTATCGTAATTTGTTGCGATTGTTCGCCACTGGTTCGTAACCGCTTCATCGCAGTTAAGTTCGTCGAAATGGGTGATCGTGACCATGGGTCATTACCATCATCGTTATTGCACCGTACCAACATAGCAATGCTCGTTTTTAGGTCCACAGATCTGACGCTGACTACCAGCGCACAGCCGAGTTTGAGGAAGAGGTTTTGGATCAGTTCGAAACCAAACCTTCAACAAACTCACGACGTGCTACACAGCGATTGCCTGATGATCACATGGCTGCTTGGCGGATGTGACATGAAAAACAGCTGCCTCCATTCCGTCTGAAAGCACTCCAACCGAGCGACTCTATTCGTCGGGTTGTGTTTGTCAATTATGGAACCTCGTATTGGACCATGTTGCTCTGATAGCGCTCCTGGCAAAAAAAAAAAAAACAAAAACAAAAAAAAAAAAACAAAAAAAAAAAAACAGTTCACTATTGAAACACATTAATCGGTTTCAGCACAACTGATATGCGCAATGTGCTCAGTATTCATTCTGAGATCTAAACACGCTGTTGTTAGTATCCTTTCCCTTATTATTTAAAAATTAAGTTATGAAAACTTAAACCCGTCTACTCAAAAGTCAAAACAAGTCTTCAGTTAAGTGTACGAGTATGTAGGCTGTTCACGGTAAAGTGAGCACTTTTGAAGCCCTAGTTACTTTTTCCTTTCAGACATTTTCTATCTTTTAACCACCCTTTTAAATAAATATTGCCATATAAGTAATAAACACAGAGTGTGTATTCCCCCGCACTCGGAAGTTGACGTCTAAGGCTAAAATAAAATGTATCTATTGACTATTATTCCGAATTAGATGGCTATAAAAAGTGCTCACTTTACCGTGAATTGCCTATAATCATAAAGCAGTAGTCACACGTCGTGACATTTAAGACACTTTATATATAAGGGAGATACAAGGGAAAAATTTCTAACTAATGTAGGTATCTGTGTACTAAATTTCATTCATTTCAATTCAGTGCTGTGGAAACTACATCGCTGTGACGCCCCAGGATGGACAAACGGATGGACGTAACATTTTATTGTCCCATTGGTGAGCAGAGGCCTTCACCTATGCCTTCGATTTGTCACGGTCGTGAGCCAGACTTAGTTAGAATTTAAAAGTGACATACAATTGCAAATTAATTGTTTATAGCTTTTGCGGAGTCGATCTTTAGTTCTTATAAATTAATATTTATTTACCAATTTTTTTCTACCTACACTGAAGACTGGTTTTTTTTTAATTTTTGATTAGTCGGGTTTAGGTTTTTAAAACTTTATTTTTTATCTACGAATTTTTTCTACCTACACAAATATAGGTTGACAATTATCACGCTTAAACCACATATTATTAATCTTAAAGTGTAATTGTCGTAAAACATTAATGAAACAAACTTCCAAAAGAATAAGCCACGAATGTAATGCTTGCGCGAGCTAACATTACCTGTGGTGCCATCTAGTTTGTCCTGGCCGCCATTTCGAATTTTATTAATTGTGTCATAGCCTAAGACGCTTGGGTTATCAAAAGGAATCGAAAGACACCTCATTTATCAAAATAGGTAAGATGCTACAGAGGAACATCCGAAATTAAACATACATGCACACATACATAGTGTTAAAATCCTAACCCTGCCTTTGCTTCGCCGTAGTAGGGTAAAAACAGGTAGGTATATTTTAAAGACATAACTTATAACTTATTAAAAAAATTTTCTTTAAAAATGCAATACATAAAAACACTTTTGGATTACAAAGTTGAGTGTGAAGCTTTCGAATTGGACATTGTTGATTATGCTTGGTACCATGTCTATCAGTGGCATCTCGTTAAGGCAAGCAAGACAAGCAGTGCTTGCCCAGACAGTTTCCTGACAATGTTATATTTAAAATAAATATTAAATTCTAACTTATATTTAGCCTACTTTCAAGTAACTTTTCACTTATGCGGTACGTATTCTACTCAGGAAACAATACTGTACATTACAGGAAAACAACTCGTTGGTTAGCAAAACCAAGATGTTTGGAAGCTCTGTTAGTAATGCTTTCAGCAGGTAGGCGGTCGCAATGGTTTCCCGGCTGACGGAGGGGTGGCACGGTAGGAAGACCGCCCGGGGAGGGGCAGGGGCTTATGGCTGCGTCAACCTGTGTTGGAAGCTACGATGATAGTTCTTTATTCACCAAACTGAAGCGGACATAGCCGAAGCTGGCCTAGCCGCAGGCAGTTGGCGTGGTGTAGTTTACAGTAACTAGATCTATGCGTGGGCAAGTTCGCGCGCACAACACGAATCGTATTGTTTTTATTTAATTTAGTGTTGGTGCTGAGAATGTTATACATATTCGTACGCGATGTATACCCTACATTAAAATTATAGAATTACTGTGTGAGACTGAGAACCGGGTAGATAGAATGAGTGCAACAGAAACATGTGGGATGTAAGTGTGGTGTGTGTGGATTACGAGTGAAGCATTTTTCCAGCAGTAATTTCACTTTTCAGGAAAGATGTGACATAAAAGAGGGTAGGCCGACACCTGAACTTATGATCACGACAACACGCAAGAAAGGTAATTTTGTACGTAATTTCCCAAGAAAAGTTTATCAGAAATACTCGTGGTTAGCTGGATGTAACAGCCTAAACAAACTGTTTTACTCGCCATTTGTATTGTTTTCAAAAGATGCTGACATGTTGACTGCAACTGGGTATCGTCTCTAACAATCTGTGCAATGCTGTTCAAAAACACGAGCGTTCTGGAGTTCACATAAAATCGGTTTTGTCTCTTAAATAATTTGGTAAAAATAGAGTTGATTTTGGTCTAGATAGATCCAAACAATTAAGCACACAATGACATAACGAAAAAGTTAAAAGAAACAGGCAAATTTTGATGCGTTTAATTGATGCTGTTTGTTTCTTGGGTGTACAGAAACTGCCTTTCCATGGTCATGATAAGTCAAAAGAATCAGAAAACCGTGGCAATTATGGTGAGTTCTTTGCTTTAATTGGACAAGGTTCCGGGTTTCATGACGGTATCATTTTAATATTTTTCACTCGGGCAAATTTTATGTTAAAAAATATTAATAGTTTTACAAGTGGTGTAGTTTATATTTACGTACGAAAAAATGTTTAAATGACACCATTTTGCACCTTGAAGTCCAAATTTTCCCTGGGGAAGACCCCCGGACCTCCACCCCCTTTATTGGGGAGATCAACGCCACTACTGCCCCCTGCACACAGTAACTTGCCCATGAAATTATAGCACGCATCGCCACTGATGTCTACGATTTGTGATTGGCATGCGCAGACTAAACACAGCTAGTAAATAAAACGCTGTCTTCCGTTTCCTGCGCAGAGAAGATGGAGTGAAGGCCAGTGTTGCTCCTGCTGTAGTTGGCAGGTCGAGGTGTAGCAGGCGGCGTCCTCATCTGTCGAGAGGACGGAGCGAACCAGCGCGACGTCCGGGGCACGAGTTCCATTATCATCATCCGCACCGACGCCGACGCCGCGTACATTACGGCAACGGTAGGCGGGGCTGCCTGCGTCTTTAATTAACCCCCATCTCCACTGTCTTGGAAGCCGGCTCGAGTTTGTCAGCGCGACGCTCCTGGCCAACCCCTTTGCAGGTCGTCGTTAGCCCTGCTAATCTGCATCCGCCCTTGCTGTAGCTGGGTCTCTCCTAATTGACCACTGTCGAGAGCCTTCTCAACTCCTTTCTATCTACTGCCTGAGAGTAGTTATAAGTAGGGACAGGAATATTTCGTATTTTAAACTACCTGTAGGGTAGACTCCCCGGTCTTATGTATTTAAGGCCACGATCCTTCAATTCTACACTTTTGCAAGAATTATTTTTTTCTCCCAAACGGGACCCGATATTGCAAAATCCTCTAACAATTTCTGTAATAATTGGTTTTATTATGTAGCCTAATTTTTCCATCACAGAAAATATATACTATTATCCAATCAATTAATTATTTAACGATAATTTTGTTTATTTAATAATTAGTTAAAATTATACAGATTTTTATATTAAAAATTGAGACTAGGCTACATAATAAACACAATTTGTAAAAAAAATTGTAAGAGGATTTTACAATATCATCTCCCGTTTGGGTACAAAAAATAAAATATCCCAATATCTGTAGAAATTAAGGATCGTGGCCTAAAGGGCTCCAGCGTTCTGCACATTGGTTCTTGCTCCAGTCTGTAGTCAGTATAACCTCAGATCAGGTGGGATGGGATTCATTGCTTGTTTCCGTGCAGCAGGCATTTTATTGGTTGGATGTTCACCTGGGCGTGTTTAAAAAAATGTGATCCGATTGCAAAACAAAAACTAGAGAAATGCACTCGTGTTTGAAGTCTATCTTGTCCTAAAATGAATACGTGAAATTTTCCAGTCCTTACTTATGAACTTTCCTGGAGCGACGTACGGCGTGGTTCTTGTCTGTGCAGTTTCACGGCCGCAGCGTATATTGGGTGCAAAATGCGTTCCTTCCGTGTGGCGGTGTCAGGATGTCGGCAAGGTAGCCAACGTGTAATGTGTGTGAGGCGGAGTGTGAAGATTTAGTGTACGACGGCCGGAGCAGGCAGGGGACTAGCCTGTGGTGAGTGGAAGACTTTGCTTAGCAGGAGTGTCGCTGACTTGCGGGAAAAACTGCTCCATCTCTTGGCTCTCCTACCTTTTAAATATGGCTGCTACTATTGCTTCTCGTAAAGGCCTGTTTGGGATGTCGTTAACGCATGGAAGCGTGTCCCAATCACTGCCGCGCTCTCAGCACTCACTGCCGGGATGCTTAAAAACTAGCAGGAGTACGATAACTAGGGGGAAAATGCTCCAGGATGTGGCCTGTGGCATTTACCCCTGGGTCGCCGTACAGGACGGACGTAGTTTGCGGTGACCGCGCGGTATGCACACAGTCGTCCTTTCAGAAGTATGAGGCACGCCAATGCTATTGTACACTGCGAACTGTGGATTGTTCTGTTTTACTCTGACTGTTTCAGCCTGTAGCAGCTACCCGAAGATGCCACAATAAATGAAGTGGTGGCTCTCTTTTTCAGAAGAACCGATCAAGGAATGATAGGGAGAAAAGTTTCAATAACAAGAGAAGTTAGTTATGCTAGCATCCTGAATATCAGAGGCAAATCCAATTATTCTCTGAATCTGCTAATGTATAATGAAAATTCTGTGTAGAGATAAAAAAACCCGTATTAAAACCCTGAATTTGATTACAGCTGTGTAACAAATGGCACATGGGTAACCAGCTGTGGAGATACTCAAGGCTATCAGTGAGTATTATTGTTAGAACCCTGGAGGTGTTAAAAACCTAGGTATTGGAGGCGACATGGGCGGCATTGATGCATGAAGAACTGAGGCAAATAGACTATTATGCAGATTACTGGACTACTTCGCACAAGATAACAAGAAGGTGTACAAGAAAATAACAACTTAATTCTAAAGTAGGAAACAACCACATAGAGTAAAAAGTAAACATTAGCTTACCTTACCTTATCAACGATTCCACTGTATTGTATGCCAATGGTTCACTGTGTATCTTGCATGTGCTAACAATAAATAGTAAGGAATTTCAACATACATTTTAGTGATGTTAATTGTATATTCCAAGTGGATATATGCCATAAATTAGGGTATTACGAGTTGCACAAGTAGTAGCCAGTCTTCTCATGATTTTCCAAGCCTCTTAAGTGGAATATTTAGTTTGATAATTTCCCTTAACGGCGATCAATTACGTAACATAAACAGCTGGTTCAGTAAGCCCAGTGATAACACCAAACATGTGTGTGATTATCTGATGCAGACAATTTTAATAGCACTTGATTGATAGTTTTTTTCAAAAGCAAGAACGAAAAAATTCTAAATTAATGAATTCAATGACAAAAATGGCCCCAAGTTATTGGATAACCGTGAGGATTCAGCATTGAAAATATTCTTTATAGCACTGGACAATTATACTTGGTTTTCGGTCAGAGTTCTGTCAGGATATATGTGACAGAAGCGTATCCTTCAACATTGTTCACGTACATTTAGAGGTTATACTTAAAACATCAAATCTGCAATGCGAGGAAACACGGCATGTGTCACTTATAATAGCCTGACTAAGCTAATTTATGTAGTCCCGGGTTACTCCCAATTCAAACCTTATATATAATGTTGAGAGTGTAACGTCTTTGTAAATTATGTCATCCACAAAGATCGCCCGAAGTGCTTGTTTTTACTGTGGATCAATTCAGTGTTACCCGTCGTGATCAAGCCAGATGTATATCTTGACTTGGCAGCTCTTCCTTTTAGTATCTACCTGAAACCTGATTAATGGTTTACCGACAATTTCGTGAAAAAGAAGCTGGTTTGCGTGATAGTATCAGGGAGTGTGATCATGCAGTGTAAAGTCAAATTGCATGTAGTGTTGGCACAGAGAGTAGTCGTTGTCTGTAGTAAAGACCAGACGGGACCATCTCCAACGCTACTGGCATACTAAGGCTTGGTGACGTTGATGTAAAGATAAGCTGAACAGTAACCAGGAATGCCATTTTTTTTTAGAACATTGATCAATTAAATTAAAAAGGAACTAGGCATTTACTTTTGTCAACGATGAAAAATATATAGCATAATAAAATTAAATATGTACGTCGTCGTACAGAAACCAGTATGCATGACGTGAAAAGTAGGACGTTTCACTAAATCCGGCTGACGTTTCGCAAAGACAGACTCGCCTTTCAACAGGCTCTGTATTGTATCTTCAGCTAGCTTAAAGATACTCACTGCCAGTGGATTTTAACTACAACCACGAAAATATTTACTCGTAATGTAACGCCTTTATGAAATATTATTTGCGACATCTCTTTATAGAAGTCTATGAAGACGCAAATAATTTCCATTGATTCCCGCTTTGTTCCTGGAATCTACATGTTCAGGTGGAATTTCGTTTCTTCAGCTATCGCTTATTGACAAGTTCTTAAAACAATTTTATCTAATATACGCTATAACCTGTATTTGTTATTTATTACAGCCACGTAAAAATTTTGTAGCTGCCTTGCTTATTTATGTAGTAGGGGTTTTTGTATAGAGATAATTCTTCTTGAACAACACGGAAAATGAGCACTCAGCCCGTGGTCCAAATAATCGGTTGTATCGTTGGACGTTACCTCTTATGAACAATTGTACACAAAATAATAAATTAAGTTGAGACAACAGTATTTTGTCAGAAATATACATTAAACTAAACGCACTTTGTGGTTATATTTCGTTGTATTTTTTTTCTTCTCTCGTGCTTGGTTGCAAGACGACCACACTACGACTTCGGCACTTTGCTCAACAGTCATTTGTAAAATTATTTTATATGAGAGTCTTTATAAAACGTGTTTATAAATATATGTTACAAGCTTCGAGAGATTATTCTGCATGGAAGGACAAGTATAAAATATATGCGCGACTTATAGCTTAAAGTGATTATGAAGGGAGATACGCATCCTTGAATATATGAAAATAAAATGCTTCTACGTAAAAATCCTTGGAAATGTGTGAGATTAGCCAACAAATTCCTGGATTGTGTACTGTTTGACCACCAGGCATCATACCCTTCGGGATAAATTAGGATGTTGTTGTATACACTCTCTAAGGTGGGGTTACAATGAGTGTTTAATAAAACCGAAAACGAAACGGGCCAAATATTTGTCCTGTTGACTTTTCTTTGTCGTGAGCACGTAGAAATGAAACAACCTCGTGTTGGCACACATCATCATTCCTTTCACGAGGAAAATGACCTTATATTTTTAAGGTGTGGCTGTTCAGTGCTGGTCCCGCATCAGTGTCGTGGTTGCACTACTCGCATCTCACGGCGTACCGGGTTCGATTCCCGGCGGGATCGCTCCCGTATTTTCGCATGTAGCAATCGTGCTGGACGATACCACTGGTCGGTAGGTTTTTTCGGGGTCTCCCGTTTCCCCCGCCTTTGCATTTCGGGTCTGCTCCATACTCATATCGCTTCACCCTAATCGGCTCTCAAGACGTCGATGGTAAGAGTCGCTCAAATCGCTTCACTCACTTGCTCACTGTTAAATGCTTTAGCGGTAGGCAATCAGCGTGATGTGTGTGGTGGACGTGTTGCCGTACGGGCTCCCTGCAATACGAAAACCTCCGCCAGCAATGTACGCTTGCTTCATTCGCGACAATAAATCAGCATCATTAGCTAGGTGCTTCGCATTCTGCCTCGAACTTCAGTGCTCCAGTCAACATGAAGTGGTACGCACCTACAAAGCTTACCAACATGCAATTGATTTATGGGGAAGCTAAGTGCAGCAGCAGAAGCAGCAGATTGGCTGCACGGCTCTTTTGCGGAATTTATCCAAACAGACGGCACCCAGGACGTACAATTTTCGCGAGGATTATTCAGCGCTTGCGGAATGCAGGAAGTTTCGTGCCAAATTTTAGGATCAATGGTGTGCAGGCAACAAAGTGTACGTCACACTTTGAGGATGACATTCATACCCAAGTCGTGGACAACATTTGACTCTTACCCGAATTTCGAAGTGTGTGCTGTTTACAGACGAAGCATGTTTCACTTGCCATGGTGTGTACATTAGTCGCAACAGCCACATGAGAGTTGATGAATATCCAAACGCCACCGTCGTGACATTCCAAGTATAGAGGTTTTCGGTCAAAATTTTAATATGAATATTACAGATCGAGTACCTCCAAGATGGAAGCCATAACCTCAAACTCATATCATGTTATCTATGGAAATAATTTAGGTTGGTAGGACTGCCAATATTAAAATGTACCAAGCGGCGGCAGCGCTCCGTAAGGTTAACGCATAGCCGTGGCACATTATATCGCACCATCCCAACCTCCTAAAACCACCCTAACCGTTAAATATGTGTATATAAAGGGGGCAAATATTAAATAAAAATTACTTTACAACACAAATAAGTTAATAATGAAATTAAATTCAAATGATTAATGACCTTGAGCAAGTCAGGTCTTGTCAGTTGAAATTATTTTTGAGGGTGATAAAGGGAAAAGTTTTGTTTTGGCAATATTTCATCCCCTTAAACCCCCTCCCCTTAATGCAATAAACCTGTTGCATTTAAACCCGTAAAAAAATTTAAATATATTACGGATGGAGTACCTCCAAGACGGCGGCCACCCGCACGTCTTGATAGCTGTTTGTACCAGTGCTTCATGCGAAACACATTACCAGAGTTGTTGAAGGTCGTGCTGCTTATGTTATGTGAACGCATGTGGCTGTAGCACGGCAGGGCACCACCACACAATACTCGTGCTCTTGGTGAGTACCTCGACCAAGTATTTACAGGGTGGTATTAGGGCAGGGGAGGCCCTTCTCCTTCTCCTTCTCCCAGTCTGTCACCCTTGAGGTCAGTTTCACCAACACATCTTATAATTTAAGCGCTACTTAAACACTGAATAAGCTGTGCCCAGCGCCTTGTACCGTTTCACCAACTTTAAGCTCTTCTTAAAATGTTTTAAGCAGCTCTTAGTTTACGCAGCCGAAAACGGGTGCTTAACTCTTTAAGCTCAGCTTAAATCATTGTAAACAAATTCAAAGGAAAATGGCTGCTAGTGAAAAAGTTGTGTTGATAAACCCAAATGTGTTATAAAGTATTTAGTTTTATCAATTTTGTTATAAATAAAACAAGAAATTATTGTGTGTCAAAGTTATCGAGTCTGGGTGCAAGTCTTTACTTGCTGAAATACCCTATCACGACGGTCGAAAACAAAGCTCGTGGCAGGCTTATATTTGTTTATGTACATTTTGCACGTATTTTAAAGAGGGGAACCCGATTAATACATAGGTAATTGGGTGTAAAGGCAGGTATCTGATTGATAAATATGGATTTATTGAGTACGCATAAGCTACGGAAGTACCTATTTCAAATAAATGGAAAAAATGTTTGCCTTCACTACACTGCATGTATGTACGATACGTGAGCCTAAAATATATGATTACTTTGATATAATTTGAGACTGGACATAATATAATGCATTTACACCTATGTTTTACTACACATGACAAATTTGCAGTACAAGTTTTGCACGCATTCAACTTTGTTTTGAATTAGAAAAGTTAACGAGGGCCCAATTAAAGATGTACAGATGTGACGTGATAATCATATTTATTCAAATTAGGGCACTGGACGTTTCTAAATTGCACATGAATATCGTCAATGTTATTAACAACAAACTAGCAGTAATGTCATACGTAAAACACAAAACAGTTCTATTAAAGTAGAAAAATTTGGGATGGCCTTGTAGACTCTAGTAAATGTAGGCCCAGTGTTGTTTTTTGAGGGCCATTAATGCTCTACATTTCTAACGAAAAATTAACAGATCCATGACGTCAGTATTTAATATTATTGTTTTAAACTACAGATGCCTCAAATTTCGTTTGGTCATATGACGATATCCTCAGGTTTATTGACATCAGTTTTTATACTTCCTTGAAATATATACTTGCTCCTAAATTTGCCATTTCATATTTAGGCAGTGATAACGCACACCGCAACGAAGGGACGTTGTTTTTGGGACCAGCAGGTTTATGTCACCCGTGAAGTTATGAGGTAATATAATTAAAGGCTGTTCACGATAAAGTGAGCACTTTTGAAATTAACCTTAGAAAACAGTCACTGTCCCTGCCTGCATATATTTTACAGGGCGCACTGAGTGACATGCGTCCAATGAAGTTGCTAACACGGGAAGGTAAGAATTTCCGTATCTTAGCGTCGAGTAAAAAGTGTTAGGTAACCATTTGTGACAACCGAAATTATTTCTTTCGGTTTCTGTTGTTTTTTTTTTATTTAACGCATCGACCAGTAAAAATGCGAAGATTTCTAAATTATTTCCTTTTCTAATAATTTCACAGTTTAACTTGACCGACGCATGGACAAAGTGATGAGGCCCACGACTGTGTCATGTTTAAATAAGGTGGATGAATACACAACTTGCATACAAGTACATCATAAGCAGTGTTTTCAAAAGTGTTCGTTTTACTGTGAATAGCCTATATTCGAGAAGCAGAAACAATGGAACGTATAGGCGGTGGATGTGGAGGTACTCAGAGAAATACCATCGGCTATCGGCATGTTTTCGTCGAGCAAAAAATACCGATTCGGTCCGCCGGTGATCGAACATGCGATTGCTTTGATGAGAGACGGGCTTGTCGATCGAGAGGCCTCAGTGTTCTGTTCATGACAAAGGCTAGAGCTCAGCCACTAACACAGCCCTGTACACTGTTGTATGAGGTTTACATTGAAATGGTGTATCTAGTGATTAATGTAACTACAAAAACTCCGCGTAATTTTTAAATTGTTGGCTTTTAAGCCAGCATACGACATTGTTAGCTCAAAGTGTAAAAATCATTAGATTGCCTGAAGCAACCAGCGACGGAGCTCTTTAAATAGCTTGACGCTTGGAATCAATATGAGTGAGTTATTAACAACTCCCTAGCATCGCTACACCTGACTCAAGTCACTCATATCAGTAACATTCATATTTGATACGGATGTTGACACGACACATGAGGGCGTCCGTGACTTTCAGGTTTGTCGAGTGGTTCCGGTCTTAGTAACTGTGTGCGATTCTCCGAGCCAATGCAAGAAGAACCCGCTCCTCATTGAATATAAGTGTGAGAAGTACCTTCGTTTGTTTGCTCTTACTAACAAAATAGCCCAACTTTCGAAAATATATAAAGGACTTGTTCCTCCGCCAGCACAATAAGAAGACATATTGTCGCCGCCACAAACCTGTGATGTGCATGTGGATGGTACGGACAAGTCGATGTCGATATCGGGTCGATCGTACCGCTACTGTGGTTAGACCTACAGTGAAAGTAGCAATTCGCCTGGGCACAAGAAGAGTGGCAAATATACGAAGAAGACACGGTGGCCTTATTTGACTACTATGTTACAAATGTGGACGTAAGTTCATGTGTTATGGAGTAAAAGATGTTTCAGACAATTTGCGACTTGAAATACATGACCGTCAGAGAAAACAATACAGAAGAGATTGGAAAACATGAGCCTCTAAAATATAATATATGGGTAGAATGCAATTATACAAAACCGGAACCGTTGGGAGAAGGTATCAACAAGAGGGCATTCAAGACTTCTAATATACCTGTCTATAAGTATATGACATCGAAAATAATGTAGAAGATAATATACAAAAAGTATATCGCGAGGAAGAAGAAATGATGAAGAAGGGCTTGGACTGGACACTCGATTCGGAAAATCATCTGGAGCTAAGAACGAGTGCATACCAACCTCTTACGAAATAATGTGATCACCTCCTCTTGCCTTTGAAGAAATCATCGCAAAGAAATGTTTGTGTGTAAAATTCTGTAAATAAAAAGATAGTTATTAAATATGTTGTATTTTAATTAAAACAACCCCTTCTTCTTTATATAAAAAGTATTTAAAATAAAAATACTTGCATTTAATAATACAACAAATAAACATTTAAATGTGGCAGTTTACATGATTTGCACGAATGGACAATGTCACCATTCAGTACAGGCCGATAGGAGGTAGCATAATCGATACTACATATGTGTTGAGAATAGAATCCAATATGGAGAGAGTTGAACTAAAGTGTGTAATTGATGGAGTGATTGCGACGAATTAGCGAAACCTATACTTTAAACACATGCACAAATATGGTTGTCACCTGGTCATACATAGGTGATGTGAACATATGAAATCTAATATGGCTGTCGCACGAAGGTAAGATGCAAACCATAAAACAAATGACAATAAAACACGGAGGACTGCAACTAGCAAGATGGCTGCTTCCCATCATGGTAGCCTCCAAAAACATATATAAACATATGATGTACAAAAAATTATGGCAGTCGAACGAAGTGAGAGAGACAGTAAAATATAAACAAAGGTGACAGTCGAGCGAAGGCAAGAGTCAATCTCCAGTAGAATGTAAACAAATGACGAACAAAAAATTTAAAATGGCGGGATTAATATAGGTGAGGGGAGTGGAGGCGTGGGAGTCAGTCGGCTACTGGGGATGGAACGAATGTAACTAATGGTGGTGCTGGCGGGTACCTTCGGAAATGTAAGTTTTTATAAAATTCATTTTTAATAATCTAAAAAATAAATTTGTATAAGATTTTTGGTTTTTAAGGATTTTTGTTTTCAAGGTCATGGGGAGAAGGTCGAGGTAGTCTGTATCTAATATAGGGGAGGTAGTCTGTAATGTATTATGCTTGTTGACTTTTATATATTTTTATCAAGTTTTTATTTCCAAGGTCATTAAAGGTCATGGGGTTAAGGCCGAGTTAGTCTGCATATAATATGATGGTAGTAGTCTGTAATGTATTATGCTTGTTGTCTTTTATGCATTTTTGTAAAGTTTTTATTTTCAAGGTCATTCAAGGTCATTGGGTCAAGATTGAGGTAGTCTGCATTTAACATGGTGGTGGTAATATGTAATGTATTATGCTTTCTGACATTTATGCATTTTTTTCTGGAGTTTTGTTTTTAAAAGTCATTCAAGGTCATGGGGTCAAGGCCATGACCATTGACTTCCAATATGGCAGATGGGCAATGTATACGAAGACGGTGGTCGCCTAACAAGATAGTGATCACCTACCTTGATGGCGCAATGGGTAGGGGCTAGGGGTGACCTCTGGTAAAGTTAAGTATTTTTAAAATAATTCTTAATAAATTTTAATAATTAATGTTTAATAAGTTTTAATAACATTTTTGTGAATTTTTCGGAATTTTTTGAATATTTTGGACTTTTTGGGTCAAATTTCAAAGGTTATAGGTCTTGCTTTTCTGGATCCTGGGTCATTAATCCCGGCCTCCTGCCTGGTTCGGAGTCACTGATCCCACTCTCCTGCTCCGGGAAAAATGGGAATTGTTTAGGGAAGAAATAGCCATTTTTAGGATAAAAGGGAAATTTTTTGGGTATTTTGGTTGATTTTCAGGGGAAAGGGAAATTTCGAGGGGGAAAAGGGACAAAATGATGGCCGATGGAGACGTAACAACATGGCGGCCGGGGCGGCTCCGGCTCTGATGCCCGATGCACTTGGCCGTCAACGATATATTTCTTACTACTTTTGTGCCCAGTAAACTGTTGTCTTGGCTGGCAGTGTCTGCGCTGGTGTAGTGTATATCAACACTTTGTCGCCGGCATCTTCATGAAAATTATACTCCAAGAGAGGGAAAGCGCAGTTGTGGAGATGTCCCCATTGTAAAAACGCCTCTTTTTTGCTTCCACGCATGATTTTTTGCCGTAAAGAAAAATTTCTTTATATAGGAACCATTGCGATGTGTCTGATCTGTATAGTAATAACTGTAATAACCTTGCATTGTCGTTAAACAGTTTTGCAGACGTCTTTGTGGCCATATCAGTCACACAGTAAAGAACATGTGTACTTTGAAAAACAACCTTGATTAGTAAATAAAAGAGAAGTAACAAACCTTTCACAATTATAGTCACTAAAATATATGTATATTTTTAGGACAGTTCTGAGACTCAAGCCCGCGCCACCCCCCTCCCCCCGCCTAGAAAACTTCCCCTTCGACAACACCATAACGCCTTTCGCCATACGACAGGTACGGTTAAACGTGTTCAGGCTACTTTTTATAGGTATGTTATATGTCAGGTAGTAACGTGGGCCAGACTATGGTACCTCTTGGGAAGATTTGCGGTTAGTGATTTGCACTTCAGAATGATATTAAACTTATGCAATAGGACTGTATATTTTCTCAGTTGCAGTTTTGTAACTGCAGTATATTTAGTTAATGAATGTTTTCTTCGGGACAGCAGTTTCGTACTGAACACTGCAATGTACAGAAGACAACCTTTAATATTGCTAAACCTTTACTTGGTACGAAGTAATATTTCTTTACTGTGAAAAAAAAACACATCTCAAAAACCTTTTACTGTGTTTGCTATGTAGGGGTAGGTAATACTGCCATCAAGCGAAAATGTATAAAGGAAAAATTCATAAACAGCAAAACCATTTTTCTGTAAACTTCTCTTTCAATTAAATCAATGTCGTGTCTTGTGTCACAGAAACACAACCGCCTCGAAGAAATGGTTTTCTATACCGTACAGAAAACATTGAATTGATTTATGTACATTGCCTGTCATGAAAGGTGCATCTCTGAGTGCGTAAGATAGCGTGCGCTGTTGCAATTTTCGCAGTGAATCCCCGATAGTTAATATACGGTGTAAATTACGGGGGGAGGGGGGCAGTCCAGCTGTCTTTATTGAAGATGACGTTTATGGAGGCGAGACAACATCTTAATCAAAAAAGGTATCTCGCTTGATTCATGTACGTATATGTATGGGTTCGGTCGTAACTGCAACAGGCCTGGTGTACATATGTTATGCACCAACCGTGCACCAGGATTTCCAGGAGAGCATATTTGTACGTTTAGGCCTACTTATAATAGGTTAAAAGGCCAAAACCACGTCGGGCTACAATTTTGGATGGCTCTCTGACAATTAAATCGCTCTATTTTGATAAGGGGGCCAGGTCCTCCATTTAAACCATACTGAGCATACTTCAGACACACTCGGGCGCGATATCGGCAAGGAGTCCAATATTTGCATAAACCGTCCAATAGCCAAGGGCGACTTTGGTACAAGAATGTGACTCCGAAGTACAAGAACTGCTCCGTGATCTTGTTCTCAGTCAGGACACACTTTTGCACTCTATGTACCGCCGTTAATTTACATTCCACTGATTTAACATGCCAGTTCGGGTTTATATAGGCTTTTCACGGTAAATTGATTACTTTTGAAAGCCCTGCTTAACATCTACTTGTATGCACATTGCGTATCCTTCCACCATATGAAAAAGAATAACATTACCACGGGCATCAACACTTTATTTATGTGTCGGTCAAGTAAAACTGTGAAATTATTAGAAAAGTAAATATTTTACAAATCTGCTCATTTTTACACTTCGATGCATTAGAAACACAGTAAGCGAAAGAAATAACTTAACTTATAAATGGTCACCTAGCACTTTTTATTCGAATTTAGGAAATGGAATTACTTTCCTCCATCGTTACCAACATTACTGGGTGTAAGTCACACATTGCGCCCATTAAAATATATGCAGTTAGGAGCAGTGACTTTTTTCTATGGTTGAGTTCAAAAGTGCTCACTTTTACCGTGAACAGCCTTTAGTTTAACGGTGAGGCTGTAATATCCACTACTACTAAGTATCTGTTATGGCAGATGTTATCGGAAGGACTATGTTGGAAAACGTATAAATTTACGGTTCAGGATGACCACACGCTATACTGACTTCCTTGTGTGGCGCGGAAATTGTTTGTCCTCGTGTGGTCTGTTTTGCCAGACGGGCTTTACAGCGCATTATGGGCAAAAGTCAACAATTTATGATTTTTTGATTCGCTGTTGAACTAAAACAGTGCATTTTTGAACTCCTGGTTTCAGTGAAATTTACTGAATGACAACATTCTTACATTTGGTATACAAGTGTATTTTTGATACATGGCATGTGCTCCGGACAGTCCAGCATGTTTTGTCGTTATGTGTCCTATATGAATTACTTTCGGTTGGTTTTTGGTTCCGTCCCTACCGATTACGCTGGGAATTGATTTTCAATTCAATTTTCATGCAAATGCTGGTGACGTTCCTTAATGTGAACACAAACGGTGTACTGCTCTGGATAAACTTGGCGAATAAAATTGAGACTTTATGTAATATAGTCGGTATGAATAAATATATTCCTTTGATTTTTATTTAATGGCAGTGCAAAAATTAATTTTCTAGCCTCAAAAATTAGGGTGTGTACGAGACTGAATGTCTTCTTACAACCAGACATCAACCTGATTTTTATTGTCGGTGACGCTCAGGCTATACAGTCTTCCAGTCAGTCAGCATAATCATACAGACTGTTCGTGGTAAATTGACCATTTCCAAAATCAAACATAGAAAAATTATTCCAAACCCTAACTACAGGTAGTTGAACGGACACGCCGACTAACATACCCCCAGTAAAACTGGTAACGATGTTTGAGAAGACGTCACATATAAAAAAAAGACCTATTAAAAGCATAATTTGAAACTCTGTGGACACAGAATTGATTGAATTTAGGTAACTGGTATGTAAGATTTACGCAAAAAATTAATAATAATTGACCAAGTAAGTGATCAATTTCGTACTCTGCAACTACACGATTTAACTTGTTCGTTGTATTTCGGGTCAGTGACAATATTAGTTGTTCTTTCAACATAATTATACAAACGGCTAACGAACTATGTTCTGTGAACTTCTTTCCATTTGGTTATGTTAACCATTTGGTTATGTAATTACGTATACAACCACCGGTTAACCATTAAGGCAATTGATTATTTCTGAATTTTTACGTTTAAAACTAATAAGACGTTGCACTCTCATTTTTTAATACGCCAATGTTTTTGAAAATTGCAACGCCCGTAAAGAGTGGCCCGAATGATTCTAAACACGGATGATGCGTAGAGCAGTGTACTGGGAATAAGTGATTACGTTTATAGAGGGATGGCGTACACGTAGGTCCAGCAGCGCCCTCAATAGTGTGACTGTAAAGATCAGTGTTACGCCAAGCTCATTGTATGTGAAGAGCCGTCAAACGAAGTGAAAGAAAGTGTCGGTATGCCTCGTCGACAGGGCGCCATACCATCATGTGAGTGAGTTCGTACGGGACAGATAGATCTGTCTTTGGGAATCGTGTTTATCATACCGTGACATTACGCCTCATACAGGGCATGGTGCTACGACAGTGATGCGTGTGTGGCACCAGTGGACAGAAGAGGGTCGTAAGCAGCGACGAGCGGGTACTTGACTACGCAAAGTCACCACAGAACGGGATGACCGCCATCTTGTCCGCATGGCCGTAGCGGACCCTACAGCCTCGTCCTCAGTGTTGGCTCGAGACTGGAGCATTGGGTGTGCACCTGTCTGTGTCGAAGGTTCGACGCCGTCTGCTGCAGACTGGACTGGTGACACGTATACCATTGCGTCGGCTTGCATTGTCCAGAAACCATAGACGCCTCAGACTACAATGGGCACGTGAACGTTATCGCTGGCGTGCTGAGTGGCAAAATGTGGTGTCTTCGGACGAGTCCTCCTTGAACCTGTCCTACAGTGAAGACCGAATGTGTGTTAGACGCTATCATGGTGACCGCAATCTGGCAGCATGCATTTTGGAGCGGAAAAGCGGATAAAAACCAAGTGTGATGGTTTTGGGGCGTCATTGTATACAAAATGCGATCTCGACTCCTACGTATTGAGGGCAATCTGAACAGCAACCGGTACATCAGGGAGGTTTTAGAGCCCGAGATACTTCTCGTACTTCAAGCGATTCCACGTGCCATATTTCAGCAGGACAATGCCTCGCCAAATCTGGCGAGGAATGTGCAAGCCTTATTCAATGAACAACGGGTACCACTAATTCCCTTGCCTGCATGTTAAACTGACAATTATTTAATTTTTTTTCTGGCAAGCCCCCAAATCCCGCTACGCCAGCATGAGCGCCTTCTCTGTTCTGTGTACCCTCCGGCATGCATGTTAGTAGCTAAGAAGGTTGGAGAATGGGATGCGTCTCAGGACAAGCCCTTTACACCTTAGGTCGGGTTTATTATGTTACAAGGGACGCATTCATCGAGCCTACAGCAGGGTTGTATGGTGCCATGGCCGCAATTGTAGCCATGGACACACCCCGACGGAAGAAGGGTCTATACGCAAGGGCACAGCAAACCAGGCAAAGCAGAGAAGGCCTGGGAAAATCTGTGCGACGGTCGCGGAGGATAAATGTAATATCTTTGACTAGATTGGGGCTGGAGAAAGTAGTGTAAGTTGTTAGTTAGTGAAGATAGGCTAGTGTGAGTTTTTTTTGCAGAGTGATATGGAATGAGTGCGCAGCTGGAGTGTAACTAGGGTCTCTCGCTGTGCGGCCCTGGTGGTGAGGGACAGACCTGGGGTCTTATTCTACGTTTCATCGGTAATTGCCCACGCCGTCATGGACCTACTGTCTCGCAGCCGAATAAATATTCGTCGGATCCAAAACGGTATTCAGAGTTATCAGTCCTTAAGCACGGGTGCGCAATCGGGCATCTTCGGCTTACCGGATTCCCCAATCCAAGCTAGACGAACGTTCGTCTCTCTGCGCACGGTCGACAACGTACCAACAAAATATTACTAGAATTGGGTGTTTTAAAATTTCACAAATCTGTTGAAAAAACATTACTCAAAGACACGAATATTAAGGTTTATATTTTTTAGCTCTTAAACAATAGTATATGATTAAAAAAATGCGTTTTATAAGAAAATAATAGTGTACAGTTCTCGTTAATTTTGTGAGGAGTTTGAGAAACTGTGGTTTGTGGCCATGTTAAAAGGTACTATATTTCCCTTCGTGAGATATAGATCTTTACGTGTTACGGACGAGGCCCGTGAGTTTAGCAAACTATTTGTGTATGTGGAATATAAAATATTTGGCCAAGTCTAAGTGGAGGAATGTTAGCAGATGTTAATTATAGATTTCACGTAAAACTGTTCCGAATAACAAATAAATGTACATGTCTTAAATCGATTAATATTCATAACCTTTGTGTCCGCCGAAGTGTACTGCAGAGCCATGGAAAACCTCGTGTTCAAGGGATTGCAAATTTTACGAACAGTAAGTTTGCGTGTTTTGTCAATGTATTTGTAAACCTTTAGTATAATTATTTAAATGCACGTGGCCTGAAAAAGCCGCACTTTCCATACTTTTGTAGTGAGTGAATAATATTTGTTTATTTTTCTATATCGTAAATTCATCGAGTGTAAGGTTAATTTCGGTCAAAGCAAATCATTAAAACTATATAAAACATAAGCAATTTTCAGTCTAAAACGCACGACGGTGAATGTAAACAAATGTTTCGCCACCTCAAGCCGGCAGAGCACAGAGCAGTCACTTTTCACACGGAAAATTGTCAGTTGTCCGGTATTAGTTTCTATAGTATTTGGTCAAAGTGTGTATGTATTGCCACATCTGTACAAATACGAACAGCGACGTATAGGCCTATTGTATTCCATTTTGATTTTTAGTAAAGTTACAATTTTCGTAGTTAAATAATTTGAATTTTATTTCTATACGAGCAAAATTTTCCACTGCTCCATCAAAACAGTATGCAAATCAAAATGCCACACACTCGTAAGAAGATCAAAATAATCTCGTCTCATGAAAGACGTAAAACTAAAGCTCCATCCCCCCCCCCCCTGTTTTCAGTTTCCTTTTTCCTTTGACTTAAAATAAACAGAACCCTAACAAATTTAACTAGGCAATTACAAAAATAAAACCATTTGGAATGCCAACCTAGCTATGATATCCTACATTATTTACCGTATGGAAGTTAGACTACGTTCGTCTTTCAGTGCCTGTCATGACAGGAAACACGAGGAAAGGGGAAAATGCAAGTGTGCAAATGACTCAAACATTTCTTTACAAACGTATTTATCTTCACTGACAAAACATCTGTGGTGGAAGGATAAATTCGTGCTACTTTTCTAGAACAGTCGATATTTACCCTACTATAGACTATAACAGAGCCAGCCTTAGAAAGAACAGAAAAAATAACATTAATTCACATGTTAGCAGTAACACAGACAAAATTAATGAAACTGCAGTGATTACGTTTCTTGGCTTAAAAGTAGACAATTTAATTAACTGGAAATCTCACATTGCGTATATTTTCCTTAAACTAAGTCCAACATGTTTCGCCCTGTGGAGTGTTGCAGAGGTCTTGTACAAAAATACAGCAAAAATGGTATATTTTGGATATTTTCATTTCATCATGTGTTATGGTATATCTCTTTGGGGTAATTCCACTGACAGCAAAAAAGTGTCTCACATGCAAAAGAGAGATGTAAGAATAATCAATAGCAAAAGAAAGTCAGACTCATGTATACCTCTTTTCAAGAGATCAGAGATTTTAACATTTGCATGTGAGTACATGTTTTCAGTACTTATATTCGTGTCTAAAAACAGTAATTTATTAAAAAAAAAAAAAAAAAAAAAAAAAAAAGTCCTTTCATAATCATGACACGAGAATAAAAAAACACACATGTGTCTTCAATTAACTTAAAACTTGTCCAGAAAAGGCCATCCTACTTTGGTAGCAAACTTTCCAATAAGTTATCACAACACCTTCAAGAAATCTGCTTCTCTAACCAAAAACTCTTTAAAAAACAGCAGAAAGAATTTTTTCCTAAACTAACATTTTAAAGTGTAGATGAATATCTAAACTACAAAAAATAAGAAACTATTGCATAACATGTCTTTGTACGCATTTCTTGTTCCGGTTTTTCTCGTTTCCTTTTTCTTCTGTTTCAGCAAATCGACGACGTCCCACAGCATGTTGGAGGAGGATTGGCCAAATTATGAGGAAAAAATGTGATGCGTGTACGTGTAGTCTGACATATATATATATATATATATATATATATATATATATATATATATATATATATATATATGTGTGTGTGTGTGTGTGTGTGTGTGTGTGTGTTTACTATGTCCAGTGTATAAGGTTTGTGTACTGTAATTTGACTTGTCCAATATCTTTGTACAGCTATGTATTGAAGAAAGATCTTACGGATACAATAAAACAAAACAAAACAAAAAAAAAAAAACATTCCAAACTGTAGGCTAATAGGGGCCAAAATACAAATGTGCATAGCTTATACGGTTGTTTTTTTTTTTTATTATTTTGTTACCGCATTTCATCGGATAACTGTGGTTCACATATTTAGACAAGGTGGGGGTTAAGCGGGAGGAGAGTTTCGATCTTCAGCCGTGGAGGCGCGTATGTTATGAAGCACATATCTTAGTCACTAGACCACCGCAAACACGTTTCTCAGGGATGGATAAATGCATATTTAAGCAATGGTTATAATAGCTTATTGAATAAATATTTACAATTGAATATTTGTACATTAATGCGCTTGTAATAACATCCCACACGTAAAATAGCCTGTATCATGTTGTGCACAATGTTTAACAGACTCGCGTGATGCACGTTTATAATAGTCATAATCAGTATTTCCATGCTTATTAGTATCTTAAATGTACGTGTAGGAAAATTATGATGCCATACAGCACAAACACGAGCTGCACTGACTTTATACTACACCTTATTTATTTCCGTGTCACTGAAATACACGGCTACATTTAATACCGACACCCGCCATACTGTTTTACATACGATATTCTAGCTTGCCAACTGCTCGTGAGAAGTTGAGAACCAACTCCACTCGTGACGTCACTCGAGCGTCGTTTCAAGCTTCGAATACCAAATAGTAGGTTAGGACTGATAATTGTATGGATGCTACTGTTTTTCGTCGGAACGAAAACTTGCAATAAGCCCCCGGGCCACCCCACCCTACAGATACCAGTCATCTCTCTGTAACACAGGGAAAATGTGTTAGTGTGTTACAGATATAAGAAGGGGAAACTTAAAAGAAGGCGTAATAATACTACCACCTTGTCTGCGAAGTCGCTTGCAGCTGAGTATAGTATGTGCGTGTATAGGCTATTCACCGTAAAGTGAGCACTCATTAAGGCCCTCCCAGAGGGCATTAACCACTAATAAATACATCTTATTGCAACATTCGATGGTAAATACCGAGAGTATTGAAATTATATACTTTGTTTATTGGTTACATTGCAAGGTTTATATTAAAAAGCAGCAGGAAGGTAGAAATTGGGCTAAAGGAGAAATTTATAAGGGCCTTAAAAAGTTCTCACGTAAGCATGAACAGCCTATGCGAGTGTGTATGTTAGTGTAGGTGCGCCTATACACTGCCCCCACCAGCCGCTGCACAGAGCAACACGATGACCAATGTCTTGGACTCGGCAGAGGCGAATGATCATACACACAGACAGCTGTGTCGGACGAGACAGACGTTTCGGCACGGGTTCGCCTCACGTGACCATAGAATATGTATGGGATATAGTTGGTTGGCGAATTGTTCATCACGGACCTCCAGCAATTAGTGTTGATGCTTAGAGGACTCGTATACAAACCGCGTGAACGGAGATTCCCAGGAACATATCCAAGCCCTCTTTGATTCCACATGCCACGACGTTTAGGGGGCTCTGATTGCAATCTCAAGCACAGAGATCATGTACAGTTCTGTAATTATAATCAATTGTGTATTGCCATGTATCTAATCTGTGGTGTAAAGTTCACTTCAATCACATGTATCCTTCTTGGCTTAGCATTTTTCAGAAACGTTAGTGTACATTCCTAGTTGCATGATAAGTATTTGATAAAAAAACAATGTTATAGTGAATAGGCAGCGATTCACATACTACAAATTTCAAGGTGTAAAAACTAAAATGTTTTTGTTTGACAGTAAATTTGTTGAATTTATTGGGGAAAAAAAAAAGTTACACAATTTTGTCCTAAAATGGGCTTATTTTTGGATTGCGGTTATTATTTCTGTTAGAAACAAGAACAGTTCATTAAAATCTGTGAAACCAGTTATATTTCTTCCCTCATTATTTTTTTTTTGGTTGATTAATGTGTGACATACAACACGTGTTCTGTGGTGGACGTTACGGCAGTTTGCGTAAGCTACTCAAGTCTCTACGATTGTCTTACGAATGTTGCTGGAAGCGAACTTGAACTTTGTAAAAATTTATTGTGCTATAAGAGGCCCTTTGACACACACGTGATCACGTCATTTGAATATAACATGATTCCGAGCTGTGATTAGATTTTTTCACCGCACACCAATGACCCTGAGGCACGAACTTCGGAGGGAAGGAATGTGGCGTAGAGAGATTTGGGCGGCTCTTAACATCGAGGTCTTGAGAGCCGATGAGGGCGAAGTGAGGTGAGTATGGAGCAGCGTTGGAATGCAAGGGTGGGGAAACGGGAAATCTCCGAGAAAACCCACCGGCTAGCGGCATCGTCCGGCTAGATTCCCGCATGTGAATATCCAGGAGCGACCCCGCAGGGAATCGAACCTTGATCGCCTAGGTGGGAGACGAGTGGTCTAACCACTAAACGACCGCGATCCCTTGGAGAGAAGGGAGGAAAGTGTTTCCCGTGAGGGGGTGGATCGGAAGAGGGTGGAATCCGTTAAGGACACGGAGGTCCCCACAACTTCCTCGCGCCACAGTTTACGATGACATGATCTTCCCTTCGCCCTTCCTGCGGAACCACAAAACCAGACCGGCGCAACTTTGCTTTCAGCTGCACGCGGTCGAGGGAGATAAGTTGTGGCCGCCAGCTGAATAATGCATGGTGCATCGTCGCTGAGCGACGCCCTGCTGACTTTTAGGCGAGCGCCTCTTCCGGTCTGTGCTTCGCCCGGCCGGTGTTGAATGACAAAGCGATGGGCTGTGACCCGGGACGTCGAGCGAGATGGTGGCACTTCCTGTTAGTGGTTGCCTGGCAACCACCTGACATCTCACCGCCCTTGCCCTCTTCCACTGATTATTTGAGAGAAGCCAACGTCGAGAAGAAGTAGGCTTCAACGCCTCAAGAAAAATTCATTGGTATTAAAAAAATCTATATCCCTGGTACCTGACGAGCGTGTTTTAATAAACGGAATATGAAATACATTACGAGTAAGTCTGAACATTCGAAACCAAGTGATTCTATCATAAATATATAGCAAAGTTATTTTTAAAAAATTCTCATGAAGACGATAAAATCCGATTCCCACCCTTAAAATTAATTTTCAAGAAAACTTCGACCTAATATACCAAAATAAAACAACTTACAAGATAAACAATAGATTTAAAATTTGAAGCTTATCAAAACGGAAAATATAACATAATACTCTTAGCAATAAAAGTGATAAAACCCAGAGAACGTTATTTGACTCGCTGCATGGTTGCGCCATGGGAAAACAGAAACGATTGCCGGGCTATCTAGTGTTGGAAAATGGAACCACCTAATAAAAAATAAAAATTTTGGAAGAACGCAACTTTAAAAATAATGTTGCAAAAACTTAGTTGTTATGACGGGTATAAAATGTTTCCTATAATATAAACGTAACATTATATATATATAGGCTAGTATAAGTAGTGGAAGCAGGAGCGGTAGTTGTGTACACTCATCAACACTGTCGGATGGCTTTCAAAATCTCAGAGGATGTAAGGGACAAGTAGTCATTAAGGACACAATGTTTCCTGTTTATTATTTACATAACACGGCAGGCTCTTATCTGTTTGGTTACATTACCACCCCGTTGAGTTCTATCTGATAGGTTCCAGGTATAGTCTGTGACGCTTCCCTTCCTCGTGGGTTTGCTTAATCTCGCACATCTGCCGCGTAGTGTTTTGATTTTCGCCGCTTTGGGGTTTGGAGTTCTCTGTCAGAAGCAGAGGTCCCTTTTCTAATTATCAAGGATAGCTACTATTTTCGCTTCTAACGGTAGAGTCCGTCAGTTTCTGTACAGTAAGAGACAGGCAATGGTCCACCAGTCAGAGAGAAATTCTAATAAGTATTATCCAGTGCCGACATACAAACAGCATAAACTAGTGTTACGTCAGAATTGGTCGTGGCAAGTGTGTGTGTATGCGTTTCACCAAAGTCCAGCCTCTTCACATTTCACTTGCGACTACCGTACAGTGGGCATGCCATACTCTCCGGCCTTGGGAAGCATGTTTTAAAAATGCGACATTTGACCATTTTCGTGAATTTTTTTTCTCCAAGAATACATTTAATATGACAAAAGTAAAAAAATAAGGCCATAGTTAATTGCTTTTATCTTTTTGTGAAAAAAGTCATGTATCCACAAATGTTATTTACCGAGATACGCGTTTACGCTCAAACAAGTATTTCACAGAAAACGTTTCAGTACATAGGGCCCTATAACATACAATTTCATTTTTCGTTGCAAATATCGTAGAAAGAATTTCCGGTCTCACAAGTACCTGTGAACGTCTAATAATTAGTAACTTACAGAATGGAGCATGTGAGAGAAGTTTCAATGATTCTATTGTACCATGAACAGCTCTATATAGTATCGTTTCTGTGAGTCAACAGTGGCTAATACCATTCCCTACAGAAAACCTATGCCTATGTTGGCGCTGTTTTCTGACAACACAGAACAGCGGTCATTATTGCATTTATTTTAGAGGACCTTAAACAAACAGACATTAATGGGGCAATATGTTAACGGAACACAGTTAGTAGTGAGATTTCTTTATTGGTATGTAACATCTTTCACATTAATACATTTCGGAGGTTGCAGCAATAAAAGTATTCTATAAGCAACTAGACTTTCGCGACACAAAAACATACAACACGAGAAAAGGACATAAATATAAAAATATAGTGCTCTTCATTAGGGCTTAGCATCATTAGTCAAGGTGCTTAGCAGGCATCTGAAATGTTGAAAAGTCATTATCCTCGCGTGATCATACGTTTCCCAAAGTCATTTTTATTCCATTAAATTAGGCATATGCATGTAGTTTCATTACATACAAACAATGAAGATAATGATATGTAATTTTGGTTTTAGCTGAAGAAAAAAAAAAAAAAAAAAACCACTTTAAACCGTAAAAGGCGGAGAGCTGTCTTTGTAATTTTCTTTCAATTACAAACTCGGGAAAGTACATTATTCACAATGAAGTTTTTATGTTTCTACATGTTTTTAAAAGGGCTTGGTACATGTGCATTGTTGTGTCTACGTGCATTAGGTTTCTTCGGGTTTATAAACAAATACTTTTTGTGAAATAAGCCAAGTGAAGAAAGCCTATAGGACATAAAAATTATTACATTTTCAAGCTACGCGAATAGTTTTATCGCAGTTAGCTTAGTCGTGAACTGGCGCTGACAGAAAATAAAACCTATATGATATTTTGAAACAGGCAGCATTGAAGGATACTGTGTTCTTTCGTTCCAGCCGATTTTTGTTTTCTCAATTTTTTTTTTTAAGCGTAGTGTCTTGATTTTATGTTTCCCGTATTCTCTCACTACGAGAAATTTTCACGGCCCTTTCACTGTTAACGTATTAAAATTGGATACTGGGATTATTTTTATGGGTATTGATGAAAGAATTAGCGTAACATAAAATGTCGCTGTCTGATACATTTTCACAGCTGGCACTCGTGAATGATATTGTTATACATACATTTATTTGGGCAGGCCTTTTTCTCCTTTAAATATTTTCGTAGAATAATCATGTAATAAACCATATTGGAGTGCATCTAAATACTAGTAGAATCAAATTATCTGACTTAGCTTTGACGAGGTATTGAGGTAAGGCTACTATAAGCTTTTCACGGTAAAGCGAGCACTTTTAAAAGTTAACGTATAGGGCTTCAATAAAGTATAATTATTGACTATTATATCAAATGAGAGGGATCAAAAAGTGCTCACGTTATAGTGAATAGCCTATACTGACCAGTTGCACGTCAGTATTACTTTTACATGAGGCGAAATAATACACCTGGACAGAAAGAAATTAATTTGTCAGGGCTGTGTATAAAATGTTGTTTTAATTACAAACCCATATTTACACTACACTATAGTCCATTCGCGACTGGAACAGACTTATGAAAATCAACCTTTAAAAAAAACGTGCTAGTCATTAGCTTCAAGCATAGCTAGTAAAAAAAAAGTGGCGGGTCCGGGTACTGTACCCGCCACTTCCTTTATGGGCCGTTCACTGTAAAGTGAGCACTTTTTGAAGCTTTTTCAATACGCATAATAACTAACAAATACATTTGATTGTGGCCTCGGACTTTTGGTTTTGGGTATAGTGAATGTATACACTGTGTTTATTACTGACATGGCAGGGTTCGCATTAACAAGTGGTGGAAGGATCTGAATTGGTTGGAACAAAAAATCAACAAGGGCTTCAAAAGTACTCACTTTACCGTGAACGGCCTATACTGGCTATGCATACAGCTAGGGTACTATTTCAAATGTTGATTTTCATAAGTCTGTTCCAGTCGTGAATAGACGTTAGTAAAGTAGTTCAGTTAAAAGTAATTATTTGCGTTTGTCGTGAAGTTACAAAGCGGTCAGATGTGTCTAAGGAAATCTCTGTGATGTATTCGTGGCGTGGGTGCTGCGCGGCGAAGAGCGCCGGGACGTGACGCTAAAGAGACTTTCTCGAGGTTCAAAGCTCAGAGCGATCACACGCATCACTGCGTTGCTGTGCTACCCTACAGAGAGGAAAAACAAACTCCCTTCTGCTCACGCCCCCGAGAGAGGCGAGCAGAAACGGGCGAACTTTACCCTGACTCCTGCCTCGTCTCCGCGAGGGCTCTCTACTTTGTCAGGTGCCTGGCTCCAGCTCCGAGGCGCGCTGAAACCTAAGTGAACCGAGAGCGATATTGCCGCGCCTTGTTATTAAAGCCTCGCCGTGCATCCGTTACACAAGGTGTCGCCTGAGCCAAGCGATAGTAAAGGCCTGTCTACAATTGCGCTATCCCAACCATGGAGGTAATAGATGATGCAGTGGCAACAGCCTATCTTCTCCACGTTTATCAAGTGAAGCCGACGGATGCTTTGTCTGACTTCTTTCAACTGCGCCTGCGCGGACCGATTGTTTACGTCAGCCGCCATATTATGAGTGACAAAAGTTACATAGTAAGCAATGTGAAACGTACACCTTTTTGCCACTTCTAACCCTGTCCTTGTCTTTCATTTTCGGCTTCACTTTCGTGTCTCGGCTTCCACTCCACAGACTAACTCCATGATCCCAACCTGTGGCTTAGGACAAGGACGCGCGGATTGGTGCACGTGACCCTCTGACGTCATGGCGCTGTCCCAAGCTGCCATATTCCGAAGTCAACATGTATTCCAAGTTGAAGAAAACGAAAAACTGAACTTTTGTCCGAAGTTGTGTTCTAAGCTAGACAAAGAAGAAAACTTGAAATACTTTCGCGCGTATTCGTGAAAGGTTTGCATTATAAATGTAAAAAATGGATGTGCAAGGTGGGCTTTCTCAAAACAAATATGATAAAATGGTAAGAAATAATTAGGAATGTCTTCGTTCGGTCTGAACAATTTTATTTGAAGGCTAAAACTTTAAAAATTTAATTTAAAAATTAAAATTTACATGTCAATTGGTAAACTTGTTTGAAATAAAATCGTTAAAGTGTTTATTATAAATAAATATTTAAATCAACCATTTCGTAAACTGTAATAAATAATAATATAGAAAATTTAAACATTACTACGCAACAACAAATAATACGCCTAATTTAATGCGATCTAGTGTCAGATTCTGAAATCTCACTTTGGACAATTCATTTGTAGACAATTTTCGGACCGAGTCAATGTGACGTCACTTGACGCCGAGTTTCGGACACGTGCACGTCCACAGGAGCGACCGATTGTAGACACGGCCTAAGGAAGACACTGTTAGTTTGTAAAACATGGAAGCCAAACATTCGATCAAAAGTGCAACCTGTAAAGAGTCAAAGAAATGCGCCGAAGATAACACAATACGTGGGTCCAGCTAACTCAGTAGTTTCACCGGTAAGCATAACATCCCATCGACAAGACACCACCCACAGAGCACGGTGGGAACCAATCAAAATCTATTACAACAAACACACGTGGTGGGGCGAGAAGTGTGGACAGAGCTACGAGATCCGGAGGAAAGACAGTCGGCGACTCGAAGGCAGACGAGGTGGCAGCAGCTTGTCCAGGTGCGAGACCTGGTCAGTCCCTTGTACCATGTTTCAACTTCTATGTCTTTGACTTAGTCTTGATACCTTTATCCCTTCTCTCAAATTGGCCAGCTCCTATATTATTCATGATTAATTGTAATGGTCATTAATGTTAAAGTAAATGGCCCTGGCCGAACTTAAATTAATCAGTCTCCTCTTTTACTTCAACTACGTTTCATTCCCTTCCTTCATCCTTCCAGTCTTTATCTAAAGTGAGAATATGAAAGCCTGTTGAATGGCCTATCTCCTCTGCAAGCAAGGCGTGCAAACTGACGTGTTAGTCTTGCGACCGTATTGCAGTCCACAGCCAGGGGATATTGCTCTAAAAAACATTTCCGTAAATTCTCTCAGATTTATACGGAAATGTAAAAGTTATTACACGCAAAACTATTTGTAATTACGGAAAACTGAGCTGGGCTCCGTAAATTTTTCTATAACTTCGGGTTCACGGAAATAAACGATACCGAGTCTAACGCGAAGCTTCCTTCGCCATTGTTACAAGAAAATGATAGTTTCTGCGGCAGTTAAAATCAGACTAAATCCTTCGAACTTTAAAAAGTAACATCAGGCACCTGTAACAATTACGACCACTGAAAACACTCAAACATTATTAGATATCTAGAAGTTTCATAACATATTCATATTCAGTATTGTTACAAGAAGGCGGTGGGTGAGCAATGTAAAAATTCACATTCTCAAATATTTTGATTCGTGTTTGATTACCACTTCAAAATTAAAAAAAAATATTAATTTATTAAAATATTTTAATCGTAAGCTTGTATTTTTTCCTGTGTAAGTAAACTAAACTTAGAAAGCCAGTTTAAGAAGTTCTTGAATTCATGTAATATTCTGAGGAATTCGCGGAAAGTGAGTTATTGAAAAAACGTTTCTGCAATTTCACGTAAGATCTCGAGAGAATTATTTTAAACTAGCATTTTCCTCAAAATGACGAAATTTTCTAAACAATTTCTGCGACGACTCTCTTGTTTTATGATTTATTAGTTAATTGCCCGATACGACGAATCAAAAGGGAAGTAATGTGTTTCACGTGTCTGTGTCTATTGGTGTTCATTTGTTTCACTCTAACGACTAAACGGCTGGGCCAATTTTAACAAATGAACTATCGTTGGATTCCTTTTGGCACTGCAGGTGACATAGCTGACGTCACAAAATTATCAATATGGCGGAATGCTGAATACCATAAAATTCGGATTAAAATTTGTCGTGATTCAAACCCCAGTAATTTTGGTATCAAATGTTTTTTTTTTAACTAGAGAATCACGAAAACTGTAAAAAAAAAGTGAACAATAAAATTTTTTACATTATTTAATATCAACAACGACCGACGAACCTGGAACGATGGCTAAAATACCAACGGCTTAACGATTTCGCAACACTAGCTTTCGTTCATTATTAAGGTACAGGCCAAATATTGTCCCGGGTAGATGGGAAGGGTGGTGGGGGTAAGGGTTGGCTAAGGGGGGGGGAGGGAAGGGTGTTGCGTTTGGATGGCTTCAGACACCGACTTAGTATAAATATTGTGACGGTACAATACTTTTCGACCTCACACGGAGATCCCGTAAATATTACGAGTATTAGATTGTCATAGGCCCACAATACTTGATGAATGAACTTGACTATAAAAGCTTTTAAAATTCACGACTTCCTCCAATTCCGTCGAAAACAATGCATGCGTATGAATAAGAAAGCTGGAACGAATAAATAGGCCACAAAATTGAATATTGAATACTGTAACAACTGGTTTCTCTTTGCCCTGTTTCAAGGTATGATTAAATATTGAATACTGTAACAACTTTTTTCTCTTTGCCCTGCTTCAAGGTATGATTAAATATTGAATACTGTAACAACTGGTTTCTCTTTGCCCTGTTTCAAGGTATGATTAAATATTGAATACTGTAACAACTGGTTTCTCTTTGCCCTGCTTCAAGGTATGATTAAATATTGAATACTGTAACAACTGGTTTCTCTTTGCCCTGTTTCAAGGTATGATTAAATATTGAATACTGTAACAACTGGTTTCTCTTTGCCCTGTTTCAAGGTATGATTAAATATTGAATACTGTAACAACTGGTTTCTCTTTGCCCTGTTTCAAGGTATGATTAAATATTGAATACTGTAACAACTGGTTTCTCTTTGCCCTGTTTCAAGGTATGATTAAATATTGAATACTGTAACAACTGGTTTCTCTTTGCCCTGTTTCAAGGTATGATTAAATATTGAATACTGTAACAACTGGTTTCTCTTTGCCCTGTTTCAAGGTATGATTAAATATTGAATACTGTAACAACTGGTTTCTCTTTGCCCTGTTTCAAGGTATGATTAAATATTGAATACTGTAACAACTGGTTTCTCTTTGCCCTGTTTCAAGGTATGATTAAATATTGAATACTGTAACAACTGGTTTATTTTTGCCCTGTTTCAAGGTATGATTAAATATTGAATACTGTAACAACTTTTTTCTCTTTGCCCTGTTTCAAGGTATGATTTTATTTTAATTTAATTTTTTCTTTCTTTTTGTACCATGTTAATTTATGATATTCAGATAGGTTTTAAAAGTATTATAATATTCCTTGAAGATGATTTAATGTTTTGGTAATGTATTTGTCTATGGCTGAGCATACACCTTGCTCGCAGGAATAATAAACACTGGTTGATAGGGGAGAATGACGTGAATATATAAAAGGAAAGTTTTGTTTGGAATAAAATATAGAACAGCAGTAAAAAAGTCCGTAAAATGAAAGTTCTGCAATAACATTGAAGTGAAGATTCGTTGTATAAAAGTTAAATTATTTTGAAAAGGAAAATTATAATAAATCACTGTCACGTATAAACAAACATTTTATTTCCACAAAAAGACGTTGTTTATAAGTACGTGAAATTTGTAAGATGATATAGTTTGCGGATATATTTGGAAGACGATTCTGCTTAATATTTAACAATATGCAAGATTGTAAAGAAGAGATTCTTGACTGCGGGAAGTCCCATCTCATCGAGGATTCCAGAGTCGACTGATGAGCTGCTGTACAACCGGGATCATTCTGCGGCGGATCGACGGCGAAGCTCGACGCCCGCACACCCGAGAGCAGCGACGACGTACTTTGCGAGGTTCCATCAGGTCAGAGAGAGAGAGAGAGAGAGAGAGAGAGAGAGAGAGAGAGAGAGTCTACACGTAGTTTGCCATTCCCGAAGTTGCTGCGTCAGGTAAGTCCTATGCAACCTTATGAACACTAAAACTGTATCAGCGAAGAAGTTGAGCTAATTTTATTGAAGTAATCCTTATAATAATGTTGTTCGCTCCACTCCCAATAATTTATGGATGAACGCTAGAGTTGTTTGATGCAGAATTTTTCATCGTTAACGTTGGCACTGTATTTTGTTGTAATTTGAAATTTAGATTTTTTTTTAAATATTCACCATAGGAGCATTGAATTTATAAACCGTTAATATATTTTGAAGTTAATAATTTTATTAAAAGAAAGACGAATCTTACAAGATTATTTAATTCAAGACTTTTGCTTATAACATTTCCTGATCACTCAGAATTACAATATTATTATCAGTAATATACAATCTTATATTAAATCGGAGTTGACCAGAGATATTTATAAATAAGAATATTTAATATTAACTGTGTGACAGCTGATGGAAGAAATAAGAAGCTAGCTGGAACAACTGTTTAAATTAGCATATTTGTTGAAGTGAGCAATTTTGAAGTTTTTCTTCTTTAATTTGAAACTAGCTGTCACAATACCTTACAAGGTCCTTTTGTCCACGTCTTACATTTAACACAAATAGCAGTTTTTAAGCAACACTTACGAGGATCAAATAACTGTGAAGAATCATTATTTCGTTATTCTTTTGAAGAGCTAGTTCTACAAAAAAAATAATAGTCAACAGTAAAACTAATACGCTAAAACAATATCTTTCCTATATATTCTTTATAGACAGGAGGGGTCACTGTGGTGTAGTGGTTAGACTACTCGCCCCCCCCCACCAAGGCGAACCGGATTCTATTTTCGACGGGGTCGTCTCCGGATTTTCGCATAAGGGAACCGTGCCTGAAGATGCCGCTGGTCAGCGGGTATTCCCGGGATCTCCCTTTTACCTGCCGTTGCATTCCGGCGCTGCTCCATAATCACCTCACCTCGCTTCACCGACGTCGGTTCTGAAGCCCTCGATGCCAAGAGCCGCCCAATCTCTTCACTCACTCACTATATAGACAGAACATTCGTTAAACACGGAGCAATTATTAGTAGATAGTGAATGTCTGTTAAATATCGTATCGAAATAAACACACTCGATGTCAGTTCAGACTGAGCTTTGTGCGAGGCGATTCATACGAATGTAGGCTGTTAACGGTAAAATGAGCACTTTCGAAATCCCTGCTTAAGATGTACTTGTATACACGTTGTGTGTTATTCCGCCTTATTTCAAATCAACATTGCCATGGGTCTCATCACTTTATTCCTGCGTCGGTCAAGTAAAACTGTGAAAATATTTGTAAAGTAAATATTGTACAAATATGCTTATTTTTACACTTCGATGCATTAAAAAAATAGAAAGCGAGAGAAATAATTTAAGTTTTCACACGTTGTATTCTACGTTAATATACGGAACTACTTTCCCCTCCATCGTAACCAACTTTACTGGGCACACATGACTCAGTGCGCCCGTAAAAAATATGTGCTTGTAGGGCTGTGACTTTTTAATAAGGTTGATTACAAAAGTGCTCACTTTATCGTGAACAGCCTTTACCATCAGACACGGCGATGTGTCACAATAAATGAATAAGTATATCCGGTACTAATATTATGAAATGTACACACAAATAAGTGCACGAAAGTAACTACCTTTTTCTTTTCAAAATTCTTTACGTGAATATCTGAATAGTTCTTCTTTCTTATAATGTCCATAAGTACAATACTTGTTCCCCGCTTTTTAATTCAACCTACTAGCAAGAAATCGTATTACATGCGCACGTTTTGTCATAGATTTATTTTTTTAAATAAAATTTATTGTTACATCTTTGTCACATTCCTGCATTACTTTTACTTATATATACTGCAAATATTATTCTTAAACAACATCCTGAATACCCACTTTATTCAAACGGTTTAGGAGAAAGGCATCCTCTTCCTCTCTCTATCTCTGTACGAGTGTATCCAGTATAGGCTGTTCACGGTAAAATGAGCACCTTTGAAATCCCCGCTTAAGGTCTACGTCTATGCACACTGTGTCTGCTTCCCCCCTATGTAAAATTAACATTACCATGGGCCTCATCACTTTATTCATACGTCGGTCTAGTGAAATTGTGAAATCATTACAAACGTAAATATTTTGCAGCTCTGCTCAATTTTTACACTTCGATGCATAAAAAAATACAGGAAGCGAGAGAAATAATTTAAGTGATCACAAATGGTTACCTAAGACTTTTTGTTCGACTTTAATATATGGAACTACTTTCCACTCTATTATTATAAATTATACTGTACACATGTCACTCAGTTCGCCCGTTAAAATATATGCAGGCAGGGGGAGTGACATTTTCTAAGGTTGATTTCAAAAGTGGTCACTTGATCGTGAACAGCCTTAACAGCGAGACACAGCAGAATCTCAGTAGTTTCGTAACAAACGTGTAAAAACTAAATCTCGCTGTGCTTATTGTGAATAGCCCATTAAACCACAAAACCTGCGCTTCGTTTCCGTACGTACGAGAGAATAATCACCAGTACGACGCCATTTGATGGCGACGCTAACGGAAACTTGTCGCTCCGTTGGACGTAGTCGTCTGCAAACGTCAGCGCAAATGGCGGTCGTTCAAAACACTCGCACCTTTAAAAGCATTTCGCAATGCAGTCCCCAGTTTGTCCAGTAGGTGTCCCTGTAGAAACACGCGTCCCGGCAATGCCAGTGATCGCAATCGCATTTTCCGTTTTTATAATTCTCAGGGACAAATAGTGTGTGCTATCGGCTGACGATCGCATGGCGATTAGTTCCAAAGTTTTAACATTTCGGAACGATATAAGTAACTGTTCCATAAAGGTTATCGAATATTTTTTAATCAAACAGTGACAGGTAGTTCCAAAAAGACAGTCTATTTAATAAACTGCCACTGACACTCAAATAAGTATTTTGTACCTAGAATCAGCGACACTAAGCAAAGTAGTTCACTGGGAATTTTTACAAAATCAGTTGAAGCACGTCACTGAGGAAATCATCATTTCCATTTCATTTCTTTTTTGTAGTTAACACAATTAAATTTATCTGTTGGAAAATGCGATATTACTTTAGTGTTTTACTTTCTCAATATTATAGAATGATATAATAGATGCACATGTTTGTACGATATTACTGGCTGAATGTGATATCCTTTCTTACAATATATTGGCAATGAAGTAATGTGTGAATATTTCATAACTGCAAAAAATCCGGCTTAAATTAAAAATTAATTGTATATAAAATTCATTTTACAGGTGTATAACACTCTCAGATTTAGTAAAATACACACATTAAAAGAATTAAATAGCAAACTTCGAAATGAAGGGGAATGGAAAAGTACTATAGTCAATAATATTGAAATCCATAACATTTTATATCGCTTAATGAAATGCAGAACGTGCTTTTTCGGGGACAATATACAGTGAAAAATTCTTATTTACTGGCTTGTTTCTATAAATAATTACCGTGGAAATTCTTAAAATGTGAAAAATAAAACTAGAAGCAAAGAAGGAGCACGTGCGTAACAACACATTCCGTCATGAAATAGCGTGTTTTCAGGGCACGCGGGCTCGGTCCTGGCTAAATTATATTAACAAGTGTGTTTTCAGGGCACGCGGGCTCGGTCCTGGCTAAATGATATTAACAAGCGTGTTTTCAGGGCACGCGGGCTCGGTCCTGGCTAAATGATATTAACAAGCGTGTTTTCAGGGCACGCGGGCTCGGTCCTGGCTAAATGATATTAACAAGCGTGTTTTCAGGGCACGCGGGCTCGGTCCTGGCTAAATGATATTAACGAGCGTGTTTTCAGGGCACGCGGGCTCGGTCCTGGCTAAATTATATTAACGAGCGAGTTTTAATTTCTACTGAAAAAAAAAAAAGATTTAGTTGCGGGTACCAAACAAATTTGCTTGAAAATGTTCTTTCTTATAGTGAATATCTTCTTCGGCCAACTAATCTGCTGTTACTTCAAACATCTGCTTCCATTCCTTTGAATAAAATAGATCATTTAAAATCATTTGTTGAGTCGCACTAGTATTTTGTTGTTTGAACATCATTTATGTGTGTTAAGTCACACTAATATTTTACAGTACGTTCAACTGATATGTTTGGTTACCGTAAACATTATAAGAATCAAGGTAGAGTCAAATCAGTATTTCGTTTGAAGTTAATAAAGCAATTGGTTACCTAGAACAATATGAAATTTATTTTTCACCATTTGTTGCGGAATAAAATCAGTTTGGTGCAGGAATGGCATTTATGTGGTTGGCATAGGGCAAATCGTGTCATTGAATTGCCGTTGTCCGAAAGGATCGTTCGATGATTTTCTTTTTATAATTTTCGTGACATTGAGGACAGCAATACTGTATGTTGGTGCATTTATTGATGCTTATTAATGGTATAAACAATCCAACCCAATTAAGGAAATTCAACAGAAAAAATTAGTACAGCTGAAGATTTGAAAACATTTATTTATATACAAGTTATATATTGCAATGTTCGAAACCTGCGCAAAGCCATGTTAGTCCAGCCTGCTAATGCGTAGCTTTCGGCTGCCGAATTCCGTGGTTCAGAATACTGCCGCGATTTCACTGTTTTTCTTGTTATAACCGAAACAGGTTTAATGCACATAGAGCAATGCGTATGTTTAGTTAAACGAAACAAAACTTACAATTTTGTGGAAACTAAATATTAACATCACTATAATTTGGTTTTTGCAACAAAATATTTAGTCGCACATATGCAAGAAATTAAATTTGATGGGCCAAATAAACGTTGTTTTATTTAGTAAAACCTTTTTGTCACCGTCCATTTCACAATAAAATTACAGTTCACTTTTTTAAATGAACCCTTCAGTTTCGCAAAACTTTAGATTCCTGATTAGTCAAGGTTCACAAATGAAAAAATTGTTATTATTCTTTCGTAAGATTTTAAACGAAGAGTGTGCTATAGTAATGTTGTGAACTCGAGGGTGAAATACTCCAATATTTGTTCTATTTTCGGGAGCTCGTAAGATCATTAAATTGCAAGGGGTTTATTATTTGCTGATCTGCCAATTTGGTTTTTTAACAAACGTCTCATGTGATATCAACACTTACAAAAGAAGTCAAATAATTTGTTTTATAATTACTTCGCCTTTGCTTTTATGTCAGTGACTGTTGTGATACCAGTGAATAAAATCTTGGAAAAGTTTAATAAATAAAGTATTTTATTCCTTTTAAATAATTGCGAATAACATTAGTGTGGAGTATGTAAGGTAAATGGGGCGGTTGCCACTCCACTTTTCATCTAGCAAAATTATTGCGAATAACATTAGTGTGGAGTATGTAAGGTAAAGGGGGCGGTTGCCATTCCACTTTTCATCTAGCAAAATTGCCCAAAATACAACATTCACACATAAATATGTAAGTGTGCCTTTTTTGTTCTCCTACATATGATATACATTTGTACACAATTTTAACCAAATCGGTTCATTGCTCTTCTGTCTTCCACGAGTTTCTCAACTTACACACGTATGGGGCAATCTAGGTTCTCTTGTTTACATAAAAAAATCTACAAATAAGAAATTATAACATTTTCATTCAAGAGATAGTGAAATATCACAACACGTTTAAGCCGTAAACCGATGTATTGCATATTAATTTTCCATGACTTTTTCAATTTATTGTAGCCACTAGAAATCAACTACGTTTTAAGGTAACATTTTGTAATAGAACACATATTACGGAAAGAGCGAACGCAGACGAACAGACGATATCACCACCGAAACGTAGTTTTGTATATAGGGAAGAAGTGTACAAAATTTCAGGTGCCCGTTTTTGCTCGCGTATCAGCATTTTGACAATATGTGGCAAATTGAGCTGTCCCAAAATAACACTCAGTCATGAACCTACAAACTAGCACACACGTAGGCTTTGTTTATCCTATCGTTTAGAGATGTTGTAGATTCCTGCTAGTGAATGAGTACAGAAACTATAGCCAATCCGAGTTTCTTTCCTTACAGCCGAACTTTGCGAGTTCTGAACGTTATAACTCTAAATGTATAGTGCGTATTTCTTATGAATAATTTGCAGTTATATTGCTTTTGGCAAAATGTTTATCAAAATAAAGTACAGTAATACATAAAAGAGAAATTACGATTCAACAGTTTAAATGTAGTATATTTTTCATCAATTGTGTAATTTGGTATATTACTTCACCAGCGGTGACGAGATGATATTTACACCAGCTGTTTATCGCAACTAAGAGCAAGGTGCGAGTTTTCTTGCATATCACTTCCCTTTTAAAATTAGGTGATTATGAATTTCTGAAAATTCTAAAAATTTTAATTTTTTAAGTCTCTTCTCTTACGCTTTTGCAATTCTGAAGGAAATGCAATAAATGTAGCAAAATATTTGAAGATAAAAATGGAATATTGTAGCAAATCAAGCTGGAATTACCAGATACTGTCTAGCAATATTCTCCCTCTTCGTCATGTAATTATCAATTATAATTATTTATTAAATTAAATTCTGAGATAAAATACCAATAATAAATTTAAATAAAAAACCAATCGAATTCCATACGCTGGCGTGTTTTAACGTCAATTACAAACGCTTAGAAAAAGAATAGCCTAAGAAATTAAGCATTTCATAGTTATTTAAATTAAATAACTAAGTCTGCAAGCTGTCGTGCACAACATTGAAGAATGAAATTGAAATGATTATGTTAGAGACTTTAATGTAATGAAATTTGATTCAAATATTTCATTTTTAAAATACGGTAATTAACGTAAAAAAATTAACTATATATTCAATTAAGAAGATTTTGTAAGTGGATCAGCACAGTTGAAGTGTTAATCAACAACTCGACTACCCATTAACTTCGGGGGTTAGTGCACAACCCGATACCATGTCGTTTACACGCATGTTATGACGTCACAAACATGGCGCCGATGATGTCATATGATTTATACTGTTACCCCATCCCTTTTCTTTTCTTTCATAATCAAATGTGGCATCCGCTGGGATGTGAAGGAGTTTTCGGGCGGTGACGCTTTCGGCATTTATATTCGTTGGTATCAGGATGTACACTTCAGCCCATCCGCTAAAATGTACCACGTGATACCACATACTGTATCGGGTAGTATACTTGAGCCCACCCGCCCAAACGTACTATGCAATTCCGCATGGGGTATCGGGAAGTACACTTCAAACACAACGGGATCATTGTCAATAAATTACTATTTCGCCGCCTAAGCTATCGTATGATATTTGTAAACGACGAATCACAATTTTTGGTAGTTCAGCCACACTTTGTTTATCACGGGTCGTGTATCAGCGAATCACTGTAATGGATGCATATTTCGACCAATTAAAAGTATTGTTTCAACATGATCGCATTTGCTATATAGGTAAATACAATTTGTGCAATATTATACGATATACTGTAAGTAGTTGGCATATGCCGATTCGGGGAAAAGGTTTGGTCACTGTGCCTCCGTGGCTCCAGGGACTCAGCCGCCATCTTGGATTCCGGACTTCTCACTCTGTTAATCCGGTCACGCGATCACCAACTTGGATTCCGTCACGTTGGTAGCCAGTACGCCTCCCTCTTTGTAGCCATTTGACCACCATTTTGGCAGCCAGTATGTAATTTTACTTGCTCATCATTCCATGTCATTTTTTCGTGATCTATCATCCCATGTTGCCTCTCTTGCATTCCTAGAATTTTCTCCGAGTGCTCCAAATTTTTCCCCCTTGCATTCTTTCTTTCTCTTCCTCTCCCTTTCTTTCCTTTTCCTCTCTCCATAACTTTATCACATTCGTTTGTCATTTGTTTCCGAGTGCCATATTGATTTACATCTGTTGTCAATTGTCTCTCACCATTGTTCGACCGACATCTTAGTTTTTGTTTGTCATGTATTGTAAAGTTTGTCTCTCACATCCGGTCGATGCTATCTTGGTTCTATACTCGACTGCTAGGGGCACTGGTGTCGCTCTCATTGGATTAGTCGCTACACCGCCACCTGGGTTATATAGTTTGCTGCTAGGAGCAATGGTGTCGCTCGACTGATTATTCATATTCGTTCGACAGGAATATTGGTTCTGGAGTTGGCTGTTTTAGAACTCAAAATACCATCTGGAATAGCGCGGGATCGAACTGCCAGACTAACCCCTCACACCAATCCGCTATCGTGATATGCGCTGGACCAGAGTTTATACGAAATATATATGGCTTGGAGACGAATAAATATCTTGTCAGTCATCAAAGACATTTATTTTTAAGTTTTACATTTTTAAATATTTATTGCAAGTTTTATATTTTAAGTAATTATATTTTAAGTATATTTTTATCTCATATAAATTTTAAGTATTTTATTTTTTACTTTCATTAATTTTTTAGGTATTTACGTATAATATTTCTTTTTCCTATCCCAGGCGTTTTTAATTATTCAAATTTGGATGTAATAATTTTTTTTACTATCCCAGAAATAAATTGTTATTATATTAAATATATTTATTTATTATTCACAATTGACTTATATAATTTCTAAGTATTTTTTCGGTACATTTTTATTATTTAGTAATTTAACTTATATAATTTTTAAATATTTTTGCTGTAGTCATAATTACTTTCTAAGAATTTGTTCTTAATTAGGCATGATTATTTATTAAGTTTTTTTAAAAGTATTTTATTTATATGTAGGGACTAATTTCTCGTCTTTAGTCAACATCCACTTCACTTCACTTAATATAATTTAACTTTATCACTTGTTTGTGGTCATGTAACCCCTAAATAAATCAAGTTACATATAAAATACTGCCATTGTCTTCAAGGGTCGTCTACTGTAAAAAATGCCATAATACAGACACTAAACACAGCCTAAGGAAAAAAAAATCCGCTGTTTTACAACCCAGCTGCGTCGTGAAAACATTGTTCAAAATGTTGAACGTGCTTCATTTGTATTTGCGGCTATCGTTTTGAAAATGTCTGTCTCATACACAGGAAACAAGACAAAATATACTTTTTAGGCGAAGGAACATTAATATCCATGACTATCCGACTACCTGATGTGAAAAAGCATATAAGTAAGTTTAATGACGCATTACGTACAGACGCGGGCTATAGGTAATAAAAATTAAATGTTGGTTGTCGACATCCCTTGCATTGTCCTAGCGGCACTTGTGACATGTCACAGCCAGCCTGTGGAATCAGCGAGGGCAAGCGTAGTACTGCACTGTGCAAAGACGCGTTCCAGTCCGTGGGATAGACGTAGAATGCTTAAAGGCTGTTCACAGTAAAGTGAGCACTTTTGAAAGCTCTCTCATTTGGAATAATAGTCGATAAATACATTTTATTTAAGCTTTAGGTGTTAACTTCACGGTACTGTGGAATGTACACATTGCGTTTATTACTCACATGGCAATATTTACTTAAAAAGGTGGTTAAAGTGTTAAATATGTCTGAAAGGAAAAAGTAACTGGAGCTTCTAAAGTGCTCACTTTACCGTGAACGGCTTATACTTAGCTGCACCGTGTCCAAGGCTGCGACGTATGAGTTAGCTGATGCATTTTATTACAGACAAATTCACTATATTTTATGCATGAAAAGAGGTTATAATTTACGCACTGTTAAAAATAAATTGGCTTACGGCCATTTATTCTTGAAGTAAGGGGGTTTAGGGGTCGTAGCTATAAATGAGGGGTTTATTCACGATATGTAACACAGACAATACAACACTGTATGTGGTACTGAAACGGGGAGCTACTCTAATTGATTCTATTTAAATAAAGTTATTATTACATGTTAAGTTATGAGCACCGCATTACTAATTATTTTGATATCTATGTTTGACAGTCACCCCCTGAAACATGATGCCGGAGGCTGTTTCTAGTAGTACGGATGACGTCGGACGGACAGACCCGTGTCTGTGCCCTTCCCTGTAGTCTGGGACCGGTCGTGGAAAGATGCGGCGGCCGATATCGGTTGCGTCGTTTAACATTTAGATATAGCTGGCTTCTTTCCCTGGTTGCTGGAGGGGGTTATAACTGTTGGTCCTTGTCGCAACTGCGTAGATGCAATCCCTGGCGTCCTGGTTTTATTCTGCAGGTGTGAGGGCGGTTTCAGAGTGGGAAATTATATCAAAGTCCATTTATAACAGTACTCGTACATTTGGAAGGAAAAAAAGCATACCTAATGAAATTTATTCACACACCCGCACACATACAGCACCATACAAAAAGTGTCACGGGTCGATGCCCTATACATGCATATATACAGGTGCGTGCTTTTAAATAACGAGAAAATATATTTCTGTCATGTGTGAAGTATGTTCACTTATCTGATACATTTATTTCCGCGATGTATTTTTAACAAATTACACTTGAGTATACTCACATGCTACAAATTTTAGTTACGATTGCACAAGTACATTTCATATTTACTGTTGTAAAGGCTGTATATTAAATTCTATTTTATGTTAATATGCATATTAAGGGTCAACAATAAAATAATCTCAAACAGTTTTGAAATAATTTAATTTTAGTATATGCTGAATACCTTCAAAACATGTGCTATCTGTATTCTGCTCTTAGTATTAATTATTTTTGCATGCAAACAGATTATTCACAGGTAAAATTTATATTCTAAATTTTTCAAAAGCAAAAAATTTCACTGGTTAAGTAGGACTGTAAAAGTACGAGCGTAATATAAACGAGTTATCATGCAAGATGCAAAATATATAACATAATAAAACAGTATGCACTATCGTACCTCCAAGCCATAAATTTCCGCCCGAAACTCTCAAATTGTAAATGTTCTTCAAACCTTAACGTATAAACAAATAATATTAAAATTAAATTTTTTTTACGGCCTACAGACCTCATTTTAATAATTAATTCATGTAGACCTTTAGACAGCAGAAATGCTCGTAAATATCTTTTCTACTATTTGACCATACATATAATATTTTTTATTATTTCAGAACATAGTCATTTATAATTTACTTTCAGAAGACTTTACAAAATAAATTCACTGCTCTGAAAAATATGTTTAAGGAGTACATTACGGTAGTCCACGTGCTAACCGGAGCTGCATATTACACGACAGATAATTGTAAAAAATAATTCTGACAAAAGCTGAGTACATTATTTGAATAATAGTGCATTGTATGGTATTTTTTGTGGTGGAAGTCACCGAACCACATGTGTCATTCTTTTTTTAAATGATACATTTGAGCACTCTCGTACAGTAGCCCTTTGCAGCTTCGACTAGACTCCTCTCCATTGCGTACCGGACACGATTCTCGGCGGGTTCATCATGGATTTTTTTCGTTTGAGCTTGAGCGGTTTTCTCGGGTCTTAATTGCATTAACTATGTATTTTGTGGACACATTTAGTTAAGTACAGAACTTTTTTTCCAATAGGCCACTATGCATTTACATTGACGACACCAAACATAAAGTATTTAATATTTTACCAATAATTTTTCTTAATCAAAACATTTTAAATGTTGACTTTTAAGAAATTCATAACTCACAATTTTAATCACAGGCCTTTTGTTATTCAATTAATGCATTACCGTCGCTCATGCCCTAAAAAAACTACAATATCCTTCAATATATATTAATCTCAATATATACGACTTTGTTGTAGGTTATAGTCGTTTATGCAGTTTGCTATTCACACTCGTATTGTATTTGTGCGAAAATATTATGCCAACGCACTGCGCAGGGTCTGTTATGCAGATAACTAGACTATTGAGGCCATGTACCAAAGTCACAAGTGGCCTGCTTGCAACAAACCTGGTACCGAGGTACTGATGAGAAATGTACTCCACCTTTACAGGTCTTTGCATGTCTAAGTAAACTGTCGGTACGGTTGATCTGCTTACCCACATGTCACACAAATATGACATACAACAGGGATTCGTGGCGCAATTAAAGCGCTCATGTATCCTTGCATTGCGGCTGTAGGCAAATATCTTATCACAAAAGTGACACTGATGACGATGTAGTGGTTAAGGCAAAGACTCTGACAGACCTGTTTGAGAGTTGTGAGAGTAGGTGCTGGAGTTAAAGAAGCAGGTAACACCGACAATGGTGTTCTAAGTACCTCAGACGAAGAGGTCAATGATGCTGCTGGTACCACTCCCGAAGAAGTCAATGGAAACACTTCTGTACGCAGCCCATCCGAATAAGTCGATGGTGGAAGTAGATGCCAGTAGTGATGTAGGTGTCACAGCTTAAGAAGTCGATGGTAGCACTGAAGTAGGTGATTCATCCAAATAAGTCGATGGTGCAGTCGATGAACGCCTGAAGAAGTCGATGGTGGTGGAAAAACAGGAGACATCTCACTCTAAGAAGAAATCGATGGAGAGAAAGCTTTATTGGGAAATATCCACTCCACTTTAGCGTAACTAGCCATGGATTACCTGATGTAGAAGCTAGCCGAGACAATGTATCTCTCACGACAGCCATTGTCGAACTTGGCCTCTCAGCTGACATCCCTTACTGCTTATATTATACCCGTATCCAAGCCCTATGATGTTATATTGACATTGAACAAATCGTATAACACCGAGTTGCCACATGACTGCAGCTGGCCAATAACATGCAGGCGCTGAGACATCACACACAGGCATGGAAGCAGTTCTTGTTCAAGTTTAAAACAATGGCAAGAGCAGTATTAGTCGCTCTGCACCTGCACAGTGTTAGGTAACTGGAGTCTGCACATGTACGTGGTTCCAAATCGTTTTCACAAGTTGTATAGTGTCAGATAGCATAAGGCTGCACATAGCAATGCTAGCTTTTTCACATGCTTGCACCTGCACAGTGTCAGGCACCTGAAGTCTGCATGTGCTTCCATGTCATTGTCACAATCTGCATAGTGTCAGATGACCATGTGCATGGGAAGAGCTGTATTAGCATGTCTGCATCAGCAGATGTCTGGTAACAGAAGTCTGTAAGTGCTTTCATGTCATTTTCACAATCTGCATAGTATCAGATGACCATGTGCATGGGAATAGCTGTGTTAGCAGCTCTGCACCTGCACATAGCTAACTATCTGTAACCCAGTATTGTGTATAACGATAAACTAGAATAAAACGAATTCAAAGTAAGGTAAACATATATTAACTATAAAAAACAATACATATACATATCACCAGTTAAAAATATCATTAGTAAGTCCTATTTCAGAATTTTCTTATCATCGACCCAAACATTATAGCGAGCAGGGAAACCCCACCACTCGACATGGGCCCTTCTATTACACTGTTTCAGCACCCTTTCCGTCAAAATAATGCATGGAAACTTTGTAGGCTGGATCTCCTCAGTGCATAAAATGCCATGGATGGGTAAGGTGTTCAGATTGTCGATAAAGTAGGTTCTCAGAGCATAGTTGCATATACTTCGCACACGAAACAGTTTAGGGCTCCAATTCGCTGTTAACTATTTCACAAAGACACCTTTCTGTTTGGAGATGTGCACCAGGTCTCCTACCTTAGCTTTAGGCTTGTGGGGGCCCTTCTTCTTTGGAATATCATACACAGTCCGAACCAGGGATTCGTCCTTGACAACTTCAGACTTTGAACTTTGCATTGTAGAATTCCTTGCCCTGGCCAGTTTGCAAATTGGTTAGTGCGTGTTCTTCACTCAACACATCTGCCATGGGCTCAGTGATATCATGCACATTCTTCAACTTGATTGGCCTGGCCCAGGACAATTTGCTATAGGCATCTGTGACTGTCATCGTATTTGTAGTTCTTGTTGACTTGAGCATATGGTATCATCTCCATGAGGTCGGCTTGAAACAGATAATTCATCCCACAAATCATGACCCTGCGTCAGATGTAGTTGTGCTTAGTTGACCCATTTGGTTCGTGGGCGATATATAAACGATTCATCATATGCAGCCTGCCTCCTTAAGTTCTTTGATGATTGAAACTATCTTGTTGGTGTGGGAGTAATTTCTAATACTTTGCGAAGCAAGCAGTATCTGCAGCCTAACGAATAGCTTGTTTGGGCCATGCCAGAATATGTAGTCAATGTTCTTGCAGTCATCTGTCTTCTTCAGATCTTCGTAGCTTTTTAGTGCTAGGCCACTGAAGAGGTCTGTGAGAATGTCGATCTTTTGTGATCTTTGTCCTTATAAACACCTGTCTCGGGATTGTTACCTTAGTAAGGTGAGTGCATGAGTTCGAGCAAAGTCTTGTATTCAACAGGTGAGATTCTGCAAACTACCTGGGCTCCTTGCGAAATAGAAGTTCATAAAGCCCGAGTGCGCCTTGTGTCTTATAATCGCCAACTCGGATGATCTCACCTTGTAGACATTCTATTTCATCAGCACTGAGGAACCATTTATCATTTTGCTTGTATACACTGTATGTTGTATCATTATTACAAGATATGTATGATCGTAGGTACTGTCTAGCCAGAGCATTTGATTTCAGGGCTTTCTTCTGTACCTTTTCCTGTATGTCAAATCAACAACCCATCCATTGTCCTTATCTGTCTGTCCATCATCAGGTTTTCCTTCTTCATAGGCTCAGCAGTATTATGGACTTCAGTCTTCACAGCTACGGGTGCTTCATCGTCCTCCCTGAGTACATCGAGATGGCGAGTAATGGGCTTAAAATAATATTCGTTTATAAGGTCGCATGAAATTTTGGCTCTCTTGGTGAGCAAATAATTGAAGCGAACATACTGAATCACCTCATGTAAGTCGCTGGCAATGTTGCCACCATACTGAATATAAATTGTTAGTTTTGCTCTATTTTATAGGTTTATCTATGAGTCTCTGCCAAAATTCTTTCTATAGTGCCCAGGCGTTCGCTGCACATATCCAATATGTCCCTGCTGTGATTTTGAATAAATGCTTTTGTAGCAAGGTGGGAAATCAACATTTCAAATGTTTGCACTATGGAATATTTAAGAAATTTTAGTTTCTCTTAGTTTTGTACAGATATCACATTCAATCTGTCGGTAATATTACTTTGAACACTCGACACATACTCGTCCATGGCAACCTTATCATTAACAATTCCTGTCTTCACACAATCTATCTTCTCCTCAAGCTCTAACAAAAAGTGAGAAAGAATGTGTATGTTCGGCCAACATACTGTGTAATTCAGAGATAAAGCCAATACCAGTTTCAAGAATGATTTTTTTTAGCAGCATTTTCAAAATGTTTGTGTTCGCCAATGTTTTGAATTTTATTTTTACCAGAATCACAAGTTCCGCCATTTCTTGGTACAAGACAACCTCCATATTCGTCTGTGTCAAGGGCCAGTTTGAGGCTACTCTACCCGAATTGAGATATGCTCTAACTCATTCTCGATGGTCAACAATGAACGAACTGATCGAAATCATGTCAGTACTTTCCATTATATAGAAACTAGTCTTTTATGATTACCAAAAATCTGCACTTGTCTTTCCAGCATAAGGCACACATATCTTTGAAATTTGATAAAATCATATCCTAATTGATGTGGTCGTTGTTCACATGTCGCAAATACATATCGTCCAGCAAAACAGCACCAAAACATTAGCATTATCACGAAGCAGTTGTTTGGGTATGCACGAATAAGTCTGGCCAAGGTAAACGGAGTCCACATGCAAGTGTCATCCCATATTAAAGTACAACTGTATAAAAGTCTGTTTCTCGCAGGCAATGTCATCGAAGAAAAATATTGAGTTAGTCACTGCTCCACTCGGTGGAACAGTGGCTTCATTATCGCTGCAAGTAAAATAACCCAAGCTTTCCACAGCTTGCAGCATTCATGCCAATCTCTGGTAGTTTAGTTAATGGAGCGATTCGGAGTATAGGTACATTTTCTGGAACCTAAGGCTCAGTTAGTTCTTCCAACACGCTCATTAGGATACATTTCTTGCTGCAACTCAATGGTCTCGTGATGTTGCACCTCACTGTTATGGAAATAGGCTCCCATGTCGCAATTAGTGGAAAATACCTTCATCTTCAGCATGAATGTGTATAGGTAAAGTAACATCTTGCTTGACAATATGTATGTTAACACTACTATTTTGTGGAGAGTGCGGTAAGTGCAGTGAGTGCCGTTAATGTGGTGAGTGCAGTGCAAAGTGCAGTGCAAAGTGTGGTGCTGTTTGTAGTTGCAGAGAAACAGAGCTACGTGTTTTAGAATGTCTCTTCAAAATATAATTCTGTGTAAACTGCCTCTTGCCGAATTTGCATTGAAATGACATTCTTGAATTTTTCATTCTGCAGGTTGTTATTTCATGTCGACCCACATTGCCCAGAGCTGTGAATTTTGTACAGCAGAAGCGACAAAGCAGATGCAACATTGGCACTTTACATCTGTTCTGTTCCAGGTCTATAATGATACTGAAATGAAAATGTATAAAATGAGCATATTCATATTTTTCTCAATCAGTTCACCATGATGTCTCGAAGAGGCAAGACTGTATCCGTGAGCAGGATCGTCGATATGCTGATCAACAATCTACCATTTGATACAAGTTCTGCAGGCCGGGAACCAAGCTAGTCGAAAGGCTGTCACATGGTAACAGAGACATCAATGCACTGGACGAGGCATGCAAGGAACATAACATCACCTATTACCTATTACCAACACAAGGGTCTGGAAACCCAACAGCAGGCAGACAAGCTACTTGCACAGAAGGCCGAAGAGATTAAAAAATCATATGATAACAGGCTCGTAGTATTAAATAGCACTGTTGGGAGTTTTCAACACGATATAGGCCAAAGTGAAGATGGGCATAGGTGCAAAGAGCAAGCGCAAGGTGCAAGTGAAGTGAAAAGGAGTGAAAAAATAAATAAAAATACTCCAGTCCAAGAAAAATCTACCGCCAGATTTTTCCTTTACTTTTACCTGCACTTAGAGCCCTTGGGGGTCTAATTGGAGCCGCGAGTAGTATCATCCGAGCTGTCAACACAACATCGAACGAGCGGAAGCAGTTGTCCGAGGCCCAAAGACATAATGATAATATGGAAGCTATTGCTATGGGTAAAAAAATGGCAAAGGCCTCTACCTAAGGCCATACCCAGTAGGAGGTGGAAGTGTGCAAAAGCGATGCCGCAAGAGGAAGCACTAATGAAATCTATACCGAAACGACTGCTCGCGAACGTGGATTTGGAACTGTTAGCACACAAATTAAAGATACCTAATTTAGAGGGGTGTTCATGCGAGATGCTTAGCCCTCAAAACTAAAATGTAAAGTGCACTATAATTAAACTGTACAATACAGCCAGGCCCGGTATGTACGGGGTAACTTATGCCAAATGTGCATATACTAATGACAGTTTTGGGAATTTGCTTCATCCACCCGAACTGCGATTGTACATGAGAAATTGCAAACTGACTTACATTTATGAGATGGAGGAGATGCCGATTACATGTAACTGTGGGCACTTATATCTTTGCTTCCTGGTTCGCTCGTACAAATAATTGTATAAAATGGGTATACACAGAGAGCAAACCATCAGTCATATCGATAACACTTACCTTGATGAGCCCTAGCTCAAGCTCTATGTGGTATATTTTCCACCATTTAACCTCGAGTGGGAATGGAGCATACGTTCGGTCGACTTTCAAAACCTACAATTCGATATTAAACACTGATTAAAAAAATCCAAGATGTATTTCATGAAAAGTGGTATTGTTCCCCATGAGCTCTCCCGAATTAGACAACATTGCAAGGTATGTCGAAGATCCGCTGTCTGCGACACAGAATTCGCACTACAAGGAAATTCTAATACTCTGAAGAGCATTATCAGAAGCAGCGAATATATCGACTTTGCGAAACCGGATTCCATCGCACCAATGCAGGGGTCCGAGCCACACGTATACGAAGTTGGAAAAACACATGTTTTTCGTGCAGCCTGTAAACATCTTGACGGTCAACATGATACGAATAAACTGCAATTTGACGAGTAGTCTGAATGGCAGGCCGAGCAATATGCTGTACGAGGCTTTCGCCGATGGTTCCTCTAGGTTATAAGCTGGTCGTGTACTGCAAAGCATCATTTACGTTCCAGTCGTCGCCAAGAGAACACACACACAGTGGTAGTGACAGTCGTCAACCAGCATGGAGAGGTTTGTGAATTTCCGAAATGAAGAAATCGCCCTACACCTGCATTTTAGAAGAAGGGAATAAGATTTACTCCGACGAGAAGCTATAAAAAAAAGCAGCACATCAAACCGACAACCAGTATGTCAGAGGTTTCCAAGGCATTAACAAGTGTTAAAGAGAATTTTCTCTGCTGTCTCAGCTACGAGGTCGATCGTTATAGAAGATTCCCTAAACATCGAAGAGCCAGCTATTATCGAAGACAGCATAACGAAGGTGGAACTTCATGCATACCAACCTTTGCTAATCGCACCATACACACTACCATCGGAAGTTCGAATAGCGGTCCAATACCAAGGTATGTAGACTCTTCCTTGCCAGTCTATCCTGCGAATTAGGGCGACTCTGACGAAAGAAGGTGGAACCAACCCCACATCGACAAAAATAACAAGAAATGTAATTCTTCACCTGATATATCGCATCGCATACCTTCTTAACTGCGTCGAGGTGAACCAGTCGCGAGATGTGGGCATTACCTCAACGATCAAAAATTACCTTTTGATCATGCCGAATGGACTGTCTGCAGCCTAGATGGCCGGTGGGGAATCGAAGATGACTACAGTGTTCCTATGTACCTTGGAGGCAAATTCGAAGTATGTGTTCCCCTCTCCATGCTATTGGGATTTTCCGAAGACTACAAATGAATTATCTTCAATTCGAAGCAGGAACTGGTGGTTATCCTTGCCAATATGCATGTGTACACCACCTATGGTAAGGGAAAAAACCTGGAGGCAGTGGAACTGAAGGTACACTCTATCGAATGGATGCTACCACATGTGCAGTTGAACACTGCAGAATGCATAAAAATGTTGAAGAATGTGGAAGATGGCAAAAACATCGATGTGGCTTTCAGGTCGTGGAGTCTCGAGACATACCCCGGATTGCCGGTAAGCCATTGCATCAACAGGATGGGAAATTCCAACTTAGCTTCTGAGAAACAGAAGTACATCATTGTTGGGATACACATCGGAAGACAACACGATGTGAGAGTGAGACGTTCGCAGTTCGACACATGTCATATAGAAGATGTGAAAATATTTTTGAGTAGCGAAAGCTATCTGTACGTGGATTGGAACATGAACTTTGAAAATGGACTGTACCTGCTGGCAAATCAGATGTATGCTCAATTCCAATCATCGTAATATGGACGCACCCAATACGCGATATTGAGCCCTGATACATTCAAGTGATTGGCCTTGCTCATGGTATTCAATGTGAGTTTACAGAATGAATGTATTTCTTCCAACGTAATCTACTGCAAAATCGAATTCACTACTCATTGAAATATTCCTGTCAACACGTATGCATTCTGCCTGATGCTTCAAGATCAGTTTGTATCGTACAATTGCGGAGATAAGACCGCCCAAATACTGTCGTGAGCACAGCTGAGAATATATAAATACACTGTAATCTTCAAGGTTACTTGAGACAGAGCAGCTACATATTCAAGGTGATCGCAGTATCCTACGATGACAATGGCAAAATTTGCACATACTCCTCCTATCGCCCCCCTTTTTTATTCGTGGAATTTCTTGGATGAGAAAAACAAGAAGTCGTATGACTGGCTGACCAAGTAATGACACGGACTGGAGTGGGATGAAGGCCAGATTCGTACCATTAGGTGGGAAACATGCTGCGCGACTTGCTGATGTAGTATCTGCAAGGTCTGGTTTACCTTGCAGGGCCCGAGCAGAAGAAATGACTTAGTGACTTGTGTAAAAACCAAATTGAAATTATTGATGTGCAATGCGAGTCCTTCGCTGCACAAGCTGGCGAAACTTACGACGACCAGCACCGACACATCTGCGACAAGTCAGAACCTGTCTGGACAGGCACATGGAGGAATGCACAGCTTCTTCACAAATGGCTTGCCTTATCTTTGGACCGTAAATATGCTGCATTTTACTGGACACGAAATTGAAATCGTCCGACTCGAAGAAGATTAATAAAAATTATTGATTTTTTTGCTGATTATGTATATTTTACTATGTGTACAATATGTATTGTGTAAACTATATGCTGTGTTTTACTAAGATACACCTTTTCATAATATTTTTAAAAACGAAATATAATATTAGTATTTAAATAAAAGAATATTTTAAGTTCTTACTTGGTCGGGTGATGACTAGAGTGTGGTGACTTAAGTGAAGTTATGTTAAGTAATGGCATAAGCCAATAGGCATTTGGAAAAACAACTTACAAGTTCTAACATTACATTACACAGGGGGAGGAAATACTCAACATTCAACATAGGGTGTATACGATTATTCTAAGTTCAGCATGAGTAACAAGTCTCTTCATGTAAATAACATACTTAGCCTGGGACAGAAGAAATTATTATATGTGAATAAAATACTTAAAATTTATACGTAAATGAAAAGTAAAATAGTTCAGTATTATATAAGTTAAAAACCTGAATAATAACAAAAATATTATATATAAATAAACAACTTAATAAATTATATAAGTTAAATCGGAAATTCTAATATGTAATGGAAAAAACACAAGATATTTATTCCTCTCCAAGCTATATAATTCAATTAACTCTTGCCCCAGTGCGTGTCATGATAGCCTAGTGATCTAAGGCGTTAGTCTGGCAACCCAAGGTCAGACAGTTCGATCCCACATTATTCCAGATAGTATTTGGAGTTCTAAAAAAAAGCAGTGCCCCTAGCCGTCAACTCCACAACCAATATGCCTGTCGAAGAAAGGTGAGTAATCAGTCGAGCGCCACCAATGCTCCTAGAAGCAAATTCTAGAACCAAGATGGTAGTATAGCGACTAATCGAATGGGAGTGACAACAGCGCTCCAAGCAGTGAACTATAGAATAAATATGGCATCGACCGGAGGTAAAAGACAAACTCTAAATAAATGACATACCAAAAACCAAGATGGCGGTCAAGCCATCTTGGTGTCAAGTGTCACCATGTCACGTGTGAGACAAATTACATGTAAACAAATATGGCGGTCGGAAACAAAGGACAAACGAATGTGAGGTAGAATATGAAAGAGAAAGAAAGTATGCAACAAAGAAAAAATATCGAAATCGGAGAAAACCCTCGGAAGGCGAGAGATGCAACTTAGTATAATTGGTCCTGAAAAACGGACAAGAAATGATAGAGCATGAAAAACGGCATACTGGCTGCCAACATTGAGGTTCAAGATGGCGATCTACTGGCTACAAATCGCGTGACCGTCTTTACAGAGTGGGAGGTCCGGAATCCAAGATTGAGCCCCTGGAGCCACGGAGCCATAACTACCAGCCCTTGTCCCCGAATCGGTATATGCTTACTACTGCCGTATCGAATATCCAATTATTAATTACAAATGTTAAAGACTCGTTAACTGCTAAAGAATCCTGACCTAACATTAACTACTTACAATCAGTCAAGCGACACCAATGCTCCTAGAACCAAGATGGTAGTATAGAGACTAATCGAACACTATTTATTGCGCAGGATACTCCCAATTCTAATTAAACATATCAACACTTACCTTTACCAAACATATCCCTTTGCTGCCATCATTTAATGCCACACTCATACTCGTTATCCGACGTCGAACAAATCATTTGCACCATATATTTCTATGTTAGCTCCGTACACTGTTCTATACTACTTCATTTTATATATTTCATACTGTTTTATCACTATATACGGTACGTATCCATTTTGTGACACTCTGATGCGTAATATAATGGACTCTGAACACATTAACTACTGCCTTATTTACTCTATGAATGGAAGGAACGGACAACTAGGCATGCATTTTTAACTATTATACAATACCAAGAAGCATAGACTCCTACAACTAACGAAATAAAAAATACTCAACTGTTGCAAATTACTAATACAGGTTCTTGCTTTTTTTTTTTTAAGTTCTTCCAACCTAATCAAATATATGGCCTACGTCCTGACATCAATAACTACGTCACACATATAAACAATCCTGTGGTATCGAAATATACGTTGGCCCAACTTCGGTACCCTTCAGATTCTGTAGACGTCAACGAATTGTCGGAGAGAAGTAAGACAAGGAATGCACGGAAAACTGCTAATGCGTGCAGAACTCCGCATACAGTCAAGGCTGCATCACTGAAACTGCGATGAAAGCGGATTTACTCCTCAGCCAAGGGTGTGTTGTTTTTCTCCGAGAGCACGCTTACACCACGAAAGATGGAACGAATGCTAACCGCTGTAATTTTAGACGTAAAACCGGTACAAACCTAATGATGCAGCTGTCCTGTTTTTTAGACGGCAGCCTGTTCAAGAATTTGTACTTGTTACTACAATGGTGGGTGCCAAGTGCCGAAACTCCGGTATACCTTAATGTACCGAAGGTTTGGAAGCTAAGAAGAAAATGTACCAGAAAATACTGGCGCTACGGGAATTTTTATGTGAAGTGTACTTGTAGGATTTCTTGAACCCCACAGCGAACAGGATACTTAAGGTTCTAAGCGAGACCCACTCGATTATATATGAATAATGCAAATTCTCAGTAAAAATGAGTTACCGGCAGTTCTCTATAGTCACGTCACATGCAAACTGAGAGCTGTGTGTACCAACGACAGTGCTAAGTGTTTCAGAGTACTTGCTGAAGAAACTACAGATATTTTAGGAATGGAATAGCTGTCTCTCTGCGCGCGGCACGTGGAAGAGAGTGCACGAAATACTAGGGAATATTTCCTCCAATTTGTGCCTGTTACCGATGTCACTGGAAAAAAGGGTAAGCAGAAACCATTTTAGAAGCATTAAAATTATGTGGGTTATGAGGCAACATTCCTCCGAGGACAAGGACAAGGCCATGATTGAGCTGCTTCCATGCGCAGCCAGTTCAATGGAGTACACGCTCACATCACCAGTGTTCATCCCCTCGCTACACTGTAGCTCACGTCATAACCTTAATTTAGCTGTAACATATGCCTGTTCTGCTCGAGTAATCCGAAACTGTATGGGTATTGTAGGCTATATCTACACATTTTTTTTTTTTAAATATCCTTAGCGACTCAGTGTTTTAAAATAGTCAAGAAGGACCGGCCACTTTATTTCTCATAACCGAGTGATGAAACATTTTTATCGCTTCATTCGTTCATCATCAGGGGAGGTAACATGGGGAAATACAAGACCGGGTTCAATTCGTTATTACCGCCCGATTCGCATTACTTTTTTATAAAAGATTTAGGTCATGTCAGGAACGAAGAAATATCCGTGAAGTAACATATAAATAATCTGGAGCATACAGTTGTCATTTGTTTGACATTAAAATTTGCCAACGAATTAACATAATGTCGATAAACTAGTGAGTCGCTCAAAACTACAGTACGTTTAACGCGTATTCCATGCTTACATATGCTTCCTAGAATGCTTTATTAATATCTAATACATAATTGGTTCAAGGCAAAATTCTATGGAGTGTGAAAGCTGACGGGATGATAAAAATTACATCTCAATGAAAGAAAGAAATTCATGCTACAAACAGTTAAATATAAACTAGGATTAAATGTTGATGTACCAAAATAAGGGCGTGTGACGTGCAACACCGGAAATGCTGACAGACTACTTTACCAGAAACCTGAAGAACTTCACGAGGCAAGTGATTTTACTGGTCTTACTGATCGAATTTCTGTGATTCTTCACGCATTATCTATCCGATGCAAAATTAAACTGGCATATTTTGCGAAGTATAGTATGAAGATACCAGTAGACATACATTCGATATTACATGTTATATGCTGTGCAATAAGTGTTGCTTCACGGACCTGTAATTGTTGATGAGTGCATTTTACCAATGAGGGAGTTAAACGAAATATGTACAAGAAGAACCCAATAAAGATATTCGAAAATTTCGATAATCGCATTAAGGAAGCCATCCCGTCAGAATAATCTGCCTCGCTTGTTCCTCAGGCTAATAGCTTCATTTGATCCCGATTTATCAACATTACGTAAATTTTGAAGTGAAAGTCTAAAATCATTCTATCAGAAAATTTTAATGAATTCAAGCAACTCCTGCAAGAAGGAGGAGTTACGGATAAAAAGAAAACCCGTGCTAATGATGGCTATAATGAAGCACAACTTGCTAAAGTACATTTCTTCGAAGAATAAAAAACAGGAAAAAATGGAAAACAAGAATGAGTGAGGTAAACAAGGGAGAGAGGATTGAAATGACGAACAATTTGGAATATAGGTGTCAAAATTGGTAAATTATAAAGAACACTAAAATATGAACATTTTCATTTGAAAACCTATAAAATGTTTTACATGTTTAATGCTACATGATGAGCATAGACTAGTGATTTCGTCACTGGCGACGACTGTGTGTATCGCGTAGTTGCCAGAAATCATTACGTAGCTACTGATATTTTTAAATCCACCTTAACGAAAATTTTCAGATGATATATCGTGTGTTTTATGATTCCGTCCAGAAATAGCATTTCTATTGATGAAATAAGTGAATGCAGAACGCCTATGTGGTCGTTAAAACAGCATTCTTAACAAACGCCCAAAAGGGGCGTGGCTGGCACTGCCATGCCATGGGATATCCCACGCCCCTCGCGTTTCCTCATCCGCCTTAGCTCCGATTTTTCATATTTTGCTTTTAAGTCTGCTTATCTTGGAAATATTGTTCTTTGAACTACTCTTTAGGCCAGGAGGTTAATTGATGGAGGTCTCGTTTACTACCGTGACATAAATTTGCATCATAAGATGGGATGGGACATGAATAAGCATTATAGAGTTTAATCGTCCTTTCAAATGATGTGGTAGCTAGTAAAAAAAACCAAGAAAATTATATCCTACTAAATTGCTTCTACTATCCATTAGATAAAATATTTTACCAGTGTAATTTACTGCTGCAGAGATATTTATAAGGCATCTAAGCTACGTGATGGATTTTGATGTGGTTTTCCCCATAATTTAGAGAATTTCTTGAGGAGAGTTTATGTATATAATAAATTAATATTTAATATAAGGGGAGTAGCGAAATGTTGACTTTTCTAATCAAGTCAGGATAATCCACTTTTCGGGAGTTTACATAGCTTACGCTGACTAAGCCATGAGAGATATACCAAATTGATGTACTACAGAATTATAGATCTCAAAAAGGTCTAAAAAAGTACGCGATAGAATATCTTTATCATACCAAAGTAACAATTTTTGTGTTTTAAAATTTGAATAAAAATAAGGGTTTATTTACGAAGACTGTTTGTACGACACAGCAATAATCCTATGTTAGTTACCATGAGCATTTAGTGTATATACTTGCTGTAAAAATAAACAACGCCATATTTATAAATCGCACCCGAACGAGACCGGGTGGGGGGGAGTGGTCGCTAGTTTTGTTATATATCTGACAAAACTCCTTGTGGGTTTTATTACGTTTTATTTATATATTTTCACTACAGCCACTCTTTGCTCGTTTTTTGTGTTCGTTTCATGTCTTATTTGGTTTTCTGTGTTGCGTATCAATGGAGAATGTTCTAACTATTTCACTTAATCATTCTCTACCATTGCATGAATCTTTTATAAAACTCGCCATTCATAGGGTGAATTATATAAGTATGTATATACTGTAGATAGACTATACAGGAAAGGCAAGGACATTGTGGAAGTAAAGTTTTTTGTGACACTGTGGCACACCCGCTGAACAAACATGCTGCTTCCTACATAATTTTAAAAAGGTCAATGTAAGAATACTATGAAGAGAAAACCGACGAAATAATTCGAATACATTTTCCTAACAAACAATCTTATGAATCTCTGTGCAAGTTTGGTCTGACCATCCATATTTGGTTTCTTAACATCTGACTGAATTATCTTTCGAAAAAAAATATTCAAAATTGGTATACATACCTTTAACTATTCACGTTACTCTCCAGTACAGACTTAACACTAACACAAATACGTTACAGTTTCATTTACCTTTCCAGTCCAGTTAAGCACAATGTAATCCTTATATTCACGTTTATTCAGCTACTTGAAACACACACACACACACCCACATACCAGTGTCACATGTATTCCTTAAATAAAGTTCTCAGTCTCTACTAATTATAAAACTTAACATATAATTTATTATTGAGTGTTTCGAAATATATGCCCTTCTAAAATTTGTATCCTTAAGTTAACGGAAAGTGCTGGTAAAATTTTATTCGGAAATGTCTTTAAACTCTCCGTAAAATTACGGATACATCGATTATTCATAAACGGGCTTTAAGTAAATTTCGCAAAACATAATTCACGGAACATGTCCGTTAATTTCCTAGTTAATTTCATGTACTTTCACTTTTAAGGAAAGATATAGTGAAACAAATATTACATTTTTGATACGTGGGAGTTTTACCGCGTGTAAAAACATTTCACAGAGTTAAAATATTTTGTACCTGAGAGAGGTTTTCCACCCGAGTCAAAAATTGCGTGTCCATGACTCTTAACGACTCTCCTACAAAGTTCGCATGATGTTTAGAGTGTAACATCGCGGTTTCTACTACAGTCACAGAAAGCATTTTTCAGTTTCTATTAGAGTTTGTATACATTACAGGCTCCTGATGCTATTTTCTCGTGTTTGGCAAAATATGTTTTAGTGGCGTTGATAACATAACTGCCAAAAAATTATAATTTTCTGGTTACGGTGTCATAGAAAGGCTCGTGCAGACTCGGCGTTGTTCGTACCTGAAACCTGAAGATGCAGGAAATGCGGAGACTTTCCGTATTTTGTTACGAAGCTCAACTCCGGTTTTCGTCATTACGAAATGCGTTCCCGTACGTTTAATGTAGGTTTATTTTGGTAATTTATGTAAACTTTAAACAGTGTTCTAAACGTTCCATTTTGCTTCTATGAATGCAAATTAATTAAGTGAAGAGGTATAAATTTAATGATCACGTATGACATTGTTCATTCGGGAAGTGTAAAATCAAATAGTATGATTAAATGTAACACAATTATATGCGGCTCTTTCAAATGCTATGTCTGTGATCCATTGTAAGGCAAGTCACAAAATGTTCTGTAGTTGAATTCCTGATATTTTTCTTCGTAAATCTGAACTCAGCAAGGAATCGGAGAATCCAAACTGCCGATCGAGACCCGATATCAGGAGGATTCGTCACACCTAGAAAGGTTTACTCGTCTCAGCCCGGCGAACTGCGAATCTATTAGCACCATCCTGCTGATATTACGATCAACAACCACGCTGTAGTGGCCACTTCTCTGACGGGGGCCGCGGTGATGTCATGGCTAGAGTGCTCGCCTCCTAAGGCAGGATTTACATTAATCCGTCGCGTCCGTCCAGCATACGTCCGTCCGTCTCCCAGTCGAACGATTTTCTACCAAACTTTGAACGTCCTTTGCAATTTCATTGCTGCAAACTAATAAAAACTAAATTTTTACAAATAGGAAAAAATTCTCCTTAAAAAGTAAACGTTTTTGCGGTATTGTGTTTCTAAGTAACCAAAACAACCATGCACGTACGTAACGGCAATTAATCGATGTAAAAAATGATTAAATAGCATATAAAGTATGATTTCATTATTTTTACTATAGCACAAAAGGAGCTCAACAGTTACACAAACAAACATTTTAAAATAAAGACAGCCAAAACAAAACACTAGACACACTACACAGCCTTGTAAAGAACTTGGTATGAACGAGAAACGAAATGTGCAAGTTGAAAAGGCTGTAAGTTCATCCTTTCGTCCGTCAAAAGTCAAAGCTGGCCAAGGTTATGACGGACGGACGCGACGGGTCATTGTAAATCCTACCTAAGGCGAACCGAGTTCCACTCCCGGCGAGGTTGCTTTCGGACTTGCGCACGTGGTAGACGTGCCAGACGACGTCGCTTATCGGCGGCTTTCCTCAGAGATATCCCGCTTGCTCCGCTCTTATATTCCGGAGTTGCCCAATGTCCGCCTCGCTTCACCCTCACTGGCTCCCAAAACCTCGTTGTTAAAGAGTCGTCCACACCTATCCACTACACTCCAATCCACTATAGCCTGTTTACGGTAAAGTGAGCACTTTTGAAGCTTGAGTATATTCCTATCATCCATTTTTTATTCATCCACCACTTTATAAAATAAATATTACTATGTATGTAATAAACACGGTGCATTTATTTCACCGGAATCGAATGTTAAAGTCGAAGGTTACAACAAAATATTTTTATTGGCTATTGTTGCAAATGAGAGTTTTTTCCTGAAGTGCTCACTTTACCATGAACGGCCTATAGTTCTCTAACTCGTGTCATGAAGCTCCCGCGTGTTATACCCGTTATATTTAGCTCTTATAGAGTCTGAAATGCGTTCGTAATTGGATTTTTTAAATCAAAAATGTCACCTAAGACAATGGGGGGTTAATAGAAGATTTTTTTTTTTACGATTGTAAAACTGCTGTTATTGGATCAAACACAAAAATAACATTAAACTCCGAAATAAAAAAAAAATTGTATATGCTCGAAAGCCATTACATTGCTTATTAATGAGAACAAACGTAACCTTAATATTGCACAGTTCTTTTCATCATAAATGTTAGTAGCGGTGACAAAGTAAATTCGTTTAAGCTTTTAAAACTTAAGCTTAGAAAGGCTTTTTTTTTAAATTTAGAAAACTTATTTTTGTAAAACTTTATCAAACTTTTATATTTATTTTTTTACCCTTTGTACTTATTTTATCCAGATATTTTAATTTGATATTGCAAAAGTTTATCAATCTAGCAAGAATTGGACAGGTTTCCAATGGAGCACTCTAGCCGAAGTACAGTATGAAGAACTCAAAAGTCGTACATACACTGCGAAAATTTTCAGAAAAGTGCGATTTATGTCGCATATGAAATAGGGTACATATATTTTGCAGTACGTTAAAATATTTTGCTATAAATACTTATTTAAATCATTAAAACTTAATTAATAACTGTATTTTGCAAAAAAAATCTTTGCTCTGTATATTATTATTTACTTTTGCTGCAAGTAATCAAACTCAATAACAATGTTTACAAATAATTTTAATGATATATTATATTCACATTTATTTTAGCTTCAAAAGTTATCATCTCTGTAACTGAATGAATGTACATAAAATCAATATATATATATATATATATATATATATATATATATATATATATATATATATACACACACCCATATGTATATATAAATTGATTTTATGTATGAACATTCATTTAGTTATAGAGATGACGACTTTTGAAGCTGAAATAAACTGTTTAGACATAAGTATCAATATTTTCTTACATATAAACATATATATTATTATGACTGCCTTTCTTGACGAAAGTTAATACAAAATGTGTTTTCTAAGTCACAGGCGAAAAAAAGATTTTAATGAAACAACTCTTATTAATCGGTTTTAATTTCCATTTAAATAAGTAATATATTACAGTATATTTTATAATGTTTGGAAATATATACGTTCTTCTTTTATACGCACAACAAAACGCGCTTTACTGGCAGTTTTGGTAGTGTGTATACTGCATTATAATGATAGTATTTTTGCGGTTTTTTCACACTTTTTTAGTCAAACCATTGAAAAATCACCCCATGTGTAAAGCATTTGGTCGTGACCTAAAAATGTCATGCGTCACAATATTTTTATCCCTTGTTAAAATAAAAGTATCTTATTGTGGTTGAACTGAATTTTCACCCGTATTTTATGTATAAATAATAATATTACGTTTATAATTATCATGACTAAAAACGAGGGGGAACAAGGATGAGTTGGTAATGTGTAGTATGAAATACCTAGTTCTCATGCAAAATGATATTGAACGATTGCGCACGAATGTGGTGTATCGTCCCTTTGGAAGCTTGTTTTGCGTGAGGCGGAGGAATACCCTGAAAGTAATACTTTAGCAGAGCTTCAAAAAAGCATGAAGTTATCGTGAATGGACTATAGTGTTGCATGTTGTACAGCAAGGTGCAGTGTTTATTGCAAGCCACACTCCTCCCTCAACACTTTCGTGAATATCTTACAGGCTGTTCACGGTAAAGTGAGCAATTTTGAGACCCTAGTTACTTTTTCCTTTAAGCCAATTCCTATTCTTTAACCACCTTTTAAAATTAAATATTGCAGTGTAAGTAATAAATGTGGCGCGGATATTCAATGGCACTCGTGAATTTAACGTCTTATGCTAAAATAAAATATATTTATTGATGATTATTCCAAATGAGAGACGCCTTTCAAAAGTGCTCACTTTACCGTGGACAGGCTATACAAATTTTAATCATTGTTATTCCAGTTATCGCGTATGAAATGTTTACGTTTAAGTTTCTTCAATTTCTTGATATTATATATTCACGGCGCTGTCACAAATATTCTTGTAATAAGGCACTCATGCAGTTTTAATTGAACGATTTAACACAGCTGCCTTTTGTGATTGTTTGGAAACTTTTACCGATCCAATTTTGTGTCTTCGGATATAAATTATTTAAGCAAAGTGGAAGTCACTGTAATTATTATGTATATCAGTGTTCAAATTGAAATTGTCAAAATTCTATAATGTAAAATAAAACATTTTAATTGCCATAGTATTAAATGTTATTGTTACAAGTGTGGTGTCTGTGCCGCATGGAAACGCAACTGGCTGAACCAACTTAGGTCGATTCCGGACGATTCCGCTGCTCCGCGGGTTTCCTCGGGATTTCTCCCGTTCCCCACTCCATTTCTTTCTGGCACTGCCCCATTCTCACCTCAGTCACCCTAATCGGCTCTCAAGATATCGCTGTTAAGGGCCGGCCCAAATCTCTTCACTCACTCACCCACTTAAATCAGCCGAAGAAAATAAGAATTCAAAATGCTGGGGAAGAAAATCAGCTTGGAGCCTTACAATCGCAGATTATTTTAAGCGGTTGAATAAAATTTGCTAATCAATATTGGTCGGAAGGTAAATTAAGTCGACAAGGAACACATGAAAGAGCATTCTTCAAGTGTTCGTTTTTCTTTAACGGACAAAACGTGTACCAGTCGGCGAGAAGGGAATACGAACGTGCAGGCTGCTATAGGCTGTTCATTGTAAAGCGAGCACTTTTGAAAGCGCTGTCATTTGGAATAATAGTCAATGAAAACATTTTATTTTAGCTGTATACGTTAACTTCTGAGTGCGGTGGAATATATACACTGTGTTTATTACTTACAAGGCAACATTTAATTTAATAGGTGGTCAAAGACAAAAAAAAAAATGGCTGAAAGGAAAAAGTAGCTAGGGCCTCGTAAGTGCTCACTTTACAGTGAATAGCCTATAGTCTGCTTGTTAGGTTCTCTCCGGCTCGTGGTGAAGGATGGCTGCTGACGGACTGGAAGTAGGCGCTGGTTTGGAAACCGATATAAATTATTAATGCCTTGTTTTCTGCACGCCACTGAACGGCTTCTCAAACACCCCCTTCCCCCCTTTTGGCGTAAGTCCACGGCGATCGGGGTACGCAGAAACTGTGCTTTCCCCAGCAACACACGAAGGAAAGGTGCGCTTATGAGAGTACGTTCTGGGTCTGTGTGGGTATTTATGTGTGTATATACCTATATGTGTGTCTGTGTGTGCGCCCTTAAAAACATTTCAAAAAGCGAATAGGATTTTATTTATTCGATAAACATATAGAACTTAGTGAGGAAATCTAGATTTTATAGTTTACGACCAAAATATGTGGGTTTTTCCAAAATTGTGGCAATTCTATTATTTAGAACACCATTTTCTTGTCACGGCAAATATATTTAACCAATTTAAACCAAATTTTGTATTTTCAAAGTTTCTCATGTTGCCTTTTAATATATATACATATATAACGCGGTCTAATAAAAGATACCTTAGGGTGAAAATGTATGTTTTTCAGGAGGCCCCAAAAAAAAAAGTTGTAAAATGCGAAAATTACCGTTTTCGAGATATGAAGGGACATACTGAGAGTATAAACGTTATACATGGGTGGAATTTTTCAATGAATTTCTCGTAGATTTGTCTACAAAAACGGCCCAAAACCCTAACGTACCTTTTCTGAGAACACGTCATATGCGTGAGTGTGTGTATGTGTGTATATATCTTTAAATATATATATATATATATGTATATATATATATATATATATATATATATATATATATATATATATATATATATATATATATATATACATATTTAAATAAAGAAAGCACTACTAAAAAATTAAATTATTATAGTGTATCTCAATAACTATAAAACTATATAATACATATATTCCCACTCAATTTAGCAGGTGGCTAATAATAATATGATAGGCCATGTTAACATAGGCCATTTAAATTAACAAAATTCTAATTGTCAACGTGGAAGAAATATAAATACATACAAACATCAAATACGCTAATCATAACCTCTTTAGTTCACCATTTTGAATAAAAAGAAGACATTGAAATGAATAGATTTGCCGTATCTCACGAAAAAATAACTGGATTCCTACCGAATTTGACAAACAAGAAATAGTACAATACGCCTTGTAGTAGGACCTACTTCATCAAATTTACTTGCACACACGTGCAGAGAGAAGTAGGATAATTACAGTCAACTCAACAGCCCTTTGTTCCATAAAGGTTTTATTTCATTCAAAAGTGCTAATTTTTTTCGTGAACAGTCTATACGCGATATGTTACAAGTGTATTTAGATGTTCACACAAATAATGTAAGAAGCAAAAAGTCCAGTCAAACTACTTGCTTCGCTTCTGCAGCAATTTTACGTCTCACGCCAACTACGGCAGCCTGCTCTAGTTGTGTAAGAGTGAGGGCGTGCCAGAACGCAACCGACGTCGTATTTCCAGCGAAGCGTCAAGTTGGAACAGCACAAACTAAGTCAGTAAATAGTCGCTTTGGTAACATTAATGTTCGACCTTCTAAGAGAGTTATCATCGCAACGCAGGCTGGCTGACCTGTTAGCGCAGACACATCTTGCTTGTTATCACACGCTCCAGTTAAAATATTCCACTGTGACTGCACTGCAGAGGGACTTGTTAACATCTTGTAGGTCACAAGGAAAATAGAAGCGTAATTTGAAACTAGTTTCCGCTTCATGCCAAAAATATTTCTAGAAAACATCAACAGAAATACGAAGAAAATATTCACTTATTATTCACATGACTGCGATGGCATAATATTTATACGTTAATTAATAATATAATTCTCGTAAGTTTACTTTTATAACTACAAAATTCACTTCCCGAAGACCAATTGACGTCTTACTGCCAGCTACTTAAATATAATTTTATTAAGAAGTCTTGATCGCTTTTTACTAAAACAAACGCATGGAATAAGTGTTATGCAAAAAAAGCATTTCATTATACCTAAGTTACTGCTTTTACCTACAACAAAATTTTTTTTTTTTTCACATAGTATAAATATTCATGGCGTTTGGCTACATTCATGAAATCTGTGAATGTAGAAGTCTAATTCCCAATGGAAGCAAACCTACAAATAGTTATTAAGCAGATTTATATAACAAAATATGTGGAAATACCTACCAGCAAAATAATCTAAACAAGCAGTATTCCTAAAATGTTTGCTCTTTAGTCACTTGGCCCTAGTAAATTGGCATTCTAACAATCGAACTTTGTACCTGACACCTGATAGCTCTCGTGGAACCTGTTACTCTACACCTCTACTACTCAATGTCCAAACTAGTAGCCCAAGTACAGTGTTTGTATTATTAATATTTGCATGTAAACTTTATCGCTGGCCTATGCATTCCCATTATCTTGCTATATTCATTTCATGCGCTATATTTAACGCCTTGTATGGCTCCTTGGGTCTGTCAGTTTAGCACCTCTGAGGTGAGGTGGAAATTGTACAAAAGTGTTGGAGCGATGAAGTACAAGAGTGAACTGAAAGAATAGTTCCGATTAACGATGCTGTAGTGCGTGTATCGTTGTGAAAACTTAGCAGTACTGTGTGCACTAGAGCCAGCCTCGTTTCTCAATTGGCTGCTGCATAGATGAGAAGCCATACCCTTTCTGATTGAACTGCATGGGATTGGGGTACACAATTGTGAAGTGCTCTGTTATTGGCACTTAGTTATCCGGGGCGTGTCACATAAAGAATGATCCAATGACAAACGTATTGCAAAGGTACACGCGTTTCAAATTTAACGTGTCCCTAGATGATAACGCGAATTTTGCACGTCTCTATTGATGAGTGACTAGCTCCTTCGTGTACATTCCCTGGAGTATCCACCATGAGCAACACGTTATCACGCTGGACTCACATTCGGGAGGACCCGGGCGCGATTCCCGGTCCGGTTTTCCTAATTTCGGTTTTCCATGGTTTTCCGAAATCACCCCAGGCGACTGGGGTGGGACCCTAACAAAGACCATGGCCGAATCCTTCCCATACTTTCCCCAATCTCTCTTCCCTGTGTAATTAGCACTGTCTCTAATGACCTCGCTGTCGACGAGACGTTAAGCCGAATTACCTACCTATACACTGTTCATGGTAAACTGAGCACTTTTGAAAGCTCTGCTTAAGTTCTACTTGTAAGTACGTTGTGTATTCTTCTGCCTCATGTAAAATTAACAATGCCGTGGGCATCATCACTTTATTTATGCGTCGGTCAAGTAAAACGGTGAAAGTAATAGAATAGAAAATTTCTACAAAGCTGCTCATTTTTACACTTAAATGCATTTAAAAAACAGAAAGCGAAAGAAATAATTTATCACAAATTGTCACCTAACATTCTTCCTTCGACGTTAACACACCCAACTGCTTTTCCTCCATCATCACCAACTTTACTTGGCACATGTCACTCAGTGCGGCCGTTATAATAGATGCAGGTAAGAGCAGTGACTTTTTTTTCTAAGGTTGATTTCCAAAGTGCTCGCTTTTTCGCGAACAGCCTTTACCAACACGTCCTCAGTCATGGACACGCAGACTGAAAGTGTTAGAAAAGCCAGCGAGGAGCGATTGCTGCGCAAGGCCTCAGTTCGCCTCGTGTTGCTGGGATCAGTTATTTAGTTGGATAGTTTGGGGAAGAGCGAGCGCAAGTTTCGCCCTGATTGCAATCGAGTGAAAGACACCAACACGAGGAGCGACCCGCAAAGTTGTGTTCTTCACAAGGACACTGACCGTTCACTTGACAACTTCCCCCTGTCATTATTGTCACCTGGTCTTCCATTGCCCTCGTCACTGGCTGCAAATACTCCGACCTTGACGTATGGCGTAGCGGTAACATACTAGCATGTGTGGATCCAAGGAGAAGGGGGGTGGGAGAAGTCACAGGGGACATAACACTCCATCCTTCTAACATCACTACTTGATGTGAAACTCTCCTGTGAAAGGTTTATATCTGAAATGAAAAGACAGAATTTTGTAAAATACTGACTTCAGATGATTAAGTTTTATATTATTTCCTAGAATTAAGTTGAGAATGTGCCCCCTTCTATCACGCGATTCGAAAGTCCAGACCTCAAACTGCATAAAAAAGGGGAAGTGATCCTCCCCCCTCCCAATCGCTAATCAGAAACCGGAATTCTATACTCGCTCCTGCACACTAGATTCTCATTCGGGAGGGTCCAGTTTCGATTCCCGTTCCAGCCATACTTTCGTTTTCTATGGTTTCCCTATAATTCCCAAGTGAATTCCGGAACGACTTTACAGGACAGCTTCTAAAATTCGTTTTTTTTTGCTCCGTTTATAATAATCTCGTTGTCGACGAGATATTAAGCCACGCACATAAATAAAATGACAAGATGCCATGAATTTCGTCGTCGCTAAGACGTTATGTGGTGATAAGTAGCAACGCGTGTTTTCCCCGAAAAATATTAATTACTTAATTTTTTACATGCCACTCAAGTACAGCTATACTTTCGCAATTCTTTGATTTTGAGTGGTAGTTCAGTATTAGGGTGCCCTGATTTCGGTTGGTCCAGTTAAATAAGAAAACGTGTGAAGAAGACACGCAGCCAAAAAAAAGGAAACATAATATCTGCGTTTTGCGTGTGGCTGTGCGCGCGTTGGTGTGGGAACGGAAAATTTAAAACTGACGTATGATAGGGGAAGGACCGGTGATGGTTCGAGTCCAAAAAAAATGTGCCACTACCCGTTACGGAGACGTCCAGACTCCAGTACAGTCCGTAATCGTGTGGTTAGTTAGAATGTTTGCATGACCGCTCCAAGCATATCCCTAAATTGGATCGCATTATAAATTAGTAGATATTGTTAAATGAATGCTGATTTTATCGTATTTTTGTTTAATAACAATCGTGAACTTATTTGGTATTTTATAAAATAAAATAGACTTGAAAATTTTTGAGGATACCAAATACGAAATTGAGAAATGGTGTTTGACTACAAATCTAAATATACAAGCTAAAAACTATTTTAAATTATCTAAGTAAATTAAATGTAATTATAGTTTTAAAATGGAAAGGATGATAAAATTTGTTTGTATTACACGGAATTATAACTGGTACATACTTAAAATATATGATATATAAACATTAATGGTGCACCTAGAAGAGCTACTTTAAATCAAACATTGTTTCTAAGTATTGATTTATGTAAATATGTCAATAAGGTTTTTAAATAAAAAGTTATTGCCAGTGACAATGCAGTGACTGCCAACAGTACCAGAGATTATAACTACGAAATAGAAAATTACACAATAAAGAATTGACCTTTCGAAGGTAGTCTTCGGTTTATTTCTTCTCTGCAATACGATATTTTAAAGTCTAAATTGTCGCCAAACAGACATCTGACTCAGTAGCTACGGTTGTGTGACGAGTGCGAAATTATTTCCTTTCAATGTGCTATTGACTACTCAATGGACTACCACCCTACAGAAATCCTTAACGTGTGCGTATTGATATCTGAGTTACGGAAGCTGTCAAAGTAAAGTTCATCCGTTCGTATGTAGACGATATAATTCCATACATTTCTGGATGGATGGCTGTGGCTTTACGTCTCGTCAACAGCGAGGTCATTATGTATGTACATTTCGAATACGTTTGTCACCACCCGCAATTTGGGACAAAGTTCCCGGTGGAACAGGCGCTGACCTCACTATCCTCTCTTCTAGGTGGCCGATACAAATTAAAAGGTCATACCTGGAGCGCTACTTTCTACGCATTACATTTAACCCCCACAAAGCAAAAGCTAAATCAGCTCTTTTTTCTTCAGGGTCCACCGGGAACTTTGCGATTTTGAAACCGTCATGCTGTCCGAAAAGTAAATAGAAAACTGCACTAACCTACTCACACATATAACTAACTACCGCGTCCGCGCTTTATCCTTCTTTCACGATAAAATTTAAGCATGACGGTACCCCATTACCTGCAATTTGCGGCCCAGTGCACTCGACTGTGCACGGACTTAGTTTTGGGGGATGCTCCGTAACCAGTAACATTCCCCGCCACCTCGCGACCAAGCGCGAAGGGCTTAGTCACACTACACTCCTGTCTTTCGGTACGATTTACATTCACACACACACTCATTCTGTTCATTCTCCTGGTGACCTCAGTGAGGTCCGGTTCGTCACACCATGGTTTTCCATTTCCGATTCGCATTTCGGTGCCATCTCCCAACGCCTTCACTGGGTTTACCTGGACAAGACGTTATCCTATCAAGTAAGGTGAGTCATAATCGAGTTCGTTTTAATCGGTGTTTGATGGAGGGGGGAGGGGGATGTGTATCATTCTCTGGTGGAACTTTTTCTTTTTCTAGTTCTTCCAATCCTTCTGTCAGGTGCATCCGGGAGGGGGGCCTGTGGACCCCTTATCGACCCCCTTCCCCCGCAGAATCCATCCCTTGGACTGGTTTCCCTCAAGGGGAAACTGTCTTGTTGCTATCGGGACTGGCTAGTTTTTGTTTTAGGATGCTGGCCGGAAGAAGGACTAATACCGGGCCACAGTGTTCCGTGTGAATGACTTACTGTAGTCGAAAGTACGCCTCACGTATGTACGGAGGGCATCCTTGAAGATATTCATCATCTCTCTCCTCTTCGCCAGTGGCACTCTCTGAGTAAGCTCAAGAGTGCATCTTTCTGTGTCGGAAGGCTCGCCTGTGCGACAGCCTCCATTCGGGGGAAGAGGATCTTATCTCCCCCCGCCATTTGGGGCAGTAGACGCATTACAAAGAGTGAGTGAGTGAAGAGATTTTGGCCACTCTTAAAACATCGAGATCTTGAGATGTGAGTATGGAGCAGCGTCGGAATTCAAGGGCGGAGGAAACTAAAGATCCCCGAGAAAACCCTCCGACGAGCGGCATAGTCCAGCACGATTCCCAAGTGCGAAAATCCGGGATTGACCATGCCGGGAATCGAACCCATTCGCATTTGTGGGAGGCGAGTAATCTAACCACTACATAACCGCGGCACTCCGTATCCTGTACGGACAGTGCTATTTTCACCACATACTTCCTCTTGAACTGTTAAGTAAGGACGTGCTACCTGGCGCATGTGTGTTGTTATTTATAAACTATATAGAAATGTCTGTACGTTTACATACAATTCTTTGGATGTTATTTGCTAAGATCATATTCTTAACGTCACGAGTAAATAAGATCAAAAATTTTACCACACTGTACTGAAGAATGTGTAAAACTAATTTTTAATTTTTACAACCAGGTACTGAAGATTTCATTTGTGTGATAAAATTGAGATACATTAACAACTTTGAGTGTTTCATACAAGGTGTTTTCTAAGGGTGCAATATTTCAATCGCAGAGTAAAAAGAATTTTTTTGGCAACCAGTTTCCAACGAGTTATTTTTAAATATGTATAGATTTTAACTGTGTAGCTGTCTAAAGGTTACTTGAAAAGTACTTAATTTAATTTTCATAAATATCTCATGCCTATAAAAACGTATGCTTTAACTTTCAGCTTCTTATTTGACATAGTAGTAAAATTAGTTGCCTCTAAATTCTGTTTCAGTCTGTTTTAAACGCTGCAGAGAAAGGACTGAGTAAAAGAAACGCCATTATGTTTCCAACAGTTTTAGACAATCACTATGTGGAGGCATGGGTACTAGGTTGTACGTTCTTGGCAGTGCTAAATGTTGCATGTTCACTAGTGCTTATGGTCTGTTCATAGTTAACTGAGAACTTTTGAAATCAACCTTTGAGAAATATCACGGCCTCTGCCTGTATGTGTTTTAACGGGCACACTGGCTGACATGCGTCCAGTAAAGTTGGTAACAATGGAGATAAAGAAGTTACAGTTGAATTAAAAGTCCTACACTGTAAGAAATTATTCGCAAATTTACCATATCAGTGTATACATATAGTGAGAAAGAGCGAATGGTAATGTTCATTCCCATACATCCATAGTAGCGTTCTGCGTTTGTTCAGGAAAGAGTTAATGCGTAGCGAAATTTCCAAATTTGTATAGTAGCAATGCAACACATTTCTATATTTGCAGGCTGCTCTATGGTGCTATTCCCATACAATGCATAGGTTAAAAATTTCCATTACAGTTTAGGAAGTTTGCCAGAGATTGTTTTCCAGTGTAAATAAACGTTTGTAAACATTGCAATTATTTATTTTCCTTTCTGTTTTAATGCATTATATAAATATATTCAATATGTGTAGTGTATATATGACATGCTAATTAAGCTACCAGGCGTTGGTTAGCGAACGACGTTCGACCATCTTGCTGGACAGCGAGGCTATGTTGCTGTCGTGGCAACTGGTGTTAGTAGTAGGTATAAGAAGCTGTTTCATGTCTGCAGTCTTTAATTTTATTATTCCGTGGTCTGGAAGTAATTTATCTTTTTTCCACATCGTAGAACGCTACCCGAAAGCATTTTCATAATAACATGTTTACAGCCAGAAACATAGTTTCCTTCTCTGTAGTCCTGCACTTCGCACGGGATCATATAATCCGTTTCAGAATGTAATTCCGTTCTTTATTTATTTTTACACTCATTTGTTGTATTTGAGCATAACACTTCTAAAACATTTCTTTTCAAACCATTGTGAGTCCACTTTAATGTAGAACGAATTTCAATATTCTTCTATACCCTATTATGTAAAAGCCCCGCATAAAATAGAAGGCATAGTTTTTTTTTTTTGTATTCGCTCATTACAATTTCTTCCGTAATATTCCCTACTCTTATCATTTGTTCGGCATTTGTCTTCTATTCTGAAGGCCTCCACGTGGATATGGAAATTGAGGAATGAGGATTACCTCCATTGTATATCTCCTACTCAGAAAAACACCTTCACATTCATGTAATTATTTCATGCTTGCGACAGAGAACTGGGAAGAGGACATCCTTGGATTAATACATTTTATATATCGCTAGCATTTCTTGATCACAATGACACGAATCCCTATTTACTCTGACTGTATCAGCTGGTATATCATGTCGACTGAAAAATTCTTGTATTATTAGCAGAATATAGTCCTACAGCATGGTTTCAGCTTAATGTTAATCATGCAGTCTTAGTGGGTTTCACAATTCTACTAGTCATGTATGTCTTTATAAGCATGAACCCTTGTGACACTTTGCAACGCATTAAATGAATTGTTTACGTACTTTTCTCTGTCATTCAAATGTTGAAATTAAAATTACCGAAGTGAGGTTTATATAAAGCATGTCGTTTCTTTAATATCTCGCACCGTCCTTGCTGCTTCAGTTACGAAGCGAGTTATTAAAATAAAAATACGAACGTCTACAGTGTTAAAAAAAAAAATTCCTTCATTTTACGGAAAAGTGCTGGTAAAAATTTATCCAGAAGTGCCCTAAACTCTACGTAAAATTTCCCACACATTGATTTTCATAAACGGGCTTTCCGTAAATTACACGGAACCTCTCCGTAAAATTACCAAGTTAGTTTTCTGTACTTTCCGTTTAAAATAAAAAGAGATATTATAATATCTTTAATTTTCGTTATGCGGGTGTTCTACCATGTGTAAAATTGATATTAAGAAATTTAAAGTACTTTGTACTTAAGCGAGGTTTGAACCCGAGGCAGGAAATTACCAGTAAACGATTCTAACTATTCACCTATAATTGTCACTTGAAAGCTGTCGTATAACTTTTGTATTTCTATTCGAAAGACAAAAGCAAAAATTCAATTTCTATTAAATTTAGTGTATTTTTAGTGTTGCTTAATGTTACAGACGCTTGATTCTATTTTTAATGTTTGAAAGAATAGGTCATAGTTGCGTGGATAACCTTAACTGCCGCAGAAACGATAATTTTCTTGTTACAGTGGCGAAGAAAGCTTCGTGTAGAATTGGCATTGTTCGTCCCCGTAACTCGAAGCCAAAGGGAATACGAAGACTTTCCGTATTTTTTATTTACGGACTTAACTCAGTTTTTCGTCATTACGGATTGCCTTTCCGTATATACACTGTACATTTCCGTAAAACATTCCGTAAAAATATAGAAAATTTTAACAGTGTATAAAAGTTATTTGATGAAGTGTTAATAAAGCAGACCAACTGAATCGCATAGAAATATATACAAACAAAATGAACAACGGATCTTCACGAAATCTAAAGGCGATATCGAATTTTGTATTTTGAAAACAGAGAGCTTATATGGAAGTCGTGCACGGTAAGGTTCAGCTTACCCGCCAAAACTTCGGCATGACACATTTTATAAGCACAAGCTTATCCTTGTGGTTAGGAACACAATCTAGCTATGGAAGTCCCGTAGTTACAATTGTTTCTTTGCTTCACCGAGCAGCGACAAAGAATCTAAAACCTTGACGTTGTCTCTGGCGGCAGAGACATGGTAATCTGTTTGTTTTCGCTACGTAGCAGAGCCAACACATAGCATATTGCATATACCTGCCGCCTAACTACATATGCAACGCAACTTAGCGTAATTTCTGTAAAGAGTATTCAATTAAAAATATTGCTTAAAATATTTAAGTGACATATGCCTTTCGTTGCATTTAAGAAACTTTACCCGTGCGAAACAACTTCAAATGTTCTATTTACGTTTCTATTGTTCTGTTCACGATCGTGAAATAAAAGTAAAAAACCGGAGTTTTTAGACAAAATTTTCAGCGTCCGAATTTTAAGATATTCATATTTAGTGTAGTTCAGGTATGTGCAGTTCGCCTTTGTCTTTATCATAACTTCATAAAATGACAGAGTTACTTGTCAGAAGTCTCGTATATAAGTTGCCTATGGAATGACTTCCTGCCAGTTCACGGCCTTGTGCGTAGAGGCGACGATGAATGTGGCACGCATGCCGGAGTCGCCCTTAGCTCTCCCATGCTTAGGCCTCAGACATGCAAAATACTTCCAAGTGAACGGTAGCCTTAAAAGAATTTCCGGAGTAATAATAGACGGTGGCTGATAGGTGGGTGTGTGGTTGGAACTGTGAGCTATACCTAGCGCTGGAAGAGAAGCGCCAATAAAATTTTGGCCCAAATGAATATGTAAACTTAAATTTACTACTACGAAATTTCAGTTGGATATATTAACTGTATTCAGAACTGTTCCTAATTCCATAAAATATTTAAATTTCTGGCTGATACGTGGTAACAGATGTGGTAATCATAATTTTGGTAATTAGCATGCTGGGCCAACGTTGTGTAAACATTTTTACAAGGCAATAATATATTAAAATGAAGACAAGGCAGTTTTATAATAAGCTAGACTGTCTACGATTTCGTAATGCCAGATCTTTTGAGGTGAACACGTCTTTAAAATAAGATCGACGCAAACGGGAATGCAGCGTTTTGAAACCTGGCCACAAGTATTCATTAATCGTTACTGTTCTTATATTTAGCTATGCTATGTTTGTTTCGTTATTAATTGATTTCTCAGTGAAAACAAAACCCAAAAGTATATTTTTTTTGCCTTTTTTAACTATATTTTGTTAACATTTATTGAACTTCATATTTATATTGAGTTGTTATTCATATTAATAAAACTTAAAACTCTGTTCATACAGAAAAAAAACAGAAACACGTAAAATACATTAAAAAAAACTTTACTTTGTAGATTTATTTACATAAAATCAGTTTTTAAAACATTTTAATCAGAAACTGGGAAACCTCATTTTATTAAAATAACTATTTCATTACAATTTTAAAATCATAATTAGTTTTATTCGGTTTCTTAATCTGTGATGTATGCCATACCTTCATCCCTATTCTACACCTCTTGCTCTTCTTCGCATTTTCTCTCTTACCTTCCCATTTATTCTAATCAATATTTCTTATATCTCCGCTCAGATCTTGGTTGTCAGGCAGCAGAATCTCTAAATATTATTTACAAGACGGCACTGTCTTCCTTCTTGGCGTCTGTCTTGAACCGCCCAAGAGACGGTCAAAACTTTTTTACAATCTCTTCAACACATCCCTCTTAACTGTTTGCAAGTAAATGTTCTCGAAAACACATTTCTATATTACCGAAAATGATTATTCCTTTATTCAGCAGGAGCTTCTGAAAGTTGGCCAACAGAAAATGAAGCATGTTTAGTAATTATTTTACCCCATTCACTATTACTTTATGTATTTTCGGTGTCATGGTGTACCAGCTATTACACATACAGTTTTGCCATTTATTTTGCCTACTGTTCAAACTTGGATGCTTCTGTTACGTGTCGACTTGAAAAAGCTTCAAATATCACTTGAAAATTGTTAATGCGTTTGATTTCAATTCCAGTTACCTAGGACGCAGAGTCAGAATCTGCGAAAAATTGTCTTAAGGCATTTCAATCATTCGTGTTGCCAATTCCTTGTTTCTGGTTTTCGCTTGAAAATTATTTATTTATGTCACTTAATTCTAATAGTACAGCGGATTAGAATATAGGGTACAATTAAATGAATTTTAAACTGAATTTGAACAAAAAAGGCTAAAAAGCCGTTTATTTTCACCTTTTGACAGCTGCAGCTTATTATAACACTTACTGTGAATGTGAATAGAGTACTGAACTAATATATAAGTCAAAATGGTAAATTTTAAGGTTCTTTTGACCATCGTTTCTTAAACACGTCGGCTACTTCGTCAACAAAACGGCAGGTCATTGGAAACAGTATTATTTTAAAACGAAACCGAATATTTAGCAACTAGTAGCGGCAGATTTTTCTTTCTTTATTAATAAATTCGTTGCCTACATATCGTGATTAAATTAAATTTCTTGCCTGAACGAGCCTGACACACTATCAAAAGCATTTTTCAATATTATATTGCGAACTTTCTTTACTTGATTGAAATTTGATTTAATACAATACATTGCCTATGCCTTTTGTTAAGTTTGGTTTTTATATTCATTCTCAAAATAAGACATCCGTTTAATAAGTGATACAGGTTTTCCTTTGGTCGAACTTAATTTGTAGTATAGTGTTCTAGCTGTCTTTATTACGTTTTATTTTAAAACAGAAGCAACAAATGTGTCCGAAAAATTAAAAAAAATTTCTGTAAACCACTGAAGTTCCATATCGAATGTCTGAAGACCTATCCACGAGTAAACATACACTAAACTGCAAGCGCCCATGGAACAACACGCTGTAGAATTGATGTCTACGTTTACACGTTCTCTCTCGAGCTGAACAACTGTGAGCTTCGACGCTAAATCCGACCTGACACGATACTACTTCTGCTGTAAGCTAATGCAAGGTCCGGAACAAGAGACGGTAGTTGCTATGTGAGCCGGCACGGAAGATTCCAACTACACGACAATAGAGGGCATTTCTAGAGTGAGGCACAGTCGGTGTGCGTGGATGTCAGTAAATGGCAGACGGGAACAGCTAGCCCCACTCGTCGAAATACAATATGAAACACATACACACCGGTGTTTTCGACATGTACATTAACATCACTGAATCTGAACCTCTTAAATAGCACTCCTGATAAGCTATTTCAAACGACAAAAAGTTGTCTTTTAAACGTACTTAATTAATTTTTAAATTTTTCGAACTGTAAATTTGTTATTTTTGTTTAGTGTGGTTATATATTTCTACGGGAAAATTCATAACCCGCCTAATATAGTACAGTGACATTAGGAGGACGGAAATACTGCAAGTCAGTCCAGCGCCTTGATCGTAGGGGTCAAGTAGCAATAACTGAGCGTGTCAGCGTCGCCCTTATAGTTCGTATACGGTTAACTTCACTTTGTTTTTCTCAAAATATAATCAACGAAAGACGGTTGAAAGGAATAACATATAAACAAAATCCCTAAGGCTAGTTTCACACACAACGATTTTGGCCGTACGATAAAATGTCGTACTACCAAATTCCATTAGTGAAGTGAAGAGGTGCATGGGACATTTCACACAGAAAGACAACGACACGACATCGTGATCGTGTCGTTCAGCAGTCCTCTTTTGCCACTAGATTGGACGAACGTCGTGCAGTTCCGGGAACCTAGTTGTCTACGTGACCAAATTCATGCTTTCACATCAGACGATTGTTAGTCGTATGTCAGCTTCTTTCGTGGCTGAAAGGATTATTAAAATGGCTCAAAATATTGTTGCTGAGTTTCTGATATCTTTGATTGGGGCTAGATCAGAGTTGTGGTGTAAAACAGTGGATATTTTCAAGGACAGAATCACAACGAGAAATGCTTGGTGTGAGGTTTACCTGGAATTGAAACCAGATTTTGAGGAACTTATAAGACGGTGAAAAAAATTCATTTGGTAAGTATCAATGCTTCTTTTATTATATTTTACTATATTAAATTACACTATGTAATTTATTATCATCTAAACGATTTAAAAGTTTTCTCTTTCTTACAATGCATTTGTGAGTAATTCATAAAGATTTGAAACATAAATTCATTCGGACTACCTATAAAGGCCCAATTATATATTTGACATTTGCCATGGCACGCTTCCAGTACCTGATACAAAATAGGTACACAGTATGTTTATAATATTATTTGGTGTTAGACCCCCTCGTACTACAGTCTCTTGTGGTACATCTTCCAAATCGGTAATAGTTGTAGTATCCTCAATCACAAATCCATCTCTGTCACGGACAAAGTTATGTAACAAAATGCAAGCTTTTACAATATCGACAGCAAAATCTGGCTGTACATTAATAGGCCGGTGGAAGATTCGCCATTTATTACGGAGGATGCCGAAACCGCATTCGACGTACCGCCTAGCTCTACACAACCGATAATTAAATATTATTTTTTCAATGGGTAAATGTGTTCCCCCGAAAGGTCGTAACAAATGCTTATGTAGTCCAAAAGCTTCATCTCCCACGAAGACGTGGGGAACTTTCGGACTTTGAGTACCTGAAAGACATTTGTTGTCCGGTAGTTGTTGGATGTTTCTATCTGTTGATTGCCTTAAATTGGATTTTTTAAATACTGAAGAGTCACAATATTTACCGTAGCTTCCAATGTCAACAAAGACAACTCGGTATCTGGAGTTTGCCACTGCCAATAGAACCACAGAGTAAAAGTCCTTGTAGTTCAAATACATTGATCCACTGGAAGATGGACGTGTGAGCCGTATATGTTTGCCGTCCACAGCTCCTATGCAGTGGGGGAAATTTGCACTTGTTTCAAACTCTGAATCGATAGATTCCCACAACTCTTTTGTGGACTTGGGTGTACAGCCTACTCGCATGACTGTCTAGATAGCTATGCATACATCTCGAACTATCGTACTTGCAGTACAAATTCCAATTCTGTAAGCGTAGTGTAGGTCGGTTAAAGTACATCCACTTGCAAGGTACCTGCAAAAACAACTGTTATCATGACTGTAACATTAAAATAAACGTTAATTACAGAATATAGTTAGGAATAACAACTTTAAAATGAGAATTTCTTATAGGCAGTTGTCTTAATTAATTATTTCATTTGTTTATTTGTTTTCGGGTAAGGAGATCATAAAGAGGTAAACAAATCCTCGGGATGTTTTTGTCAGGTCTAACAAGAAGATCAAAGAATGCAAGACAAGTGGATCAGGAGGGAAAACAACTAAGAAATATGTCTAACGATCAGCTCCAATTTTTAAAGAAATTGTATACAGGTGCAGTAATAATTAGCAGTTTTGATGCTGATGCAGATAAGAGTGTTGAAGATCCGGAGTACTATACAGAGGGAGCTACTGGTTCAACCACTACAGATGTGAAGTACTGTCCAGAGCCAGAAAACACCGCAAACCTGATGAGGTTGAATAAAAAATTCTAGTCACTGGAAGATCGTTTTTTGTCATCCTTCTCTACCTAGATCGGTGCAGTTAATTGGTTTCTATCAACTGCCACGGCCTTCTACTATAGAGCGTCTCACTCTTAGATTGCAGTGTGAGTTGTAATGGAGTTTTAATGCTTTTAGAGTAAAATTTCGGACTGGATCGAACTCGGATTGGAAACAACTTGTAGCGAACTCGGAGTGAACACATATCGACAATAAGTGTTTAAGGTAAAGTTTCGAATGTGGACTGAAGTGTAAACAAGACTGAATGCGGATTGAAACGGGATAGAAGCAATCTATTGGCGAATGGCAGAACTATAAAATAAATATAATATGAAATGAATTTCACATATTTCTCTGGCCAAATATTTCTCAGTTCGTTCGTGGCCATTTATTTTTCACATCACTTAAAAAAAAAAAACACTTATTTTGCTAGTCTCAGAACGATTCTAACCTCTTACATAACGAAACTAACGAGTCAATATAGCGGCCACTTCTTTGTTCTAATTTCAGTCCGGTCAGTGTTTCAAGTAAAATTTCAATATGGATTATACATTCCGCTCCACTTCGACAACTAGACTGGATTATCTCACTCCATTCCTACTTCAGTCCAGTACCTTTGTGTTTATACTAACATTTCAATCAGGATTCTTCAGTCCACCCCAGGTTCAATCCGGATTGAAATGTTACCGTAAACGTACTAATTCACAATCCCTTTCCAATACATAGTTTCTGCCGTTAACTCTGCCCTTGTTCATCTGTGCACTGTTGCCTGATGTGTTATCTTTACCCAGCCTTTAAAAAATGCCATTTTCGTTGCGTGCGCGCCATGCAGTCATAATGATAGGGTTTTTTACAAGCTTCAGTTCCAAAGGAGCCGCTTAGCTTTGCGTCACAGGATTGGATTCCTTTACGAGTTGGCAGGGAGGTAAACAGATAACAATTATCTTAATCAGGCCGTTTCCTTCACCGCCCATTTGTTTCTGAGCTTGCCAGTTACGTCACAAAGCTGAAGCAATCTGGCAACAGTAAACGCCATAAGCCCTGTACTGCAATCTAAGCGTGAGACGGACTATAACATATCTCAGCCTCATTCATTATCATCGAATTCAGCAGCCGAATTTTATCAAAATGTCAGTCTCTCATCTGGGCTCACTTCCCAAGAGGGCTATGCCAGGAATATTTCGACGCCATTGTCCTCAGAATCTTCAACAACAATCGACAGTTTGGCCTTTACTTATTTGTAATAATTGTTCATGTTCTAGTTTTGGCTTGCTTTCAATAAACAAATGTAATTTCTTTGTAAATTGATATGCACTAAGTTAATTGATGTGCATTATAAGTAATAAACTGATGTATGTCCATAAAGAAGTGTATTATTTTTATTATATTTGTTAACGTACCTTAAAGTCACAGCTAACATTTCAACAGGTTGAATGCAGTTCCTCATTTGTGTATTTTGTCGTTGAAGAATGCCCTTGAGCATCTCATGTAAATTATCGAAGGAAGCAACTGACATTCGAAAATAAGTGAAATATGTATTTCTATCACCCCTTAGCTCTTCAAAAAGCGTGATAAAGATGCCAAAATCCTCTCTCCTTCTCGGATGAACCCAATGAAGTCGATTACATTTCTTCAATTTCCTATGACGATGAACTAACCATAGCGCAATAAGTTTTTGATTTGTTATCTCGCTGTGAATGAGACCGGTATAAATGGTAACTAAGCTCAAACAACGACAACAAATAGCGGTGCACGGGAAACAAATATCTACGACAAATTGTCGTACGACTTTGTATCGTACTACCAAAATCGTTGTGTGTGAAACTAGTCTATGCATCCGATTTGTGTTGCACGGCTCGAAGTCGTACGTATTATAAGTGCCTGTGCTGCCAACAGTGTGACCTATACGAATGACAGCACTCCGTGCAGTGGATCGTGTTAGTAATACTAACAAAAAGGACGATTTGAAATCGGCCGACTTTGTTGACTCTCTTGAGCAGTCCGACTGTCGCATGACACAAATCAGATGCAAAAAAGGGCCCTAAAAGATGCGACAATATAGCCTTACCCTCCGCCACCCCTTCCTGTTTTATTTTAAATTCTCGCTGGCTTCCAGATAGACAGCGTCGTTAAGAATACTTCACTCCTGAATCCATTTTGGAGGTAGGTGGCGCTGTGGTACCAATGTATCGGAGCCAGTTGCTCCGTTTCTAATGGCCTCGCTGTCTTACAGCCGTTAAGCATAACCCACCTGTAAGCTGTTCACGGCACACTCTAAAATTTTTTGTAATTTTTACTGTGAAATTCTTTGTAATTTTACAAATGCTTGTAACAGTACAACAATTTTTCTTATACAAGTACTCCTTTTTATAACTACAAGGTCCATGTTTATAATAGACCTTCGGAAATGTTTGTACTTTACAGATCCGCATCCACAAGCTCTTCAGCAAAATGGCGGACACTTAACAACGTAAAGCCGTATATAGCTGTTTGTGCAAAAACTTATGGTGATGTAAAGTGCAAAAAGAAAAGTTTTGCAAGTTTGAATTACGTAAAACGCATAAAAAAAACTCAAATAATCATAATAAAACGACAATTTCAATAAAACGTGACCGTGTTATTAATTATTTGTTAAGAGTTTGCTAGCTACATAGAACTCTTAAATGGGCTCTTTATACCCCGTTGTTAAGAGGCATCCTAATTTCTTAACTCAAAACTGAACTCTTAAAAAGAAATACATGTACCTATTCTTCCTAACCATATAACTTTAATATTATTTTGTATGTACTTGCACATATATTTACATTAAAAATAATCGCTAATAGTGGAAGTCAAGTTGGTCTTGTGGATAAAGGTGCGGGCTATTAATATAATGGGAGCTGGCGAAGTGTGGTATCTTTTTTGTAAATTATTTTTTGAAATGTTTTTTAGTTTTTCTCTGTTATTAATTTATCACATTTGTTTTTAGAAGACAAAAAGTAATTTTATGTACACTTTTTAATAATGTCAGTTGTAATAAAAGGCTATCATTTGTAATATTACAAAGAAATGTGTTGCAGATTTTACAAGAAAATTTTACAAAGGATTTTCTTGGCAACAGGTTTTCCAACGATTTTTCTTGTAAAAGTACCAGAACATTTTAAAAGTGTAAATTGATAGTTGTTGAAAGCCCTGCTTAGCAACTACCTGTTTGCACATTACGTAATCTCCCGTAATACGTAAAAATAACATTGGCATTGGCTCGATGGCTTTATTCATACGCTTGTCAAGTGAAGCAGCGAAATTTCTAGAAAAGTAAACGTTTTACATATTTGATCATTTTTGCCAGAATCAGTAACAATGTCATTGTTTAAATCAGGTAACAGCGCCTGACTAATTCAACTGTGACTTCTGTCAGTTAAACTGATGAATTTGTGAGGAATGCCAGCTATCCTTCACATATAGATTCCAGACAATTTCCACCGATTAATAAACCATTAAATTCAGTGTTTTTCAGTGATTTCTTTTGCAGCTGCCGGAACAGTAACAAATGAACTAACAACACATAAATTAATAAAATTTACAAAATATGGAAAAGTGAGTATCGTATTTTATAATACCATTTTGAGAGACAAAACGAACATTAAATCTTTCTTAACGAGAAGTATAAAATAGATGGTTCTGCCGGATCAGGCTTCAGGCTGTGGACACAAGACAACCGAATTTCCCTATTTCCCCTTTTTCCCGTCCAAAACAGTCGATTTCTCCGAATCTCCCTCCAATCGCCAGCGGCAATGTTGGCAGCCAGTGACAAAAAGTGCAGTTGCTCAATGTCATGCATTGGGGCTGAGGTTTACCCAATGTGGCTAAAACGGTCGGAGCTTCTCTCAAATTCGGAGATTCTCAAATTCCTATCATTTCCGGTGGCCATCTTGGTAACGATCACATATGTATACCCAGGACAATTGTCGACCAGCTGAGGATGTTGACCATTTTGGCGGCCAGCGCCGGCGGCGGTGGGGCATCAAGGCATCACGAACTATCGGATCTCGTGTAACACAGCAGCCTCAAAGTGTGTGTGTGTGTGCATAATACTTGTAAGCATAGTTGGCTATAATTTGCGAACCGTTTAAGTTATATATCGTCAAATTCATAACATAGACATCATCCTCGAATAGGAGAAGTGTCGCGGGGTCAAGTATGCCATATGTCAGTATATAAGCATAGGTGGCTGTAATTACCAAATCGTTTAAGTTATAGTTGGCAAATTCATAACATAGACATCCGCCACGACTAGGAAAGGGATCGCAGGGACAAGTATGCTCCATGCCAACTTATAAGCATAGTTTGCTGTAATTTCTGAACCATATAACATAGCGATCAATTGTAGGTGTGTGGGGGGTCACCTTGGCAGCACTTCCTAATCGGTGGCCTACTGGCTTCCATCATGGGCACCCATCACCACCGGCGACCGTCATTGTACAAATGGTCGTCGTCGGTGCACTGCCTGCCCCACCAACAGCTGCCAATGTGTTAGAAAGTGCGACTTCCAAGATTCAGCATTCAGATGTCATTCGTTCGAAAATTGACAGAAAGATCGAAAGGTTATGTATGACCCATGGCTATGTATAAGCATAGTTGCTCGTAATTATCGATCCATTTGAGATACAACTACCAACAGTCACTGAAAAGAATCGAGGGGTCTAGAATGTCCTAAGTACAAATATAAGCACTACAGCTAGCACCGATCAGTTCGGTGTTCATAAATTGAGTAATGACAATATTTCACGATTAATCACCAGCTTCTGAAATACACTCGTTGGAAAAAAATCTGCTGTCCCTAACATTATGGAAATAATTCGCCCAGCCTTATTGGTAAGGAAACAATATTTCCACCAGCTCAAATGAAAGCATTATAAATGTAACTGTTAAACCGGTAGACACACACACAGGCTGTATTAAACCAATTTTTTTTATCTCCAACCTACATTCATATCCACTATAGCAGGTGCAGACCATACTCTTGATGCTTGAGAAGAATGGCCTGCAATGTTCGGATGAGCATGTGCTAGTATCCAATGCAGTGCTTAGCAGACATGGGCGAGAGTCCATCGTACGATGCAATATGACGTTTTAAGCTATCACGGCGTCCAAATTGAGAATTGCACTGTTCGCACATTAATGGAGAATGCTTCGGTTTCATAGCACACCCAAGCTCATGTCGACGAGCATGACAGCTGTTGGCAAATTCATTCTTGCAGAACCGGCACAAATGTTTGCCTGAAGTAGTTTCCATCGACGCTCGAGCCGATATTCACTCTTCAAATAACAGCAACACACTAATGATTCCACCAATCCCACATGCTGTGTATGTACACATTTTCACATTCCATCAGTGGGCCTTTTGTAGACATGTAGTTAGCCAGTCATATCTCTATTACCACACTGACATGCAGCTGCAAGTTAGAAGCGGAATTTCACATCATGACACATGCTTTACCACTGGCCTCTTTCCAACATAACCAAATCTTTAATATCGACATGCATTGTTATTTATACTAAAGAGCTTATCACAATAGCGACATTGTTTCCGCCCTGAAGGAACGCTCATGTCAGAAGTTGGTGGTGTACCACCACCATTCCATACGACAGTGGTCTTTACACGTGTTTTTTCTATGCATGTTTAAACGGTCTATACGAGTGAAATAATGGCTACACATATCACATCAATAGCCTGTACGATATGGATTTAGCTTGCATTTGTGCTTCATATGTCTCTCTCCACTAGGGATATGTACAAATGTCCTGTTACAGTAGTTGCAAGGATATCTAGGAGTTGATCGATCTATTGTTTCCACTGTTGGGTACTTTACTAAAGTTGCTGGGTTTTTTTCGCAGGTATCTTCCCATCCTTAAACTTCAGTAAATAGTTTTTGGCTTTAACAGGAAGAGGTTCTTTGCATTTTGCAATATGTCATATAAAGTTATCACATCGTAGAAAATGCGATTGACAATCTTTACAATACACATAACCCCCGCTTCATATTGAGCAGACACCCAATCTCATGTCATTGTGCTTGACAGCTTTTAGAAAAGGTCTTCGTATAGTAGCGACACAGATAGCTTTCCTGAATATTTACCATCGTCGTGGAAGAGCACAGTCTCCGTTGCCACTGTTAACTCCTCGAAGTCTGCATGGGAATTTAGTCGATCCGCCTATAATCAATATATTACTAGTTTAACCACTACTGTTACTATGTCTGAAAGTGAATTAATGGTGTAGGTCGGTTTCGGACCACTGCTATGCCTATAACCATCATATTACTAGTTTCAGAACTACTGCTACTATTTTAAGGTTCATGTCTTCCTAAGAAATGAATACTATCGGTGTTGAAAGCTCCTTCAGCACTCTTCCGAAATGCATTACACAAACCCATAGAAGGTGGTGTGCCCATAACAGGAGTACATCCTTGCAAACACTCTGTACACGGGAGACAGTCGCGTATGTCTTTGTCCTGCTGTAGATATGCAGGTAGATGTTTGTAGACCTATCACATTTCATGTCTAGCATATGTAAGAAGGCATTCTTTAGACAAGTATGCGAGCTCCGATTCTTTGTCGAGTGCTGCAAGTGAGGTATGTGTTCCATATGCCACAATAGCTGATAGAATCTTCTGACCGCTAGAACAGCATGCTATCATTGACACTGTGTTCCACGACAAGTGTCTGGCGCAGCTATGGTACACACTGCTGCTGACCTAAAATGATACACTCTCAAGTCTGTCAGAGCTCGAATGATCAAGAGAGCTCGTGTGACTGTGTATATACCCATGTTTTATGCACACTCAAAATCTTTATTGAACTTGAATGACACACCAACAAAGAAGCAGAAGTTATATGTCAGGTGTGGGATTCGAACCTACCCCCCCCCCCCAACAGGAAACTGGAGCTCAAAACCCAGCACCTTAGAGCTCTCAGCCAACCTGACAATCTCTATGAGTAAGGAAATTACAAGGCTTATTGAATGTTATGCTATATATGTGATGTGGTTACTTACTAATTTGAGAGATGGTAAGGTTGAATGTGATACAATACATGATGTAATCACCTTTTATTTTGGAGGAGGCTGGCATAGTCGGAACAGAAGTGATGGATAAGTATTCATCGCAGCACAGATGCACGCTATGTACAGAGAGCATATGGCAGTACAGATCCCCTCTCCTGCATCGACTTACCTGTGTATGCATGTATATTTGAATCGGCATGCTGGTCAGAACTTCCCGCTCTGTCAATTCGGTCTCCCATATTGAAAGTCGCACTGTCTAGCAAAATGGTGGCTAGTGGTCATGTTGGTGGCCAGAGTGCCGACAATGTCCATTTGGAAAATGATGGCCGACGACGACTGACATTTTCTTTGTAAGGATAAAGTCTGAATGGCAAATCTTGGAAGTCGCACTGTCTAACAAAATTGTGGTCACAGTGATAGCTTAAAACATCATCTTGCATCGTGCTAAGCACTGTAGGTCCACATTGGATACTGATGCACACTCACCATTGGACCTAAACATTACAGGCCATTCTCCTCAACCATCAAGACTATGGTCTGCACCTGCTATAATGGATACTCATGCACCGTCACCTTAGGCAACACCATTCCTGGACATGTACAATTCTCCACAAACATCATGGTATTTAAGTGGCTACTGTGGTAGGACCTTTAGTAAAAGATCCAGTGCATGTCAACATGAGAAACCCAATCAACGTTCGATAAAGTCGAGCTGGGAACTCTTCGCTCACCAGTGTTATAGATGCAAACACGAGTTCACATGTTATCAACCAACAGGAAGTATTCCAGTCGAAGCACGAAGCAAACTATCAGTAACTTATATGTAACTATTAGGAAAAACTATTTCGTGAGACAAGTGACAACCATATAAGAATTGTACATATGAAAAGGAAGCTAATACACTACCACCTGCTACAAGCTCCCTCTATGAGAATAGGTTCATCATGAAGGAATCTGCTTTCTGTGATCTAATGAAGACGTACGTCGTATCCGGCATGGCAAAATATATTTGTACATGCCTTAAGCAAATGAAGCAGGGTATCATAGACGAACTTACAGATGTCGTGTAGTAGATGGTGTGTTAAAATATAATATGTGGTTGGAATATATATATATATATATATATATATATATCTATATCAAACTGAAACCACATGACGATGAATTAAGTCGGAAAGCCTTCAAGGCAAAGTATGTGCCTCTGTATAACAAACTCGACATTGCCTCCAGTATATAGGCCGGTATACAGAAGCTTTGCAATGAGGAAGAAGAGTACATGGGGAAAGGTTCCCGTTGGATGTTACGTACAATAGATCATGTGCAGTTGAGAACGAATTCATTTAGGCCACATCGTAATTAGGCGCTTGTCAATAGGAGGAATAAGCCCAGGGCATGAAGCATAGCCCCCTGCTGGGTGAAGGACTAGATAAGTAACACACTTGCTCTCATGCTGATACTCATGTTAGATTCGCATGCATAGATGTCGGAATAGGCTGGCCGGCACAGTTCCTGTTCGGACCGTGAAGAGTGAACATTGTCTGTGGATACCGTGCTCGTCGATGATGATGGGACAAGACATATATTTGTGCTGTTAATGTAAGACGGCCTTTTCTGAAATAACCAGCTGCAGACAGCACAAGGCTGGTTGTCATCAGATTCCAGAGCATACTGTGTTTACATGAGAACCATGTACATCACAGTTTAACCGATGTGTTGACTTGAGAAGTCATCTTGCAATGTGTAACCCTGCACTGTCTGGCATATTAATCATCGAAGAACGTATGCTCATGTTGACGATATAAAGACACATGCTCTCAAGATGATACTGGTGTAGGGTTGACACTGTAGAGGTGGGGCGGGTGTACATACTGATATTCCCTCCACTACTGAGCAGATAGGGATATATCTTCGACCGGTACAAAGGAGGGTATACTACACCCACAGTAATCACACGAAGTTATTAACCCATCTTGAAAGTCAGCTGCAGTGAGGGGTCAGCTGTAGTGAAGGGTCAGCCTGCTGGGTGAAGGACTTGCTACTTCGACTGGTACAATACATAATTCCCACTGATGAAATGAGTATGAGTACCTATTTATACCCATGAAGCTGCTGTGGTACGAAATTCTGCTTTGTTTTGCATGAAGATGGTGCAAGCTGATATTATGTCTATCGTAGAGCATGCATCTAAGTATGTAACTGCCCCCATGGCTGAAAATCACTGTTGTTCCTGTGGAATAATCTTCAGCAAAAGTTGTCATGCTCGTCACCTTGAGAGAAGCAACTGTACAAAACTACCGACCTCCAGAATACTAACATATGATATGTGTTGTGCTACATTTGGTAGAGACGATCATCTCAAGAGACACACTGGTAAATGTAAAGGTAACACACCTTTTCCTGGCATGCGCCAGCCTGTGTTGTCACATGACAAGACCAGCCTTCCTGCTGATTCGTCTTGTACCCTAACATTCGTTCGAGCGCCCATAACTTTATGCGGGTCTGTGTGGAGTTGCAAACTAATGTGGGAAGACGGAACTAAGAGTGCTGCAAAGCACGATGTGTGTGAAGAAGGAACTATGAACTATGAGTGCTGCAGAGCATGATGTGTGTGAAGAAGGAACTATGGGTGCTGCAGAGCATGATGTGTGCGAAGAAGGAATTATGGGTGCTGCAGAGCATGGTATGTGTGAAGAAGGAACTATGAGTGCTGCAGAGTATGAACCATACATATCATCAGGAGTTATACATATTAGACCTGCACCACGAACATGTTAAGTGAGAACCGAAGATGCTACCCAGGACACTGACAACGAATCTGTGACCTCCAAGTCTGTTGGTGATGCCGATGTGTATCCTACTGATGACAATGATGTGTCGACAACTGCAATTATAAAATGTACACATGTTGCTGGTGATGATGCATATTCTACTGATGAAGATGAAGTGCCAACATTTGTCAGACGAAGGCATACCCATGGCTCTGAAGACTCCAATGACCTAGTTGATAGACTTTGGTTGTTGGTTTCCTTACAGAGTGTTGGATATATTTCTGTCATCGGAGAGATACATGCCATTATTGATGAACTCAGAGCCAGAGGCTTTATTGAATGATATAATAGATATATGTATGTGTGTTTGATCTAGTAATTCATGTAAATAAATACATTAACAATAAATTGATATTTTTTTCTTAATTCCTACTGGCTAAGCAATGAACCTACTGCTATGTTTTAGTGGTCCGATAGAGTGGCTCCCCCAGTGTCGGTTTTTTCGAACCTCTGGCTGCAAGTATATCGACTTAACATGCATGCTATAGGGACTTGGGTCCGACACATATCGCTATGGGTAAACACACCATCGAGTTTATCATAGTGGAACGGCTGAACATGTAATGCTGGACGGAAACTGTCTTGAGTGCATACGTTAATGGTTTGGGTCGACTGCTTGTAATTTCGACGGCTTGTTACATACATTGAAGGTTCGGACAGAGTATGTCCGTCTGTAATTACAAAGGTTCGGTTGGTACATGAGTGCAGGTCGGAGACAGAGTATGACTGTTTGTAATTGCAAAGAGGCCGGTACATGAGTGCAGGTCGGAGCCAAAATATGACTTCATACTAGTCTCTTCATGGGCAGTGGGACCGACGAATGTCTGCAGCCATGACAGCATGCACTCTCAACGGAAATTGAACCTACGATAAATTATTTAGTCAACTAGGGTACAGAAAAACAATTGCCAAGTGCAGGGATTTAAACCCACACTCCCTTTAGTGGAACCAGTGTTTATATCTGACGCCTTAGGCCGCTTGGCCAACATGACAATTTGTATTAGGGATGGAATTACATGGCTTTTTTCTTTGTCGAATGGTATACGGTGTATGGCCTGCTTGTGCAATACGCACAGGTTGATAGGGTATTTCCTTTCGATCACTGTAGCAGACGATGGGAGAAAGCATACAGAGCAATGCATACGACTCTCTCTCTCTCTCTAATTGTATGTGTGTGTGATTGGCTTGGTACGCGAGTGCAGGTCGGGGATTGTCTGTAATTACGAACACTGTTATTTATTACGAACACTGTTGTAGACGGTGACAGTGACTCTCTTCGTGTTTAGTGTTTCAGCAGTGGGGCCCCTTGCTTCCCCATTAACGAACGAACATCCAATGGCGGCTTTATGACGACTTGAATTACCACTCTCTACGGGAATCGAACCTGCGATACCACGTGGATGGTTCAGGATACATGTATTATTTCCTTTCAATAGTATACCAGTACATATGTTGACAAGGGGGAGGTGCTGGGGAAGCAGCACTTGGTCGGTATCTACAGTGCACGGATGGTGGAACCGGTCATTGCAATCTCCACTTCCAACGAGGTCACATCGACGATGGCGAGATGCGCTCGAGGCCTATGGGTAATTCACTGCTACACAAGTCAAGATAGGCGTAATTCGTTTTGTAATAAGCTTATCGGTCTAGCATGTATTGTATGTGCGATCTAGCGAGTGAAATCTCATTACGTACATACATCGAAGTCTTGGTACACGACACGCGAGTGCAAGGTCTGTCCCCTCCCCCCAACCTAGTGGTGTGGTACTAACCGACTGTCTGGAAGTATGTACGTGCATTGAAGGTTCGGGTACGTATGTCTGTTGTTATTATTTTTATTATTATCTGCTTCGGTACACGAATGTGGGTCGGGCATTAAAAAAATGGATTTAATACATCCTGTGTGTGTGCCTACCGGTTTCGTGGTTACATTTATTTTGCTTGCTTTTGAGCTGGTGGAAGTATTGTTTCCTTGCCAATAAGACTGGAAGCATTATTTCCGTAATGTTAGGGATGGCAGGTTTTTTTCAACAAGTGTATTTCAGAAGCTGGTGAGTAATCGTGAACTATCGTCATTACTCAATGTATGAACAACTAACTGATAGGTGCTAGATGTGGTGCTTATATTTGTGCTTAGGACATACTAGACATGCAGGCAGACATATGTCAGCATGTCCCATCTCGTCGTCGTCGGGAAGGGGGGGGGGGCGGTTTCATGAATTATGATTTTTTGGTAGTTGTATCTCAAACTCTTCGTACCTGGCAGCCATATGTCATAATCGTGGTTTATGTCTATGCTATGAATTTGGCGACAATAACTCAAATAGTTCGGGAATTAGAGCCAACTATGCTTATAAGTTGGCATGGAGGATACTTGTCCCTGCGATCCCTCTCCTAGTCGTGGCGGATGTTTATGTTATGAATTTGCCAACTATAACTCAGACGGTTTGGTAATTACAGCCACCTATGCTTATATGCTGACATATGGCATACTTGACCCCGCGGCCCTTCTCCTAGTCGAGGATGATGTGTATGTTATGAATTTGACAACTATAACTTAAATTGCTCGCAAATTATAGTCAAATATGCTTATAAGTGTTATGCACACACACACTTAAGGATGCTGCTGTGTTACACAAGATCTGATCGTTCGAGACGCCTTGATGCCCCACCACCGCCATCGCTGGCCGCCAAAATGGTCAACATCGTCAGTTGCTCGACAATTGTCCTAGGTATACATACGTCATCGATACCAAGATGGCCACCGGGAATGATACGAATTTGAGAAGCTCCGAATTTGAGAGAAGCTTCGACCGTTTCAGCCACGTTGAACAAACCTCAGTAACAATGCACGATATTGAGCAAATGCACTTTCTGACACTGGCTGCTAAGATGGCAGCCGTCGGCGGGAGGGAGTGAGGTCCCACATCCCACATGAGTTATTTGCCAACCTGAGGGGTTACCCGCACAAAAATGGTGGTCGGCACCGGCTGTCAACATCTCCGTCGGCGGCGGGAGGGAAATTTTGAGGGGAAAAGAGGAAAATGGCGTTTTTGTACGCGAAATCGACTGTTTTGGACAGGAAAAAGGGAAAAAGGGAAATTCGGCTGTCCTGTGTCCACAGCCTGCAGCCTGGATTTTTGCTAATTGTGTTCACTGTGTCCACAGCCTGAAGCCTGATCCGGCAGAACCACCTATTTTATTCTACTTTCACGTAATCATCATAGCTTTCGGTTTGAAGTTTTAAACTGCATTAAATATGGCAAAGTGAGGGTATTCATACATACTAATTGTTAAAACAAACACTATGTTACCAAATAAACCGTAAAGAATTTTTTTTTCTATAAACTAATATAATACGTATGCTATATTTTCCCCCTTTACAGTCAATTTTGGTGAACCAAATCTAGATTGGTGAGTTAACGGTCTCGAAGCTGGATACGGTGGGTTCAAATCCTAGATATCGCGTTTTTTGTTACCTTTTAAATTACGTTTTATTGCATATTATAACCTGAGACTATCGGTAAAAAATGTTTCTTCCTCGTAAACATTTGTCTAAATTCAATAATGACAATGATTAATCCGCTGAACGCAGTTGGCGGTATTTTTTTTTAATCACTGAAATAGTTTCACTGTAATGAACAGTGGAGCCATTTTCACAGATTAGAGTAGTTGCAATTTCACTGCGAATCAGTGGTTTTCCACTCAATCAAATTAAGAGTGTATATCTACGGAAAAACGGAGAGCAAAGGAAAACATTTCAGTATTCACAAATATTTACCAAGTACTTCTAATTGAACGTAAAAACATGTAGCCATTCTCCCTCCGTCGATATAAACTTCATTTGGGTGCATGGCAGACATTGTGCTAGTTTTAACATGTGCAGGTAGGGTAGGTGATATTTTTCAAAAGTTAATTTCAAAACTGCTCAGTTTACTTTCAATAACGTGTACCTACCAAAAATGCAGGCATTCGCCAGCTTTGTGATTGTAAAAGGAGTGACGCAGAGCCTGCGAGCAGGAAACCGTCATCCTGCGCGAGTTTTGTCGACTGCAGACACTGCAGGCAGTGAAAGCTGTTTTTACATGTAGTTACCTTCCGAGCTTTACATTAAACCAAGGAGATACAGACTCATAACAATAAGTTGTTTTACTGGTAGGGACGTTAACTCAGTGCTAGACTAGCGTGCCAATAAATAACCTTTTACTTTATCTCAGCCTGATTTTACATCCAAGTTGGCATGGTAGTATATATCATATTATAATAGATTTACGATAACTGTGATTTATTGTTTGTTAAATTAAAATAATAGATATTAATTTTAAATTTGCAAATTTTGTTCACTGTCAAGAGAGCGATTGCTGCTGTTTTGACTTATCATCCATTTACAAAATTAGAAAAACCGAGATGAATGTTGAGTCTGTTCATTAAGTGCGTTAAACTATATTTACTTGTGCTTCATGAGCAACAGCCAACATAGAGAATGTGTTCAAGTGTTGTCATTACGTTTAGGGGTCGCCTAACGGCAACAAAACCCAATAGTTCTCTTACATGAGCATAAAGCACTTGTTTTTATACATACGTTCGTCTTGCGTTACTGCATCCGGAGGAAGTTAAAAAAAAAAATCGAAATATCGCTGTATCGGGGACACGACTATGTGTTTTTACGTGAAAACATCTTAGTTAGCGGATAATATTTACTTTGTGATATAGAAATGAAAGTAACAAAACTGATAATGAGCTGTTATGGCTTAAATTGACAGATATAGACGATCAGTTTTGTTTGGCGTCCAAATCAGCTTGCTGGCATATTGCATTCGTTAGATATCCTAACCGGAAATTTTCGCCCACTCCAAAAATTGCAGCCAGTCGTTGACGGGCACCCAACGCGTTCATCGATTATGCGTGGCACCAATTCAGGTTCATTATCGCATCGTGTTGGTATACCCCATCGAACGAGGTAAAATTTATTTCAATCGTGTTATTAGTTACGAATTTATAATGTGTGAATTGAATATCCTACAAATGTCCGTTCTGGTACCCGATGTGTCGATCTCATTTTAATGACGTATTTCCTTAGACAAATATATTTCTCTTTGTTGTGCTTCTGGTAGTTCGAACGATTGACTTTTGAGGAAACGTCTTAACGCGAAGACTTGTTTCTCTACATCTTCCATGCAATCACTTGACTACAATAGTTTGGAAGTAATTAAAGTAGTAAAATACTCTGATATTATATCGAAAGAAATACTCCGAGCTATAAAACAAGAAATACCTAAGAAGAATACGCTAAAATTCACTTCCGGCAATATCGCACAGAAGACGATACGTACTTCAAAATGGCGACCGAAGTAGACAACTCACAAAGTCGAAATTGTGAGCCGTATGCCTTCGCTCATGATAATTTAATATTATGCTTCTGCAGTACGAATTTCTGGGTTAGGTATTCATATCAACAATAATGGCATCGTGTCTGCCAAACGGCAGCGATAGCGTATTTCATACTGGGGTGACAGACAGGCAGCTGGAACTCATACAGGACTGTCAGGCTGCAAATGACAGAAATGAAAGGGAAACCTGTGAAATATTTCCACTGATTCTCATGTATGTGTTTTCAACATATATGTGTTGCGGGGGAGTGACGTGTTGGTATTATCGATTATCGTTGCTCAAGCGTGAGATATGAGCTAACAGAATTGGGGTCTATAAATTTTAATTTACAGCAGCAAATAAAGATAAGTTTTTCCACTTTATCAAGCCTAAAAATATATTCCGTTTTCAGAATGAGGAAATGTTTCAATTTTATCACGTGACCTCCGTGGGTAAATGCTTCCCATCACGACGATTGGGAATTCTTCTGTTTTTGGAAACGTGGCAGACTGTGCCCCAGTTACCGGCGGGGGTTTCTTTCGCAATGATGCCGTTTTCCTTACCACTGCTTTTTGCCGCCTCTGCACTCACATCTCGTCTAATCCCATCCATTAATATCGTGTAGATTCGCAGTCATATTTACATTTATGTGATCCCATTCTGTAAATATACTTAATGGTTTTATTTACAAAAGCATCACATCGTGTGGATGATGACAGTATGCATTTTTTTCTAAATAAATATTAAAATGTTAAACATCAGAAGCCGTGTCAATTCTTATTTGTTTCAATTAAGCCAGTTTAATTGATTGCCGAAGGGTTTCTGTATATGTACTTGCTTGGAAAGGATTTTATTTATTTCGTATTTTTACCGGAAACGTTACCAAAGTAATGCGTTATGACAAGTCACATAACGATACAATCTGTTTATTATTTTATTTCGATAGTTACTAACAGTACTTTTTAAAATGTATCCAAAACTTAAACATTTGTATTGTTTATCCTTGCAATACTTCGTGGAAATATTTTAGTACCTAGATCTTGATGAATTTTTTTGAAGGTATCATACTAAATTACCATAAATATTTTACTGTGCGCTGGTGTTGTGTTGCCAATGTGTTTATGTGCGTATGAAATTATGTGTGTTTTTGTATATACACATCTTGTCTTCTGTGATGTCTCTTACTGCCAAATGGATAACCTTGGACTCCAAAATTAATTTTCTCTGGGGCCTGCTCCTCTCATGATCGCGAAAGATGAAAATTTCGCCATTCAAGTTGCCAGCTGTCTACTCAGCATGTATTTTCTTACGAGTCTGAAGAATGCGTGAGTTAAAATGTTTGTGGAGGAATGGCGGAATAAAAACTGAAGAGGAGCTGGGGGCGTTTCGAGAAAATATCGTGAAGACACTTGGAATGTTTAATACATTACCTATTTTGGAGTGAGTACACGGCTAAAAAATGTCGGCCTACTCTATTGAGGACTCCAACCAGAAACCCCAGCGGAAAAATATTAGTGACTAATAAATGGTTAACTGTAAACAAGAAACGAATATCAAGTTATTAAAAAAATTCCATAGAGCACGTACAGGCAAATTAAGTTTGGGAGATCGTAATGTAAATAATACTTTTTTTCTTCATTACATATTATGGTAGGAATTGGACAAACCCATTGCCATTGTATAGAATATGTCAAAACACTCACGGATTTAATTGTTACATTATTTACGCACATACCGTGGTGTTAGGCCACGTATAATTTTTATTACTAGATGGAGATTCTTCAACATTCGCCATTGCGATGCAGATGTCTGTCATGGGAAAACAGCACTGAACACGAAAAATATTTAAATAAAACAAGGAACTTGCGGACAATAAAATAAATATATGTATAAAACACTGGAAAATTCCACGAGGGGGGGAAAAAAAAAACTAATTACGAAAAATATGTGTATATATTGGCACACAACCAGTACATAACTCATAGAAAACAACACTGGCTAGAAACCCGTTTGAAATAATTAGGACAACACTGACAATATAAGTAGGACCAAAATAGGACAACACAACAAAGAAAACGCACTCAGAAATAGGAAATTCTGGTGTAAGATGCTGGAGGCTGGGGAGCCAGGGAGCCATCCGCCAAATTGGATTGTCACCCACGCCATTTTGGATGACCGTGACCTTTGGTCGTTATCTTGTTTCTGGACGTCATATTGTTTCTAGTATTTTTCTCTTCATGCTCTGTCATTCCACATTGTCTGTGATTCCATCTTGTCACTTAAATCTCTATCATTCCTTCTTACCTCTCTCCCACTTCTCTAACACACCTCTTTTCTCTGTTACCTCTTTCTGTCGCCTTCTTCGTTTGCCATCTTGGATGTCCGAAGTTTCCTCGTCAAAGTTGACGAACGACACTCTAGGTGTGCTGGTGTCGGTTATGTTGTTTGTGACAGCAGGTCGCTTGTTCGACGACGACGGACGCATGCACATCGTCCACGATCGTCTCCAAGGGATGACATCGCATGGACGCCGCCGCCTCCAGCATCTTCTGTCTCCTCTTCCACACCATCGATGACACCTGATGAACATGTACTCACTCCGATGCCCTGGGGTGAGTACTCACTGTGCTTGGCATTGGCATTGGTAGGACGTCTTGACGGTTTGGATGAGTTGGGTGGAGAGGAAGTGGAGGTAACTGTGAGACCTGCATGCTGAGGTTCGACTCTTCCGGGAGGAAGTTGCAGCGGCTACACACACCCGTAGTCTTCTGTGTGACAGCCAATATGTTCCACTTCTGGAGGAGGTGCGGAGTGTGCGTGTAATCCTGCATTGTCTGAGCGATGTCACTATCCCACCTCAGGAGTGATAGTTTTGTGTTTTAGTTACTTATATATATATATGTATATAAATTAATTTAATGTTTTAAATTTTAAATATCTGTGTTTGAGAGACATCAATTCATGAACATCGTTTCTTATTCATTAAACCATGAGTAAAATGCCGACCAATAATTGATTCATATAGATTTTGTTGCGTTCATGTTGGTAAATAATAATTTGTTTCCTGCTCGTGTTTTAATTTTTGCTCTTGTATACCTTTGATAGTGTGTGTGGCGGTATGTACATGCTTAAAACGCTTAAAACCTATACAGACTTTACACACAAAATTTTTTCTGCAGTAGAAAGGCATATGAAAATATTGCAAATATAATGAAAATTATAATTCAAGGTGTTGTTTGTAAATACTCATTATATGCTTCATGTTGTTTTCAGTTTGATTTTGTATACCTTTGTTGGTCTATGTGCGGGTATGCACATTAAAAATAATTTTTTTTTCTACATTACAAAATACATTTGAAAATACTTCTAATATAATGGAAATCATGATTCAATTTGTCTGGCCCACGCTCGTAAATACTCATTATATGCTTCATGTGTTTTTTTTTTCATTTTGCATTTGTATACCTTTGATGGCCTACGTGGTGCTATGGGGATGCAAAATAATTGTTAACATGCAACAAATGATTGAACTGCAAGTTATTCGATACTAATAACCTTATCATGAATATTAAATAAATCATAATCAATCCACCTAGAATGTCGATCATCGACAAGCCAAGTTGGCGTTTGAATGTAGGTGAGAGATGCCCTCTCAAATGGACTAATATTTGTTATATATTTTTAATGAAAGAATGAGGATGGAAGATAGCTGCTGTATTTTATAACCCTTCTCTCCAGACTGCTCCGATAGCTGAGACAGCCTTATACCCTAGGTCCGGTAGTTCGATTACACACTCCTCCAGAGAATCTTTGATCTATCACCGCACTCCTGGGTGTCACTAAATGACTTATATCAAATATGGCTGTCGAACAGAGGTGAGAGATGTCCGTGCAGCAGAAGCACACTCTTAGTGTGTCGTTCATTGACAAATGGCGAAGTAACTACATAAATGATAGCCTACACCAGACTATATTCAAGATGGCTACCTACAGCAGACGAAACAAATATGTCTGCCTTCAGCAGATGGCATCCAATATGGCGGGCTATAACGAATATGAGATATGTGCCGACGACAAAATGAGTAATAGGGTGGCGAACTCTGGTAGTCACAAACAATAAAATCGACACCAGCGCTCCTGTTGTGTCGTTCATCGCCTTAGACGAGGGAAACTTCGGACATTTAAGATAGCAGACGAAGGTGGCGGAGAGCAGTAAGAGAGGAAATAAGTGGGAGAGAAGTAAGAAGTAAATACAGAGCATGAAGTAGCAAGGTGGAATGATAGAGCATGAAGTTAAAAATTCTATAAACAAATTGCGCTACCGGAAACAATATGGCGGGCAAAGGTAAAGGTCATCTAAAATGGTATCAGTTATGTAATCAAGAATTGCGGATGGCTCCCTGGCTCCCCAGCGTCCAGCCTCTTGCACCAGAATTCCCTTATTAGTATTACTTATAAACAAAAAGAGGGAAAAATTATGTGTGTTGGTGATATCAGGTAAGAAATAATTCTTATGCATAATATTATTACAATAAGTGCGCATGAATTCGGTACAATTTTCAATACTAGGTTAAGCTTTTTACATGAGGCGGAGAGATACCCTGTAAATAGAACTTAAGCAGGGCTTCAGAAAAATGGGAAGCAATAGTGAATGGACTATATCCCTGGGCTTGGGTGATGGGGATATAGATGCAGGCCTGCACCAGCCCTGCTTCTTTCGCATCCACTGCCGCTCACTAGCGATGTTAGTGCACAGGCGGGTGACGTCCATATTGATTCTCCATTATGGTCTGGTAGCTACGTCTGGCGGAGGGTTGCAGGGTTAGAGGCAAAAGGGCCTGTCTGTGTGGGAGAGAGCCTGTGATTGGGGACGCAGCGGCGGGGTTCGGTGTTTCATTGCCTCCCGCGAGACGGCTGGGCGCTCGTAAACATGAGGAACGGCGTGCAGTAAGGGGAATATCGTCGGGACGAAACAGCCCGAACTTGTGAAGAGAGACCGAGAGAGAGAGAGAGAGAGAGAGCGAGCGAGTGAAAAAAAAGGGGGGGCGTTACAGACGTGCATTGCGAGCCCATTACCCGACTCGGGTCCTGCACGGGGCGATAAGTGGAGGTTTTTCGAAAACCCGTAGCTCGCCGCTCGGGAAAATGCGCCTCGGCATTCTCTTACTACGGGGCTCTCGGGGCCGTAAACGTTTCTGTGCCTGTAACTTTGTGTCTGTCAGCGAATTTTTTCTCTTTCAAATATGAGCTGTTGCGATACATGTCGTTGTTATGGGCTGTTCACGGTAAAGTGAGAACTCCTGAAATCAACGTTTGAAAAAAACCACTGCCTTGTATGTTACAGTTCGCAATGATATGCGGGCTCACGTTAAGTTGGCCGCGAATAAATAAAAATAGTCCTGAAACTTGGCGCTAAATTGCGGACGTAGTGTTAAAATTTATGTCAAGTCCAATTATGGATTATTTTCTTGTCCACGCTATGGTAAGACATTTCATATAAGTAATATATTTGCATGCCTAAAATTTCCACAAATTCAACTGTGTGGCGGATGAATAAAGTAATAAAACTCATGATAACGTTAAACGTGCATTTACTGAGTGGATACAATGTAGTCAGAGAAAGAAATCGTAAGCAGGATTTTCAAAAGTTCTCATTTCTTCGCGAACAGTCTATACCTGGCCAAACCAATTAGTATACGGGATGTTGCTGAATTCGACCGACAGCCTTGCTGAGGGGATTCCTTATGCAGAATCAATGGGGAAATATTTGACACTTTCTACATAAACTGAAGACGAAGGGAGATATGAAGCCTCGAAAATAGAGTTTTTAAATTGCAAGTATATTTTTGCAAAATATCTGGGAAAATTTGAAATTTTAATTACAATGCTCAGAACATAATTTTAAGTTATCTATCGTAATATTCAACTTAATGGTAAACTCTCTTTATCCCCCAAAGTAATGAAAATAACAAGGATGTCCACACGTTTATGGTGTACAACATTTTTCGGCCAGAAATCATGGAAGCTTGAAGCTGGTGTACTGAGCAGTATAACCTAATTAATTAAAAAGACCCACTTGTTCAAGTGTCAGCGATAAGCCATTTTCGCGTAACACGCATACAAAACTTTTGGCTGCAGGGATACAGTGACTAGCACGTACGCCATACTATTCACTTGCGTCTATGGCATACCGTTGTATCAACTGCACAATCTTAAACTTTAAAAAAATATTGAAAATAACATGCACGGTGCACATATTAAGAATATAACACTCAAATACCGGGTTGTTTCTAGCGACAGTAAATGTGTGATTCCATGCAAGTATGTATCGCGCACCCTGAGTAATTCAGCGGGGAGTCCCCGCCGAATGCGTGAAGAAAGTGTGGCGGCACGAAACAGCGAGGTCTTGAGAGCCGAAGAGGGTGTTTGTGGTCAGTATGGAGCTGCGCCGAAATGAAAGGGCGGGGCAAACGGGAGAACCCCAAGGCGAACCGGGATCAATTCCCGGCCAGGTCACCCCCGGATGTTCGTATTTGGGCATCGTGCCAGATGATACCGCTGGTCAGCGGGTTTTCTCGGGGTTCTCCCGTTTGCCCCGCCCTTTCATTCCGGAGAATCTTTGCGCACACGCTACGAAAATAATTCGTGTTCTGCTATTACAAACTGATAGATAATTACCAAACCCGTTTTGTTAAAAGTAACCGTAAGGATACAAGAAATTGAATTTTCTTTTAGGCATTTACTCCTGGTATTTTATTTCTAGCCTCAAGTCGAAAGTCCTTGATCTTTCCTACCTTTATACTCGAAGAAACTTTTCTGATTCATAAATTATTATCTTGTCGTACTATTATTAAGGGAAGTAGGCAATAGGCTTCATCATAATAACTTCTGGTGTTAGCGAATTTTCGGATACGTCTGTAAGTTTTTAGTTTTCTTTGGATTCACAGGTGACAATATATAACTCACCATATGGTGAGTTAAAAACAACTTTGGACGGATAAACTACTGAAAGGTAGAGTTAGCAAATTTGCAGGTAGAACCTATGGGCTAGTGAACTCTGCAATCAGAGCAGTTAGTGCAATAAAGTGTAGGAAGGTAATGCGTCCAAATATTCATGTCGTACCAACTTGATAAAATCTTGGAAAATTTGGCAAGTAAATAGTCTGCGGGGAAGGAGGGCGGGAGGATTGTTTTTAATCCCTAGTTAAGACTATGCCATAACTGAAGTGAGCGAAATATTGTTCAAACCTTTTTTCTGCGGTAACTATCTAATGTCTTTAAAGAGACGGTCGGTCGATCGCTTTTATCCGATGGTGAATTAGTAACAAATTTATTTTGTAAAACTGCTAAATGTTTTTGGTGTTGGCGGTATAAGGCTGTTAGTTTCTGTTTTTAATGACTTTTTTTTCACACACATCTTAGCAAAAAAGAACCCACATCTTAGAGTAAAAGTAAGGGTGAAAACAGGATTTATAGTCGTAAAACTACTTCAAATAAATTGATATAAATAATTGCCGGAGCTTCCATCTTCCTGCAGTTAAGCATGGAATTGTGCAACTTACATTAATATTTAAAAAAAAGGCAAATAAATAACAAGTACTATCACTCTACCACAACTTGTAACATGAGAAATTTTCGCAGAGATTGCGTAGCTAGCGATCACGCCTGCAAACGAATATAATTATTCTATTTTCGTTTCAGGAGGCTTTCAGATTAGATTTTTATGTGAGGAAAACGTGGCGGACGGTGCTGTTGACACATGTGGTTTACTCCGCCATCAGCGGCAATCTGTCGCTACTCCATGCACTGTAAACATTTATTTGTAATTTCAATAGAAAAGTGCATGAAAAACCTGTTAGAAGACTACAAAAATATTCTTGAGAAATATGCAAAACATATAGTAGAAAAATTGTAATTTTTTGGTTTTTATTTCCACTTACATTGCTGGGAAATGAAAAAAAAATCCTTTGCGATTTTAAAATTAAGTAGGATAAATAGACAAGAGGTAGGCTTAAGCGTGATCCAATATTTAGTTTTGTGTAAAAAAACAAGTAGAAAAAATTGTGGCTCCGAGGTTCTAAACAGCAATCCTGTAATCCAACAGCAAGCATTTTACCTCACAAGTACTCTGTCATTTATATTTTGAGCTTCTTAAATGTATAACCACTTGAAACTACAACATCTTATTGTCACATGTAGTAGGACAGAGCTTATTGGTTTAGAGAATTACCAGTCGATTATATGACATTAAAAGTCTGCATGCGGACTGCACGATTGCAGTTTTGTAATTGCAAAATATATTGTGTTATAATGTATATGTTTTGACTACATGTTATATCATTGCAGTCTGTTCGGTTCCCTGGTTACAAATGCAATGCCGCAACAGGAGAATCCGCTGACACCCGATAGCGTAAGTTTTATTATAAATAAATTAAGGGAAAAGAAAACAAATGTTTTTTCACTTGAAGAAATGTTATAGGAAAATAATTTTTCCCCAAATTAATTGATTGATGCCCATCAACGTGTAATTCGCCACACATATTCTATGTAAAATACCTATTGAAGAAAGTAATAATTTTTAAATGTGACTTCTCAACTTAAAGTAATTACTGAAAAGTACAAACATTTTTTCTGGATTCATTACAGATATTACAGATGTGGCTCTAGTAACGTATCGATAATTTAAGTTAAGAAGTGACATTATTGTACATTTACAAAGTTTTCTCTAAGCTAGGCATTTTTAGAAACAATTTCTTAGTACAATCTACACCATATTTTTTACAATGTAGGCATTTCAACAAAAACGTTCCCGAGATCACAAAACACTAGTTATTCAAGTGCCTCTGGATATCGCAGCTCAACTCTAATCAGCGGAGAATGAGTGAGGTGTGAATGGGAGAAACTCAGTGAGAACTTTACAGCTGCAATATGCTCTTGTAGGTGGCTCAAGACGTAACAAAATCGTAATGCTGTACTTTGCAAACGTGTCGAAATGTCGGTCATGCATTTATTTTCGTATTTCGCTTGAAGCCAGTTATACCTGTTTGTTTAATGTTGGGACTTCTGATTGTGTTTATGGTTTCCAGTGTTTTTGTTTTGTTTATGACCTCACTCAGTGTGTTAGCTAGGATAGCGCGGATGGAGAGTAAAGTTGTTGTTCTCGTGTGCAGTCGTTAAATTTAATAGTAGAATTAATACTCTTTTGAACATTACCAATGCAATATTTGGCCCACTCGGGCTGGATTAAACCAATTTTGATGTTCATTTCTTTGTGGCGCTTTTGCTGCCTATTCTAAGAGCCGGTTGCACCATTGAAGTTTATCGCTCAATCCGAGATCACCAGCGAACTTGATCCAGGATTGATGTGCAAATCTGTCGCACCAACCGAGATTGACACACGACTGGAGATCGAAATGAACTTCGGCTTGAACCTCCGAATTTGGTGGTTCAAAGGAGGTGATTCGAGATCAATACGTGTTTGTTTACAAGTTACGACTGAGGTTCGATGTTTCCGCGGAAACAGGACTGCTGGTATAGTGTGATTTCGAGGCGAGAATGAAAGTAGTCTGAATAACCTACGCCCAACGTAAAGTGTTTTTTGAATGAATGTACAGTGCTAGTGTATGTATGTTGGTTAACATATTACCCGTTACAGAATAAACATATTGTATTTATATTACACACTGCACTATTGTTCGTACATATACATGTGGTTAGCCCAATTTAAATAACTATTGTTCGGAATTTTCCACATCCTGTGACAAGAGTACGATTACAAAAGTTCAGATATTTCCATGGAATTAATCATGACTCATTCTTTTAAATCTTCAAGCTTACAACACTCTCATTTACATTTACACAAACGTAAGTTTGTGCCATTATGTGTTCGTTGATTGACATACTTTTGCGCCATTATCTTGTTTGGGTAACTTAATATACAATTTTATTATGTGGTATACAAGTATAGACAGTCATACAAAGTTAATATATGCGTGCCATATATTCTACAGCCATAGGCATTTGATTACTTAATTATTTTTTCGTCAGACTCTGGAAAGCAAAGACGACAGTTTTGTGGAGCTGTTGGCTGCAGAAATACCAGGGGAAAATATATCTTCCAAAGTTAAATTCATTTAATTAATATAAATATGTTTCTTTTTCCTTCGTACTTCGTGTGTAAAAACAAATACAAAAATAAATAAAGACATTTTCTATCGAACGTACCTCGCCATTAATAACTTCACCACACACACAAAAATAATTGGTTTCAGCGATTTCGCGGCTCAAGAGCCTTTAGCTTGTACATCAAAGCAACTAACATAGTAAAATGGTTTTATGTGGGAAAGAAATTTCTCTCTGACGTAATGAAACAAGATAGCCAATAAAAGCTCGTATTTCATTCTAACTATCGATCCTACATTGTCTGCAACTGGGCATAAGTGAAGAATGATTTGAAAAACTGTGGTGTCGCGTAATTTGTATTGATGGACCAGGCTAGGAAATTACACTGGGTATCATTGACACCTTTAGTGACTATTTATATACCCCACAGCAACCATGATTAGAAATGTTGGTAGAGAGGTTTTGAGCAGTAGATCATATCCTTGCGAACAACTTTGTATCCCAGAAGATAAAATGTGCAAGTCAGTTTTTGAAGCAACCCATTGTTGACAACCATCATGTCGTTGTGTAGTATCACTGTCATTCTATCATCTGAAACCTGAAATAGGCGAGTCAAAAGAATATGCCGTACGCTTCTTAAAAAGTTTGAAACGATGTCTGCACAAGCAACCATAAATTCATGCAGACTATGTAGCTTTCATGGAATATTACTTGCAGTGTGGTCATATGGAACTGGTAGACAACCTACAAGAGAACTTGAAATTTGTGTACCATCTGCCGCATCATGGAGTAATCAAGGCAGACAGTACAACCACAAGGCTTCGTGTCACCTTCAGTGCATAAGCCAAGATACAACATGGTGTCAGTGTTAATGACATGCTGCTAACTGGATCCAAAATTCATATATAAGTGATATTTTACTACAGTTCGATATTCCAGAAGTATTTTCTACACCTGACATTAAGCAGATTTATAGACAGTTACTGGTTGAGAGTTAACATCAAGATTATCAGCGGATAGTGTGGTGTAACTCTGCAGACGAACCCATAAAGGATTTTCGCCTACACACAGTGACATATGGAGTGTCCTCAGCCCCATACCTAGCCATCTGTACACTCAAACAGCTTGCAGAAGACGAGGAACACAGGTTTCCTAAGGCCACTCACATCTTGCAGACAAATGTGTATGTAGATTATGCTGTTACAAGGGCAGCCAATGTGACTCAAGCAATTGCACTGCAAAAAGATATAGTTGCACTGTTGCCGGCTGGTGGATTTCAACTCAGGAAGTTCTCGACATCTCATCGGGAAGTACTAGGATGGATGTCTCCAGATGAATTGCCGCCCTCCGAGATGCTGACCTTCTATAAAGACAACGCATCTCTTACTGATGCGCTGGGATTGCATTGGAGTACTAACTCAGATTGCTTTTCATATATCAGTCCCACAATAATGTGTCAAACAAAGTGTGGTGTACTTTCGGAGATTGTGAGGATCTTCTATCCACTTGGATGGTTGACACCTGTTATCGGTTTCATTAAGACACTTATGCAACAGTTGTGGCTCAGTGGGACTGGCTGGGATTATGAGCTCCCACCAGACATTCTACTACCACTACTATCATATCTGCAGTTGCCTCGCAGTATTCCCGAAGTTCTGCAAGCTGTTCATGAATTGTATGGATTTTGAAACAGTTCGGAAACGGGATATGCAGCAGTGGTGTATCTTAGGTCAGTGTATCCAGATGGGCACATTACGTTGATATCCTAATGGGAAAATCCAGGGTGCAACCAGTAAAATGGCTCCTGTCTCCCAACTAGTACTATGTGCTGCAGGTTTGGAGTAAAATTTGTTGGACCTTGTCAAATCGGCCTACAATAACACACTTCCCGATAAGTAGAATGTTTGCATGATCACACACAACTGTGTTATTGCACTGGGCTGCATCATCGCCTCATATATGGAAGACCTTGGTAGTGAACCGTGTGAGTCAGATACAAGATTTGATTCCTGTAAATTGTTGCAGACATGTTGTTTCAGAAGAAAATCCTGCAAATTGTACCTCCCATGGTTTGTTGCCCTCTCAGCTAATCAATCTTGTTCTTCGGTGGTCTGGGCCTCATTAGCTAACATATTCGTGAATCGAACCACAAGATACTCCAAGTATTGGTCAGTATGAGAGTGTGTGTCTCACCTGCGAAGAGAAATCTGGCATGGTGAGTTATTCAACAAGGAATTCCTGGGATCTGATTTCTCCTTAGGGCTGCAGCGAGTTAATGCTTATTGTCTTAGGTTTGTGCACAATTGTCGACAGCCCACAGAGAAGAGTATGGTATGACCCTTGGCAATAAAGGAGCATAAGAGGGTCTCCATGTCTGTCTTCAATATGCTTAGTCATCGTTTGCATCAAATATAGCAGCAGTGGAAAGATGGCAATTGTGCTCAATAGCCACTTGGTGCTTGAACCCATTTTTGAACCTTGCAAAACTTCTCAAGATGGACGGAAGGCCGTTTTATGCAAATCTTCCATACCGTGTGTAGCAGCCAATACTTCTACCTTTTATGCATGGGTTAAATTTTGATGTAATGTATATTTGTTAGCTGATTTTAAAAAGATGTATGTGGTATGTTTAATGTTTGGGCTTTTGACTGTGTTTATGGTTGCTAGAGTTTTCGTTTTGTTTATGACATCACTCAGTGTGTTCGTCAGGATGGCGCGGGTGAAAAATAAAGTTGTTTTCAATGTCTGCACTTATTAAATCTAATAGTTGAATTAACTCTCTTTTGAACACTAAACTTTTAGCATAGTAATAATTATGGTCTTCCGGACGAATGTACCATTGCCAACGCAACATTCTTGTATTTTAGAATCTTCACCGATAGTATATGTATACACCATGGACTATGTTTCATGTGCCAAACTCACAGAAAATAGAGGGGGCTGAAAATAAAGAAATTCATGTAATGAACACGTGATCGCAAATATTATTTTTGCCCCCAAACACGTGATTAATGGGCAGGAAGGCCACAATCATCTTTCAGTCTAATACAGGCATGTAATGTTCACATCCTGAGGTATGTGTAGCAAATAAGGCATGGATTGCAGGTAGAATGAAGGCAGGAAACATGTTTATGTAGTACTTAACTAGTTTATTAATAGCAGAGAATAGGGTTTACAAAAGTTGTTCGAAATGGCGCCCAGAGGCTTTAATGTACGATTTGCAACAACGAATCATGTTCGTCTATATCTGTTCAAAAATGTCACGTATGGCACCCACAGAATCACATTCTGCTACGACTCGCGCGCCAAAGTATTCTCCACTGACCACATGTATTTCGTACACCACGAATTTCACATGTCCCTATTATAAAAAGAGCCTTGTCAATCCACTGGTCTGAAACTGTGGCATTGATCTGCCTGCCGCAATATTTGGTGTAGCCGCATAAATGTCGGTTAGGAGGGATGGATATCGCAGCCTGTAAAACGCCTCAGCTACCCGTGAGCTGCTACGTGGGTTTCGTTGTATGCACACAAGGCACATGTCGGTCAGCTCTGCTCGTGTAAACCAAACCTGCCAAGCTTTCTCAACCAGCTGTAAGCATATACTGATTATCCAGCTGTCAAGGTCACTTCTATAAACGCATCGATTACACATTTAATAACGATTGTGGCCTACCTACTCCTATAATTTCTTTGTCATGTTTATGGGAGACGGAAAGATTTGCGAGCCCGACTTCCTTATATCTTTCTCTTCATTCTGCTCCCCCCTCTAATCAAAATGAGTTTGGCAAATGAATTCGGTCGCACGGTGTATACTCCGAGCAACATCTAGGAAGAGCCTGGATAGGTGTTAAGTTCTGCACTGCGCCATATTGGATTCATGAATTTTTTTATACTTGGTTTAAAACTTAATAACATTGATTGTTTTGTGAGTTCTTTATTTTAAAATTATTATCTCTATTAGCTGTCACCGCAGCTTCACCCGATTGCAAAAATCAAACCTTAATATAATGACCAAGTGCTCTATATTAATGGTTGATGGCACATTTTATATATTCCGTAAGAAGCTGTTCGATCTTCCGGGATCAAAAGTATATTATGTGCTAATTAAGATTATAATCTACACCCATACCAAATCTCATCCAAATCCGTTGAGCCATTACGGCGTAATTGAGTAACAAACAAGCGTACAAACTTTCGCTTTTATAATAACATTAGGAAATTATACATTTTTCACGTCTTGTGCTTTGTTTGACTGGAGTTGTTAACACCTTAGTATTTATGCCGGAGCAATAATCTGGAATAAACTTATATTATACACCAACCTCCACCTTCATATCTAAACAGCAGGCATATAAGTGCAATATCTGGGGTTCGAACCCAGGATTTCTGGCTCAGAAGTTAACGCTCATATACCTCAGCCACGAGCTAGAAGTAAGGAAATATTTTAAGCTTCAGAAATTATGACGCTGGAACGCAAACCACTAAATACCCTGAAAAGTGAAATACGTTGTAAAATTGATTCTTGGAGTGAATTAGAATCGAGAATTCTGGTTGAAAAAGCGAAGGCGAAAGTCATAATGTGCACTTGTACTGTATGTACTCACGAATATAATATTTAAAAATATAACTTTTATTTTCGGATGTATCGATGCACGATACTAATGTTATCATAACACGGTTTATAAATTATGCATGAAATGGTACAAATGTGCATATGTAGAAATTTCGTTCAAATGGAATAAAAGATGACGCCTAGAACCGAGGGGTGAGGTCCGCTATTGTCTGGCCTGAGGAGGATCCTATTGGTCGGTTGTATTCCCGCGAGCTGTGACGTCGAGGCCCGGGAAAGCCTGTGTGTCGTGGCTGTTGGCGATGGACCCTGGGTGAGGGCTAGCCCTCACCCAGGGTCCATCGCCAACAGCCACGACTGTGTGTCGTCGATTGACTTACGAGTAATTAAGTTTGAAGTAAAGCAACTGCCTATGGAGCACTGCACCTCACTGTACAATGAGGAGAACTCATTAACAATTAGTACAGACATCTTAAAAGTGGCCAGAAAAGTGTAATTTATGCTGTATATGAAATAAAAATGTATATATTTTGCAACATTATAAAATATTTTACTAAAATATACTTTTTAAATATAAAAAAACTAATCGATCGATACAATCCGTATTGTTAACAAAATTTAAGCTCATTTCCGTTTTGGGTGTTTTGAAAAGCATAATTTACAAAAAGTCTTCTTAAAAGAACGATCGTTATAATATTTACTGTTATAATGTGTAATAAAATCATAGTAATAATGTATCATATCAATTTTATAATTAATTTTATTTACATCAGTTTTAGCCATAACTGTTTGTGACAAACGGACGCACTGAAATCAATTATGAGAACTATTTCCTACATTATTATAATAATTTTCTTACAAAGCCATAGTAAATATTATGACGATATTCCACGACGAAGATTTTCTTGCAAATTCTGCTTTCTGAACCATCCAGAATGGAAATATCCTTAAATTTTGTTAAAAGTTCAGACAATTTTAATCGATTACATTTTTACTTTTAAAAAGTACATTTTAGTAAAATATTTTATAACGTTGCAGAATGTATACATTCTTCTTTCATATACAGCATAAAATGCAATTTTCTGTAAATTCTTTTGGTGTATGTATTACATTTTTTATGAGTTCTTCACGTTGTATAGTCAGGTGCAGTGCTCCATAGGTAGTTGCTTTACTTCAACCTTAAGGCTGTCGGCTGTTTGCTGCCGCCAGCGAGAGAATGCGCTAGCGACGAGTTACCAAATAACGAGGCACGTCCCTGGGATCAAGCCGCGAAAGCCTTTTAACTTGGAATAATTTCGCGGATGGATAAATAGCGGACCCACTCGCGAATTTCTGGGCGTACATCAAAAACAATATATCTGCGTTGTTCTTTGAAATTTCCCCTAAACCACCTATAGGCACGAGAAATAAGCACAGCCCAGACAGGGTGGTATGACAGTGAACCTGCGCCTCGCAGGTTCACTGACTGATACCCCTGCAAGCACAAATTAAAATACTGTGAACAGATTTATTTCGGAGTGTTTAAGGTAGAACATGGTCATTCGGCACACTTAAGTTTTCTTTGAATGATTTTTGCTGTTGTGGTAAGTAATTCTATTACACACGTAAGCCATTGCGTAGTTAAGTTATCGCACGATAAACAAAATAGAAAGCATATATGAAAAACAAAGGGATATATTGAGTTCCAAGCTATTGACCTAATTACATCTTAAAGATTACATACTTGTTATTTACTTACATTGATACCAGCTATTTTGGTGTATTTTTCCGAAATTTACTAGATCTTGATTTTAGTTTTCTGTGATAACATGGCTCTACAATGACGTACGACTTCTAGTTGAGTGCCGCACGCAAAGAAGCGACGGGACAGTTTGATGTCAGCGGGCTCGCCTCATCCAGGCCGAGAACAAGCAGAATACCTTCAAGCTTCTTACACAATATAAAACTTTAGCATTTGATTTTACATTTTCTTTCCTCAGACGAAACCACCAATACACAATACAATTTTAAAGTCAGAGTTCAGACTATTAAACATCGGTTCTACGAGCTTTGTAAAAATGTGTATCTTGTTATGTAAATTATTATATTATCCAGGAATGCATTTTACGTACCTTTTTTTAAACATTGGCTTAAAATTTATATAAAAAGTTTATATCGAAACAAAAACTCATTTGTTTACTTTATTAAAATATGCAAAATCATTTATTTCCTCTTCGCATTATATTTGTTTGCGATTTATTTAATTTAAGACGAGCATTGTTTAATATACTGAGATTAAATTCGCTTTACAATAAAATAATAACACACTTTCCACACAACCTCTGTTAGATTCTTGGCAAAATGGCTGCTTGACTTTGACATTAAATTTCAACTTTTCGAAATCGAAAAGTCAAATAGTGTTTGACTTTACCTTTGGCAGTTCCATTGTGTCTAGCTTCATAAGAAACGACATGTCGGAAAGCAAACGTAAAGTCGAATGTTAAAAGTTTTCAACTGTGCAAGGGCCTTTAGTCAGGCGTGGACGCAACAGTGGCGTGGTAACCTCCGACCTCGTCTGCGAGCGAGCGTGAAACCCCGGCTCCTGCTGCCCGGGTGGGAGTTGTTCCCACACAGACCAGCCTCGCCCTCCTGTGAATCACGTCTCTTCTCTATCTGTAGCCCTGTTCCTCTCTCTCTCTGTCTCTCCCACCAACCCTCTATGAATTACTTCCCACGTCTCCGGGGAGACAGCGACTCCCACCCCCTTCTTCCACCCTGTTCCCATGACCGCTCAGGCGTCCGGTGGAACGGAGCGGAAATCCATACCGTTCCAGCAAAACTTCCTCCTACACACAAACCCTCCCCCACAGGTTCCTGACTAGCGTTCCCCGAGGAAAATGAATTGTTGATATCGACAGCGTAACTACGGGCGCAAGCCCACACTTGAAGCGAAACTCGCTGGAACATTGGGAACACCTTCCCCTGTTACTGGACTAAAACAGCTGTAGGTTATTCACGGTAAAGTGAGCACTTTTTAGGGCCCTGCTGAATTTTTCTTTTCAATATATTTCTATCTTCTTGTCACTTTTTAATATAAACATTGCCATCGGGCTAATAAACTTAGTGTATCCATTTCACCAATAATTAAAGTTAACATCTGGAGCTGCAATAAAATGAGTTTATTAGTGGTTAATGCCCGTTGAAAGGGCCTTAAAAAGCACTCACTTTACCGTTATCGTTTGAAGAAAAGAGTATAGTAAAAAAAAACATGTGCGTTTGCATTGATCTTGTTATTGGACTACAGTAGGTTTGACACGCTGTAGGCGGTCTTGAACCAACCGGAAAAAAATTACTAGAAGGTAGCCCAATCACTTCCCGCCTAGTCAAATAAGACTGTGGCTCCTCGCTTGTGCAGAAGCCAATAAACAAATGGCACTGACTCTAATGTATACGGGGAGGTGAAATCTAGCGTGATGCCGAAAAATAATGCGAAATTTGCATGTCTCTAGCTGTAGTCCATTCGCCGTTACTTACCACATTTATGAAGTCCTGCTAATTTCTAGTTCCAGGCTGTTGTTCCGTCTCATGCGAACAGAGCTTAACCGGACGTAGAAAATTACACCAAATGGACGACATACCGTATTCGTGTGCACTGAAATTAATAATATTCTCTATAAGAACTATTTATTCCTAGACATTACCTACATACCTGCTTCCGGAATTTTTTCATTTATATTCATTATAAATAAAATATCATTTGTAGAAAAAATAAAATGTATAGTTTCAGTTTAACAGAAAAGGTAGTTTTATTTTATTTTAACAAACGTATAAAAAGTTTATGGTACATAATATAATTAGCAAAAAAAAAAAAAAACAAAGACGTCATAAATAGGGCGATTTTTCAAAGGTTTGATTCAAAAAGCATGAAGAAACCGCGAATAGACTATATACTGTTAAAGGCTGTTCACGATAAAGTGAGCGCTATTGAAATTAACCTTAGGAAAAGTCACTGCCCCTACCTGCATATATTTTAACTGGTGCACCGAGTGACATGCGCCAGTAAAGTTGGTAACGGTGGAAGGTAAGTAGTTCCATATATTAAAGTCGAATAAAAAGTATTAGTTAACCATTTGTAATGTCTTAAATTATTTCTTTCGCTTTTTGTTTTTCTAATGCACGGAAGTGCAAAAATGACCAGTTTTGTATAGTAATTACTTTTCTAATAATTCCACAGTTTCGCTTGACCGACGCATGAATAAAGTAATGAGGCCCATGGCAACGTTAGTTTTACGTAAAGTGGAACAATAAACAACAGGCAAACAAATAGATGTTAAGCAGGGCTTTGAAAAGTGCTCATTTTACCGTGAACACCATATACAAAGTAGATGTGTACACATAGACGAAACTCTGTGGTAGTACCTTTCAAGTGAGCGCACCCATACTCTAGCCTGCGAGGCGGGGCTCTGGAAACAGGCTTTGTGGTTTGTTGTCTCATTGGCTACCGCGAGCTGAGGTAGACTCCCTGTTGGCTGGGCTGGCGAGCAGGTTACTAAGTGCTGATTGGCGGACGCCGTTACGAAACGAGCCGTGTTCGGATTTGCTGCCAGGCACCCCTCATTCACTCGCGCTTGTTCCTTTCAGTTCCCCAGGAATTCGTCACATTCCCTTTACACCTTCGTGACGAAGTGGCCGCAATTTCGGACACCCGTCTTCTATTCACAATTATTTTGTTACAATTTCCAACACATTGTGAGAAAAATCTATTAATTAAACGCATTTTCTAGTGTTTTTCTTGGTTTACGTGCGAGCAACAGTGCACGGAATATGACAGGAGGAAGGTGTAAAACCTGTAGTAAATAATTGAAAAACGAGACTTGTTGTTTAGGGCATATGAAGGGAACGGTCGTTTATGGCCTTAGCTGAAGGGGATATTATACGATACGTATGTACCTTCATTGCGAATTCGTGCAGCAATAACGTGCTCGCAGCCGCAATGCAATCTTATATGGCATGAAGCCATGTGTAGGCTATTCACCGTAAAGTGAGCACTTTTGAAAGCCCTCTCATTTGGAATAATAGTCAATAAATCCTTTTTATTTCATCCTTAGACGTTAACTTCTAAGCGGTGGAATATACATAGTGTGTTTATTACTTACAAGGCAATAATAATTTTAACAAGTGGTCAAACGATTAAAAAAATGGCTAAAAGAAAAAGTAACTAGGGCATCAAAAGGGCTCACTTTACTGTGAATAGTATATAGGTGCCCTTGACTGGTAAATTCGAACATGGCTCTGTTGTAAGCCAGTGACTGCAGTTTGCTTGCGTGTGTTACTGGAGTTTACGTGGTGTAAGCAACTCTTTCAGCTCTATACTCCAAAGTACCCTGTGCCCAGACCATGTCTATAGTCTATTCGCGGTTTCTTCGAAAAATCACACCTTATGTGATGAGTTTGGTTGTTTCCTATTTATATTGTGTACGACAATCGTTTTGTACTCGTGTTAAAGTGAAAGTACCATATTTTTGGTTACAGTAAACTATTGCTTCGTTTACAATCAAAGTGAATAAAAACGGGGAGAAGATAGGTGTGTTGGTAATGCACAGTAAGAAATATTTCTTAAGCAAAATTGTATTACACTGAGTGCACACGTATACTGTGCGCTGTCCCTTTGGTGTAATTTTGTATAGTTAGTTAAGGTTTATTTACATGAAGCGGAGGAATATTCTGGAAGTATAACTTGAGCAGAGCTTCATAAAAGTGCGAAGTAGCCGTGAATGGACTATACTGCATATGGGCGTGTTTAAATGTGCAACTTTTTCACCTACCTTAGAGTAGTTTAAACTGCGAAAATACACTCACTACGTTAGTATTATAAGCTCGTTTAGGTTATTTTAAAATATAAAAACACGAATTCACCTAGTATCCTACGTTAGCCAACTGCGATCTCGTGGTAACTCGATGATTGTCCGGTAGATGTCCGCAAAATGAGTCATTGGGGTACTTTGATTGGTTTAGTGTAAACATGACATCACAGGGCTTGCGTATGTGTATATTAAAAGCAGTTTGGTGTCAGTTGTGAGGATTAGTTTGACAGCAGTTGACGAGTAAGTTACATGGTCTCAGCTTGTGAAAGCTCTTATAAAATGGTATGGAGACAATGGTTACGGATCCAGCAACAAATCCTACAGCAGTCTGACATCGACTTCTTCAGATGGGTCTTCTACAGCACTGCTGTCATCGATAACTTCATCAAGGCTTCGTTGCTGTTACTGTGACAAGATATTTGCCTACAGGCAAGATGCAAGGAAGCATGAAAGAACTACTTGTGTTAAGGGACCTTCCTGTGTTATGCAACTATGTTACAAGTGCAAATGCCTGTTCAAACGACAAAGCAAGAACTGTAAAGGTAAAGCTACTGCAGCTAAGAAACGCCCTGTACTAGCTGCTAGCGAAAACACATGGAATGTATTCTACCCTAAAAAGTCAGCATTCAAGGGAACTTTAAAAGATTATTTGATTGGGAATAGCTTAGTCGGCACAAAAACATATGTAGGCCTACATAGTTTGAACTCATGAAGCAAAGGATAATCACTCAATAACAGAAAAATTCGAAGAAGGTCCCATTAAATGTAATGTTTGGCTTGATTGTACCCACGAAAAGCCACAGCCTTCCGACGAAGCAATTAACCGACGAGCATTCAAGACTACGAAGGTAGCATAGTAAAATGTTGATAGTATTCCAGCGGCTGTAGAGGTGCTGGAAGAAAAACTTTGTCGTGAAGAAGAAGGATAATATATGGCCAAGTGTTCTATTTGGACGCTTGCTAGCATATGCCGTCTTGAGCTTCTTATAAGCAGATTATATTCACTACGTGAAAAGTGAGCATGCTGTTGTAAAGACACTATGTGTATGGCGTGGAGAATGTAAGGATTAGGTTTTTATATCTGTAGTCTGAAGCATGTATTGTAAAACGCCTGGTGTTACTTATTATGTAATGTAGCTTCAAATATGTGCGACTGTTGAGCTTTCTGGCCCCACATGATGGAGCCAATTAAAAATTTTGTAGCAGCTCAGCGTTACAACTATTGTTTGGAGATACAAAGGCGTGACTTGTCCATGCGTTGGTGCCAGTTAAAAATTATGTAACATTTAAAACTGCTACACAATTTTATTTAAAAACGTCGGTGTATTCTAAGATATTCAACTAGGTGTGGAATATATGAAAATATGCCTCGGCTATGGGGATTAAAATTTCTGTTGAATATTCCCAATAGAGAGTTAAATAAACAATTAAGAGTCCAAGTGGAAAAAAACTTAAAATTACATATGGCAGTTTCGTATTAAGACAAATTATGAATAATAACAAGATCGTTCCAACTATGTTAAATATATTTAATAAAATCCCAGACTTCTGTATATCAAAACACTCATTAGTTTACTATTGTGCCAAACACTTTAAAGACTGTTGTCAATATATAAAATTACATTCCCCTCAGATGGAAGGGAATGTGTTACACAGTTTTGCATAATTCAAGTCAGTATCTATTCTTCTCTGTTTCAAAAGAACCAAATAATAAACATTGAATATAATAGGTATTAAGTAATTGACTCCGGGGGAAAACAGCCACGAAATACTTCAAACATGTACAGAATCGGTGTTTATTGATTGAGTCGTGCTAAAGAAGGGAGCGAACAATCCATCGGCCCTGCGTTTAGTTTACATGCAGATTTCGTTATAAGATTAGTTTCATTGAAACATGGTTTGTGTAGTGTACACTCTAAATTGGAATGAGTGTAAAACCACTGATTCGCAGTGAAATTCAACTACTCGATTAAATGAAAATAGCTCCAATTAGAATCAGTGGTAAACCACTGATTGTTTCGGTGAAAAAATTTCACTGCTTGAATTAGTGGCGTGAAGAAATTTCACTTACTAATAAATGACGGCCGACTGCAGTGGCAAATGAAATATTGTTTTTATTGAATTTAGAAAATAATTACGAGAAATAAACGTATTTACGACAGTTTAATATCTATATTGCGCAATTTACCGTAATTTAAAAGAAGTAGAAAATTTTTCGGGGGTGGCTGGGATTGAACTGAAACCCCTTTCCATTTCGCCTTTAGGCTGTTTCCTTACAATTTATTTGTCGTTATTGTTGTAGTTGTATAGAAGTGACGTTCCAGTTAGACCCTCCTGCTGACAAATTCTCAGTGCAACAAGCGAAGAGAAATCTGCAGCGGAAGGGTCGGGGCGCGGACCCACGAACCCTTGATTAGTAGTCGGACATCCTACTCCTGAGCTATGTGGGCAAGGGCAAGCTATGAAGTCACGTTGAAAACCGAGAGGAAAATATACCTATTGTAATTCTTGTCGAAATCTTGAAGATATATTATATTTTATGCCCTTACTTTCGGTATTTTAATTAAACTGGTAACGTTAGGATTCTTGAAACGTATAGTATATATGAGTGCACTCCCTTTACCACTCTCTTTACCACTTTATATGCAGTTTAAACCTTCAAACAGAGCTCCGTGATGATTACATGCAAACAACAAATTTAAAAACCAAATGAACGACAGAATGTTCATTGCCCATTAAATGGCGTTTTGAAAGACGAAAAACAATTTAGAAAAAAATTTATATTGGTTTTATTAGTTTATTCGTTGTTAATTCACTTGATACATGTTGTTTAACGGCTATTTATAAACGTTGTTCGGCGGCCATTTTTACACGCTGTTTAAATGACCCATCAGTCAAAAAACAAACCACCAGAAAACAGTGAAAAAATGACATGAATCAGCGGAAGATGTCACTGAATAAATCAGTGAAGGAAATCTGGTATTTATGTAAAATTACATTCCCCTTAGATGGAAGGGAATATGTTACACAGTTTTGCATAATTCATGTCAGTATCGATTTTTCTCTGTTCAAAAGAACCAAATAATAAACATTAAATATAATAGGTATTAAGTAATTAACCCCGGGGAAAAACAGCCACGAAATACTTCAAACTATCTCTGTAACTATATTAAGCAGGTAAGGGTATACAGTTTCAAAACCTGAACAAAGGAAAACTTATGGGTATTTTTGCTATGTGACTGTACTTAAAAAATTATCTTTCAATAAGAATTTCTTAGAATGAGTTAGACAAAGCTTTCTTCTTCTTTTGTTCAACTTTTGTAAACCGTTTAATTTATGTTGTGTATAACTCTAAACAATGAAATTATATTTGCCAATCTTTAATTATGCTAAAACTGTTACAATGAGGTTTTTTAAGGAAACTGCATAATATCTACACTCTTAAAAAAATGTAATTTTTACTGAGAAATTTTTGTAGTTTTACAAATGATTGAAGCAGTACAAATATTTTTTTTTGCAAAACTACAAGGTGCCTGTTTGTAATATACCTTAGGAAATGTGTGTATTATACTGAGCCGCATCCACGAGCTTCAACAAAATGGCGGAAATTGAACAACATAAAACTGTATAAAGCTCTTTGTGCGAAAACTATGGGTGCAAAAGAATGTATTGCAAGTTTGAATTACGTAAACCACTTAAAACAACTCAAATAATCATAACAAGACGATAAGTTCAATAAAACGTGACCGTATTATTCATAAATGTTAATGTTTCCTAACTAAACATAACTCTTAAATCAACTCATAATACCCCGTTGTTAAGAGGCGTCCAAGTCTCTTAACTCAACTGGAAAAAAAAAAAAAAAAAAAAAAGCATTATTCTTTTTAACTGAATAACTTAAATATTATTTTGTATATACTTGTATGTATGTTTAGAGAAAAAAATGTGCTAACATCGTAAGTCAAGATTGCCCTACCTCCATAGCTCAGGGGTAGGGTGACCGACCTGTAGCCGGAGGATCGCGGGCTCGCGCTCGGGTGTTCCCCGACGCGGCAGATTTTCAATTCGCTTGTCGCACTGGGAATCTGTCAGCAAGACGTCCTCACTAGAGCCTCGTCAATATCAAAATATGTCACGACAATATCAAATGACGAAAAACAAAAAAAAAAAAAAAAAAATCTTGGTCTTGTGGATAAAGGTGCGGGCTAGTAATACAAGGGGTGTGAGTTCTAATCCCCGTGCTGGCGAAGTATGTCTTTCTAAATTACATTTTGAATATTTTTTTAATTCTCTGTTACTAATTAATTACATTTTTTCAGGATAATAAAAGTTATTTTATTTACAATTATCAATAATGTCAGTTGTAATACATGGCTACCATTTGTAATATTACAAAGAAATGCTTAGCAGATTTTACAAGAAAACTCTTTGTAGTTTTACAAAAGATTTTCTTGGCAACTGGGTTTCCAAGGATTGTTCTTGTAAAAGTACAAAAAAAAATTTGATTGTATTGTTTACCATTTTTTATGTTTCTAAGCCACATATAAAATAATAATAATGAATCTTCCAAAGCACCCTCAAAATATTTTAATTCCGCTTTAGTTTTTTAATATTATTTGTTTAACCAAGAAATTATTCATAGCTGTAATACAGCTAGTGAAGTTACAACATAGGGAGGTATGCAACTTTAAGGGGTGATATATTAGCTATAAAAACGGCTTGCTGAGGGAGCGAGTGAACAACTGTCATAAACCCGGCGCAGTTTTGCCAAGCCCTCGTAGTAAGAGTTTTCAGCCCCTACGTCGGCAGTATTACTTTTTGGCAAGTGTAGGCTTCAGTCGCCAAACGGAAGATTATATGGCTTTCCAAGTTATACGCAATTGAGCTGGTGCCCCGCATAGCTCTCTCGTCCGAGACTGTTTTTCCTTCCTAACCTCCGCCCTTCCTTTCGGCCGGGCTAGCTCGTCCGCTCAAGCAAAAATTTTATTAAACTTCAGTGGTATAGGGTGTAGAAGTGAAATGCAACTTTCTATATAAGAGTTCGGAAACTACCTGTCGAAATTCAAACCACAGCATCTGTAGGCGAACAAAAACAAGAAAATCTAGTCACAAAATGTTTGGAAAGACCATTAAGTATGTTTAAAATGAAGTAGAATTTCGGAAAACGACGCCGGGTGTCCGCAGCCGTATGTACCTCCGTGCACGACAAGTTGCTTGACACGAAGACGAACGGATCCACGGTAGTGGAGCGACATGCGACAAGCGCCTGTACATAGGCCACCATAAAAACCATAAGCTCACCTGCCACTGCGGTTACACCTGTGTGTGGGACAGTGGCAACCCATTAGATTGGCAGGCGACGCAGAGTGCCGTGTTCAGCAATGCCGTGGATCAGTTCGCCTACTTGCTAGGCAATTTGTCGTGCACGGAGGTACATACGGCTGCGGACACCCGACGTCGTTTGCCGAAATTCTACTTCATTATAAATATAATTAATGGCCTTTCCGAGGATTTTGTGACTAGAGTTTCTTGTTTCTATTTTCCCACCGATGCTGTGGTTTGAATTTCTACAGATAATTTGCGAACATTTTGTATAGTGGTATAGTTATTTTATACTGAATTTCATAAGAACTATGTATTTTTTAAAGTGTCACTTTTAAATTGGAGGTTTATTCTTGGTCTTTATAATTTTTTTTTTTGTTTTAATCAATATAATTGGAGAGTACTGTTACGGAGTTTAGTTTAATTCACTTAAATGGTGCACGACTCTAAATAGTGAATATTTATTTGCATATTTATTTGCTTCCTGTTATCGCCTGTGCACTTTCACATACAGACTTTTCTTTTGTTTCTTGCCTGCAGAACAAGTCAGAGCCATACGCGTTCGTAGACATTTCCGTTAAGGGACTCGCAAAATTTCCTGTAGCATAATTTGTAATCAGAATTATATATATATATATATATATATATATATATATATATATATATATATATATATATATATATATATATATATATATATGTGTGTGTGTGTGTGTGTGTGTGTGTGTGTGTGCGTGCGCGCGTGCGTTTGTGTGTGTGTGTGTAAACATACCCTACATACACACAAATGTACACACACAGCATACACAAAACTGATTCTCAGATTCATATGTTTTACGCTACAGAAAAAGTAAACCAGCGCACAAACTGTCTGGCTGTTCTATTTCACTAAGAACGTTGGACCTGAACTAGATGGGAAGGTCCAACGTTGCAACATAGTCACAGACATCCCGCACCCCACTGTGACATCTACGACAGCCACAGTCCAAATACGTCACCCCCTGTAGCATCCAGATTAACTACGGTAGAAGCTCAATAACGATGGTGTGGTTCGGTTTTCTCGTTCCATGAGGAGAGAAGAAATAATTGAAGATCAGTTAATTTATTGTGCTGTGTTTTATGACTGTCGTTTGCACGCCATTATTCAAAGGTTGGTTCAACTTGTTTATGACAGCCACGCTCGATCGGTACAAACTTAATGACGAAATTGCCATATTGTTTTGCTACCTCCTAGTTCACCCTGTAGACACGCCAATGGAGAGAGCGTATCTAAAATAGTGAACTTGAAACAGTTTAAAGAATGTTAGAAAGCAGCAATTAATTTATGATTTTTGTAATATAAATTTTGACACACTCCTTCAATAATACTAATCGTGGCCAATATATGATACACTTAAAATATGAAAGAACAGTCTATTCAGAGTCAGTTTCATACTCGTATGTTAAGAAGGGGATGGTTTAAATAATAATGAAACTTAATATGTTATTCAAAAATCGAAAACAATAGCCATGGCTAATCAGGGGTTTGAATCCCCAACCCTCGTAGTACGAAGGCGACATAGCGATTGCGGCAAATATTTTGCCAGTTATAATAAAAAAAACAAATTATTTGGAGCAAAGTCTCAAAGCATGTTGGAAATAACTTACAGGCTAGCTACTCTAGGTGGGCAACTTACTATACTTACTATAAAAGTATTTATTTACTTCGCTTGAAAAACGCGACGACACACTGCACATGTGTGCCAGGAATACCAACCCATAAATCCATAGTGCGAACGTATGGGGCGAATACGGGTTTCGCCGAGGCATTCTTTTAATTTGCCATTCTAAAATATCCACAGCCTCAACCAACTGCATTTGGCATAACGGGTGTTTGGAAGAACATACGTTTGGCCAAACATGTGCTCGATCGAAAAAGTATTTGGTGAGTCAGGAGCTTCACATAAAATCCTGGGAAATTTATTCTCAGTCAAATGCGGTCACCCTGACTTTACGCATGGGGATAAATAAGCGTGCGGTTTCTTCCGAATATCGACGCACAACCAGAAGATGTTACAAGAGGCCACTTCAAGTGTGGTTTCTGACGTGGCTTAATCTTCGTAAAGTCGTTCGCGTGTTACAGGAATTTCAAGTGGTGGATTTTTATTCAACGCAAGTGTTAAAGCCCCATCGATAGGGGAGTCATTATACAGGATGTACATAAATTCGACCGACAAACTTCGGCTGCAGGTCAATCACGAGAAAATAAGTTGAAAACATATATATGACCCATGATCTAAAGTGAATACTAGGGGTGGTACACATCTTTCAAGTTGGACCCGGAACACTTGTTTATTGCAAATATTGAAGATAACATTTAAGATAGAACACCTATTTTTGGACAATGGTTAACAGAACACAGATATTCAAACACCACAACACTTGTAGCTGTTATCAAATCATTTCATGTATATAATCACTGATACTATCCCTATTTTGAACTAACATCCATGTCGCGGTAACATATTCGATATTTAAGGGAGGGATTATTAATCCTCATGTCCCAACTAACAGAAATGTCACTTTCTGTAAATACCCGAAAACCTCGCCATTTTCGAGTAACCCGTGTTTTACTTTCAAAATAATATTTACCTTTACCTGGAAGGTGGAGCACGCACAATGCCCAATAAGACACTTTTGTGGCTATTAATAGGAGGAAGAGATTCCAGAGAGAGAGACCCCTTACAGTGGTTCTGTAATAAAAAATGTATTTTGCTACAACTTCAAAAGTGCGTATCTGCCTTAGAATTAATTTTAGACCATATGTTAATAAGTTTTCAACTTCTTTTTTCGTGATTAACCTACACCCGAAGTACGTACGTCGAATTTATATGCATCATGAACATATAACTCAGATAGTGTTATAAGTGAAAAAACATTCAACCCTTTTTTCACCGGCGAGAAGTCCAACTTCTTAAATTTGTAATTAAAATTTTATATCAAAAATTAAAAATAACTTACATTATCACAACACAATAATTGTTGAAAAAATATCCTTAATGACATACTACTAACATGAAGAGCTACTTCCGTAAGCAGTTGTGTCATTTAAATCTGAGATTTGCACAACAATTATACAAAATTAAAATTCCTGCATAGTTTTTTATTTTATAAACAATAAACTTTCTCCCTTTTCGTGTAATTTTAGACACAACGAAAAAGGATGCTATATGCTAGAAACACAAAAAATAACTCTACCCTCTCAAAAACTCACACGAAATTCCCACTGAAGCTACTTGCCTGTCTGGTAAATACATGAATATTTTTACGAATTCAATACAAACTCAAAACATTTTATTTGATAGTGATACGCTGTATTAACGTAACTTGATATGTTTTGAAGTATAGTGTAGAAATTTGTTAATTCATTTCTAATTGGCAATTTGTAATATCATTGTAAAGAAATAAAATCGTCTTAGCAGGAAAAAATCTCGGTTGTGCTTTCATTAATATATTTAACTATTGTCTAAATTCTTAGTCTATATAAAACAAGCATACCGTCACACGCATATACAAACAACACACAATAAAAGAAAAAAAGATAAAGATTCTGACATAAGAAATGAATAAACGTGAGTATGGCCATTGAAAGTTTGAGACTTACCCCACTTCCCTCCCTGGTAACATGAAGTCAGAGCCTATGAAAGCAAGACAATGTATAATACAGGAGCTTTCAGCATTATTCTTTCAACTTCGTGCCCAATAAATTATTAAACTCATCCAATGTCCTCTCTCCTTCTAAAGCACTATTTAACAGAGAGGTAGTGTTTCCCATAATTAAAGAAATGGATAGGAAAATTGCGTGTAGAAGAAATAGCTTCCTGCCATTTTTTTCGATTTGAAACTTACGTGAAAAATCCTTTTAATAAATGTTTTGCATGTAGTAGGATATCCCTTTTACCAAGTTATTTCTTAAGTTCGGCGCAGTTATCATTGTATTGCCAACTTATAATGGATGGAATTAAATAGCATTCAGCCATGAGCTAGCAGGCATGACTAAATGTAATTTTCAGGTTACTAGCTGATTTCTGTAGTATTATTAATTGAATGGTAGTCCACTGTATGTATGTATGTATGTATGTATGTATCACGGTGCAGGTGTCCGTAACTCTTTCCTGTAATATTCTATTGCTAGTTGAGCTGCGGTGAAGAAAAGTAATAATTTTTTGTACCCAACGTACTCCCTCTCTTTGCTAAAGTTTTAAGAATTCCCGACAGAGCAGTAATGTATTTTTCGATGGGCTCAGTATTTCAATGTTTAACCGCCTACCCTCCCAAAATGTCGGGAGTTTTATGAAGTCCATTTTTAAGCTTAACATTGCTCTTCTAGGAATTCGCCTGTAAACACCATCGTGGCAATCGTGTTTACGGAGTAGTTTCTTGGAAAGTAAGCCTCACCTTACTTATGCTGCCAGTAGAACTTCTTGGAACAAAATAGTGAAATTTATGTAGCTGTCGATCTGTAGTCCACGCACGGTTACTTCCAACTTTTCTGAAACCCTGCTAAAGTTCTGCTTTCATGATGTTTCTCCGCCCCATGCAGATAAAGCTTAGAATTACACCAGAGAACCAACGCACCGCATTCTTAGTGTAATAATTTTCTCAGTGTAATAATACTTTACAAAAGAACTATTTCTTACAAGGCTTTACCAACATATGTACTTTTTCTTTGTATTTATTTATGTTAGTTATAAATGCAATGCTGCTGTTTATAGGTAACATTCATAAAATATAAGTAATAGTTGAATTTAACCAAAAATGAGGTACTTTTATATTAAAACAAGCATAAAAAGCCTGTAATACATGACATATTTAAGAACCAACGAACCACGTCTTACATGGGGTGTTTTTCCAAATGTTTGATTTAAAAAATGTGAAGAAGCCGCAAATAGACTATAATAAGGTTCGTTTTTATAAACGTTCCCTTAAAGATAGGTATGTACCACCAGGGACTTTATTGAGCAGAAAAATATATATGCTTGTTTACTATTGATGCCTTTTTTAAACATTAATATATAACCCGTTTCCTGGAAAAATTAGGATAGTTAATAATTAAATAAAACAATACTGTAAAACAAATTGTTACATTTACCTCGATGCAGAGTTTCAGAGAATCATTTCACACACAGGTTTTTGTTTCAGTTTTCTATTTTCAAAGTTCTGTTTAAAAAATTGAGATTCATTAACATGTATTACGCTATACGAAATTCTCACTGGTTTAAACCAGGACAACAGCCTTAGGGCGCTGCCTAGCGCCGAATGAAAATAAGAGTTGGATGAAGTAAATGATTTTTGGAATGCATCGGCTGCCTTTCAATATATCGCTTTCAAATAGAAACCTCTTTGTGCCCTGAAGAGAGCAAGTAAATGTAAATTAGTACGAAAGTTTGTGGTTTTGTTAATTGTACACTCTTAATTCGAATCAGTGGAAAACCACCGATCCGCAGTGAAATTCAACTACTCGAATCAGTGAAAATGGCTCCACTTATAATCAGTCGAAAACCACTGATCGTAACAGTGAAAAAATGTCACTGATTGAATCAGTGACTTGAAATAATTTCACTGATTGAATATGTGGTGGGTAACTACAGTGGCGAATTTAATGTTGTTTTCATTGAGTTTACCCAAATAATTACGTGAAAAAAATATTTACTATAGTTTACTATTTATATTGCGCAATTTACCGTTATTTAAAAAGTACAAATCTTTTCAAGGGTGGCCGGAATCGAACCACACATCTTTCCACTTCGTTTTTATGCCGTTACCTTAGTATCTGCGTAACCAACTCAAGCTGAAAGATAAGACTTAAACACCATTATGCTAATGCATTTAAATCGCAATCAAACAATATTTAAGAGAAATTAATCAAATTAGTTGATTTGAATGAAAGAAAACAATAAATTCCTTATAACCGTTTATCGCAATCGTGAAAATTTGAATTGCATGCCCTTACTTTTCTTTCTTGGTTTAAAGGTTACCGTCAGGATTGTTAAAACGAATAGTATATATGAGAGCACTCTCTTCATCACATTATATGCAGTTTAAACCTTCAAACAGATAGCTTAATGATTAGATGTAAATGAAATTAAATACGTAAAAACAGAATGAAAGGCTGAATGTTCATATTACGTGGTAAAATGGCCTTTTAAAAGTAGAAATATATTTTTAAAAGTATTTTGTATTGGTTTTATTAGTTTATTCGTTGTTATTTCATTTGATACACACTGTTAAACGGCCATTTTTAAACGTTGTTTGACGACCATTTTTTCACGCTGTTTAACTGATACGTCAGTCAAAAATAAACAACTGAGTAAAAAGTGAAAAAAAAAAAATTAGTGATGCATCAGTGGAAAATGTCTGTGAATCGATAAGTGAAGGAGATCTAACATTTTTTCACTCATTCATCAGTTAAATTCACTGAAGTGTCTTTTGAAACAGTAAAATGTTTTTAACTAATTGAAACAGTTAAATTCTCACTTATTCATATTTAGAGTGTTATATTTCGAGAAAATTTATCTCAAGAAACTATAGGCCTATTCTCATTTCTAACAAAACATTTCATTTACACTGTCACGAATGTATCAAAATTCAATAATAATGAAAAAAAAATTATCTCAGTTTAGATTTGGCTATTTGATTGTAAAGCTGTCCACGAATTTTAAATGGATTACAGATCTAAATTTCCGTAATACTGACAGTTAGAGGGAAACGAAATTCAAATGCGTGATCTATTAACCGAAATCCTGCGACTTATTTATAACTACCAGCCGCACAAAATACAACAGGACACACTAATTAAGGATCTTACAAAAATTCAAATATACTTTCACAACAATTCCCAGAAATTTTATTTCACTTTGAACATAATTCTAGGGAATTCACTAACGCGCAGGAGCATAACATTTTATTCCACGATGTTCTATTTATAATCTTCTAGAATACCTGCTAAAGTTTTTTATTATAGCACCGACGTCGATTTTTTCTTGACTAAATGCTACTGTCAATAAATTTTTAGTTTTAATTCTCGGAATGCACTTTTCAGCTTTAAATGGGAAAGGAATCATGAAAATTCACTTCCTTCCAACTTCGAATGTTTTACGAAGCGAGCAAATTTTTATCTAGCATTATCCCAGGTCATTTCGAGACACTTTTACATAAAGTGAAAGTACTCCATTTGCATCTATTGCATTTCTAATCTGTTTAATTATTTAGATATACATTCTCATGAGTAAAATTTTACATTTACGAAAGAAGGGCTTCAGAATCAAACCGACTTCACATACTCGATAAATTTGAACTTTTGATGACTGTTTTGGAATGGACCCCGGTGATGTACTTAAGAGGCCCGCAGTGTGTTTGAATCCCGTTTTTTTTTTTACGAAACGATTTCATGTGCACCCGATATACTGATCTAAGGAAATAACACACACATTAGACTATGCCTGTCGATAAATTTCATGGCGTTATCCTCGTTGGAAACACAATTTCGGAGCAACCTGATACAGCTAAAAAGGAATTTCCAAAAGCACCACCGTATTTCAACATGCGTGGATCAGATTTATACAGACGTATTCGAGGGATCTGCTTCGAATTTAGCTACAGACTTTCACCCAGTAAAATGATAGAGACACAACTTGAAGTACCATAGGCACACGTAACACGACGAGAACACTGAACTGCGCATAGCGGCGATGACGTACTTGATGGTTGTGCCAGTGTCGTCCTTTTCGCCCGGCGCGCTTCTCGGCCTCAAGGCTCCGGGTAGGTGGGAGCCGGAAATAAACAGTATTGCCAGTGTATAGACTGTTCACAGTAAAATAAGCACACAGCTTAGTATCTACTTGTATGGACGTTGTGTATTCCTACGCCTTATGTAAAATTAATTTTACCTCTCATGGACCTCATCCCTTTATTCACGCGTCGGTCAAGTGAACCTATTAAATAATTAGAAAAATTAATGTTTTAAAAATCTGGATATTTTCACAGTTTGAAGCATAAATAGCAAACGAAAGCGAAAAAAATATTTAAATTATCACCGAATCTTTTTATTCGACATTAAGATATGGAACTACTTTCCCTCCATTGTTACCAACTCTACTGAGCGCATGTCACTCAGTACACGCGCTAAAATGTGTGCAGGTAAGGGCAGTGACTTTTCTTTCAGGTTTATTTCAAAAGAGCTCACTTGATCGTGAACAGCCTTCAGTGGCTTACACAGTCGTGGCAGTGCTGTTGTTATTTTAACGCAGCGGTTCTAGCCGCACAGATCATGCCACGCCTCGACCACATCACCCACGGAGGAAACGTTCGACGTTCTTTCGTCGCAGGTGTCCCCAGCTCTCACCTGAGTTGTCCAGAACCGAAGCACCAACCTGATTCTCATATGCGAGTACACAAGTACTGACACCCTCTTACTCAGAACTGAGAGTGTGATTTGATCAGGGTACTATCCAAAACCCTGATGTCTCTCCAGGACACCGGTGGAGCGTCCACGCAGCTCATCACCCGACTGTTATCAGGAAAAGGAATCCCTCACGAGCTCCTTTATCACACTAGGCTAACCACTACCACCACGAATTCGAAACCGATCGATCGAACACCACAGACTGATTGCCCGTGGTACACTGCCAAAAATTTTCGTATATTTACAGAATGTTTTAAGGAAATGTACATTATATATACGGAAAGGCAATTCGTCGTGACGAAAAACTGAGTTAGTCCGTAAATACAAAATACGGAGAGTCTCCGTATTCCCTTTGGTTTCGAGTTACGGGGAAGAACAATGCCGATTCCACACGAAGATTTCTTCGCCACTGTAACAAGAAAATTATCGCTTCTGCGGCAGTTAAGGTTATCCACGCGACTATGGACTATTCCTTCAAACATTAAAAATAGTATCAGGCGTTTGTAACATTTGGCAATACTTAAAATACACTAAATTTTATAGAAACTGAATTTTGCTTTTGTCTGTTGGATGGAAATATAAAAGTTATACCACAGTTTTCACGGGAGAGTTATAGGTGAATGGTTGGAGCCGTGAACTTGTAATCATTTAACTCTGTTTCAAACCTCGTTAAGTACAAAATATCCTAACATTTTTAATATCAATTTTTATATACGGTAGAACACCCACATAACAAAAATTAAAGACATTTTCAGTATCACTTTTTATTTTAAACGGGAAGTGCAGAAAACTAACTTGTAAATTAATGGAGAGGGTTCGTGAAATTTACGGAAAGTCCGTTTCTGAAAATCAATGTGTCCGTAATTTTACAGAGAGTTTACGGATATTTCTGGATAAAGTTTTACCAGCACTTTTCCATCAAATGAAGGAATTTTTTTTTTAGCAGTGTACAACGTCTTACTTTCCATAGCACTTGTAGCTATGCCATGTCCGACCGCTCGATCGCACGATGAAGCGAATACTGAGCGAACAGAGCAAGCCCTTCCCACCTCAGAAAACTCCACTCCCTTTCTCCGATCATTGGCAAATTAAAACGACCGAAAGGGACCTGTACTGTCCACCTAAGTCAGATCTATAGTCCCACCAAGAAGAGACAGGTTGGTTGTCCCCAGAATATGATCACAACCCTTTTAATGCCTCGCCTGCCGTAAGCCAGTTTGTAGCCAGCGCAAACCATCTGCGCAACCGAACTGTCGCCTCAGTCATCTCCTTTACCGTACATTGACTCACCAATTTCTCCGCGTTTTGTGTTCACGAATCGTGGACACTTGCTGATTTTCAAAATTGAGTAATCCCATCCATTTCTGGATTTTTCACAAATTCTCGTAATCAAACTTAATTCCCGTGCACTGAAAATCAGTTTGACATGACGTGGAGGACTACTTAACATAATTTTTAAAAATTAAATAGTGTGAGTTGTATCCCTACATTCTAAAGTGGAAAAAAAAACATAATTAAAATGAGGTATTCTTTGGTTACGGATGTAGATGTGAAACTAGTAACGGGAGGTTAAGTAGTTATTGGTCAAAATAATGTTTAAATGTTCCCTGAGCCTTTACAAATTTGGGTTTTAAGTAATGAATCTGGAGATTAAATTATCGAGGAATCTACACGAATCCGAAATGGAGGGGATGTTTTTCCCGTTAAGTTATTCGTGTAAAAACTAAGTCAGCGACAAGTCGGGGATCGCGAGATAACTTGTTTAGACAAGTGCGCTTTATATCATTTTGTGGTCCCGGGATCGTTTTGATCAAAATACATAATTTTCTAATTCTACGAGATCCACTGTAATCAATGGTGTGGTGATGAGACTTCGTGACAGGTAGTCGGCTCACGAAGCTGTAGCGAACATAACATCGTTTCTAGTCTTCATTAAAATATAAATATATAAGTGGTGGTGTGATCATATCGCAAATGCACCTGCGCTTAGTAATTAAAATCCCGAGGCTTTCGGTTCAATAAGATATATGACGTCAAATTAATTAAAAGAAAATTAACTAACAAAACATGTAACGGTTTTAAAAAAACAAACGAATATCGGAAACCTCAATACCCTGTTAAGATACAATTTCAATAAAATTTCATCCAACTTTTTCAGAATACAATACATGACACTAACTTACCCAGTCGCAAGCTTCATTAAAGATTTTCTTATTAATTTATCAATTGGGAAAAAAGTAAAAAGTAACCTTTCCTTGGAAAAAATCATCTACTAGAACATCTGTTTATTGAGACACGCGTTAACCTGCAAGCACTGCACTGCACTGAAGCAATCTTATGACGAAGGAATCACTTAACTATATAGTTGATTTCGAAAGCTTTCTTTTCCTGAGGCCAGGATTGTAATAATATAGAGGACTACGTGGGAAGCATTACCAGTCTCGCCTATTTACCACGTTAGTGCGACACGTAAGCGACCATGGCAAACATTCTTTTCACGTGTCGTGTAGTTAGATATCTAGTAATACACAGCCTGTTTTGGTGTAGAGTTCAAGGAATCACCTGTAAATATAAATGTTTTACCGATGATTAGCCGGTAGTCTAAACAAGAACCCCTAGCGTTGTAAGTCAGTGTACAGCCAACTATTCTAAAGGCTGTTCACGATAAAATGAGCACTTTTGAAATCAACCTCAGAAAAAAGTCGCTGCTCCTACCTGCATGTATTTAACGGGCGCCCTGATTCACATGCGCCGAGCAAAATTGGTAACGATGGATAGGAAGTAGTTTCGTATCTTATGTCGAATAAAAAGTGTTGAGTAACTGTTTTTGAAAGACTTAAATTATTTATTTCGTTTTCTGTTTCTTTTATATTTTACGCATCGAAGTGTAAGTATAAGCAGATTTGTTAAATATTTACAATTTCTAATAAATTCGCAGTTTTACTTGACCGAAGCATGAATAATGTGATGAGACCCATGAAAGTGTTAATCTTACATCAGGCGGAAGAAGACACAACGTGCGTACAAGTATATCTTAAGTAGGGCTTTCAAAAGTGCTCAGTTTACCGTGAATAATATTTACGAATGTTGACTCTACTGAGAACTCGCTCACGAAGAGGAATGGATGATGAAATATAAGAACGAATTCAAATTTTTTTTATTGCAGGTTAGTGAACGAGTGTGTAGACGTTAACACGCAGTGATAGGGACCCGAAAAATTCGCGTTATTATTTTACACCAGGCTAAACGGCACAGTACTATATGTAAAGGAAACAGCGTTGGCTGCAGCACAGATGTGAAGTAACTCCCTATTCGACTGAACTCCACGTGACTGAGACATACAATTGTGAAGCGTTCATTTATTGGCGCATAGTTGCCCAGGGCGTGTCACGTGAAGTATGGTCCAATCACAGACTTATAGAAAAGATACACGTGCTTCATGTGTTACTCGTCCCCAATTAATAACGCGGATTTTACAGATCCCTGAGCATTCGTTGGTTTGAAAACGCAGTCTTGAGGCGAAGAAGCGACGGAATCCAAATGTTTGGAGGACGTGAAAACTCAAGGTACACCCACGTGAAACAACAACGTCTGCTTCGATTCCCTCATACGGAAATTCTGTGAATCGGATGACCCAAGATCGATAGCGATTAGTTGTGGTTTTTCAGAGGAAGAGGCAGGTTGAGTATAGTGTAAGTCACCAGATGCAAGCAACGGTAGCTCCCGAAAGACGTTTCTTATATAATTAATTTTCCATTTATTAAAGTGAGTCTCCGATTTATTATTTATTCGCAGTTGATCAGTTCAATGAAGTGTTTGGCCATCCGTGGTATCCGATACCACTCCAGGCGATTGTTGGGCTTATAACTCCGTACAGTCTTTTCACGGTAAACTGAGCTCTTTTGAAAGCTTTGCTTAAAGTAAACTTTTACGCACGTTGTGTATTATCCCGCGTTATGTAAAATTTAACAATGCCAAGAGCCTCATCACGTTATTCATGCGTCGGTCAAGTGAAACTGTAAAATTGCTAGAAGAGTAAATATTTTACAAAAATTGTAATTTATACACTTAGATGCGATAAAAAATCACGAAGAGAAAGAAATAGTATAAGTTATCACAAGTGGTTTACCAACACTCTTAATTCGACGTTAAGACACGCAACTACTTTGTTCCATCGTTACCAACTTTACTGGGCGCATCTCACACAGTGCGCCCGTTGAAATGTATGCAGGTAGGAGTAATTACTTTTTTCTAATGTTGATTTCAAATGTGCTCACTTTATCGCTGAACAGCCTTTAGGCTTTGGCCGATCCTTCCTTATCGCTTTTTCTCAGCACGACGATAAATACTACCAAACTTAATGGTAGATTAATTTTTTTATATTCTTTTAAATAACAACATCCATCGCGATTCCTTATATTCTACTCTGAGCATTTACCCAAGTACTTGCAGTAATTCTGGCAGCAACCTGAGAAAAATGGTTGTACCGAGTGAATTTAAGTTATAGTTAAAATATATTGTTAAGTTTGTGATTCTGCGAGATTAATTTTATTCGACGTTTAAAAGTTGGCCGTTGGGCTACAGACACATTTACATATTAAAAAAAATTTTGCAGTGTCCCTTCATTGACGATTGGGACACGTATCATGTCCAGGCTGTGTTAAATTTTACAATGCAAATATATAAAATAAGAAAAAAGAAAAACCAACTGAGATGAATGTTTAATTAACTAGGAACTTGCTGTAGTAACAATGTGAATAGTTGAAGAAAGTAAACCGAATATTAATCGGATATGTTGATAAGGTAAAAGTAGATCCTAATAGCAGTGTCGTACTAATGAAAAATTTTTGCGACGGCAAAACTTTTCTTCAGTAACTCATGAAAACTCTTTCCATAGGATCAGTTTTTGACGGGATGCAATTTCCACACGTTATCATAGAAAATGCTAGCAAATTTCTAGAGATTAGTCTTCCCTAAAATCTGTAACTCCTGTTTACAGAATTCGAGCAACATTATGGTTTGTACTTGCCTCAAATTCCTTAAAAATTGGTGGTCCTGTAACGTTTACCTCGATACTTTCCCTAGTTATATTCCAGATGACAGGCATATCCGCTTCAATCACCTACCTATGCAAACACGTATACATGTAGTTAGCTTTCCTAGCAATGGCGCTTCCGTCCATCCATGAAACATTTGTCATTATCTCAATTTAACATATATCTGCTTATACTTACCTACCATATCCCTGGTGAATATATGTTATAACCTTGTGTATCGGCGTTATAGTGCTGGCATATGAATAATTTGTGATTTGTTGCGAAGGTAATGGCCCCGTGAGCTTATTTATCTAACATTCAAATATGAATATAACAGCGAAATCTGTTAAGGTATTGTGTTGAGTTTGGTTAATGACTCAAGAAAAGAAAATTTCATTTATATGATTTAGTCTGACAGCATATATATATATATATATATATATATATATATATATATATATATATATATATATATATATATATATAGTAACATGTAGTATAGTAAATTTTAAATAATATACCTCAATGTATAATACGATAATTTGTTTATTTATTTTGACGGCAAAATTAAATTGGATTTAAAAAGCTGGGCAAATACCAGTACAATCTCCACTAAATCGGATTCATCTAGCAGCAGGTCTTCCTATCTCTTTCAGCCCTAACTTTGTTACAGTCTGGACGAAAATAAATTTAAGGTTCGCTGTCTAGTTTGTCTGGCACACCCTTACGCACATGAAGAGGTACCAATACAAAAGCAACCGCTGGTTAAAGTGGAAACCGAATCATTTTGAGACAACTCGGTGCCCACCTTTGAAGTAGTTCCGGAGATAGTTTCCGAAATATCACCGATTACGGAAGCCGCGTTGTATAGTGTTTAGATCACTCGCTTCCGGCCAGAGCGGACCGGGTTCCATTTCCGGGGGAAGTCACTATCGTTTTTTTTCGCGTTCCGTAAAAATGGCGAACGTTGTCATTAGCTGGCTGGTTTTATCTGTGCACTCCCATTTCTTTCACAGTTGTGTTCCGTCACTTCCATATCCCCACCTCGGTTCACCACAACCTTCGTCGCTGAAGACTTCAGATGTTAATATCTATCTGAATCTCTCACTCACCACCGTTTCGGCGCTCTTCATAACATGAGTGTGACTTATCTATTTCACGAATTTTGTCACTTAAGAGTTGTAACATGCCTTTCCACCAAGTAAACAATATATCTTTTTAATTATTTTAACAGTTTGGCAATATTGCAGTTCTCACATTTATTTTTTTTAGTACTCTTCTTAACGGGCTCCAATAATGCATGTAAAGAGCTTCCATCACTCTTAAATCGAAATTTCTAATACTGCTACAAATTTGTAATACCACTGCAGAGCTGGATTCAGTAGAATTCTAATGATTATTTAAGTTTGCGATATTTACTAATTGAACAGTGATTTATTTTAATTTTTAGTGAATTAAATATTCCTGCTACTAAACCTTAGTTTATTCCACTGATTCACCACTGACTAAAGTTTTAATAATGACAATACCAGTCATTCAAATCTCTAATTCAGATTTAGAGTGAAGTGTTCAGTGAAAACTCATAAAAATATAGGCTATTCATGGTAAAATGAACACTTTCGACTTTTGAAAGTCCTCTCATTTGGAATAATAGCCAATAAATATATTTTATTTTAGCCAGTTCCGAGTGTGGTGGGATATACACACTGTATTTATTACTTACATGGCGATATTTATTTTAAAAGTTGATTAAAGGATAAAAAATGACTGAAAGGAAGTAGTACCTAGAGCCTCAAAAGTGCTCGATTTGCATTGAACAGTCTATACACATATCTACAGTAAGCCTACGCATGTAAGGAACATCTACAAAGTGGTGTCTGCCTTTTAGAGTGTTATCTTCCATTGGGTTTGATAATAATTTGAGTGTTGCCAATATCATTAACGAGGAATCCGGCTGTACCGATTGTATTTCGAAGCTTCTGAAAACAGTTCTAAACGCCTAAAGTGACTATGTTTTTTTTTTAATGTTTACAAGGATTTCACATTAAGCGTGAGTTACGTAAATTTGTCCTTTTAATTGTGAATTTTGTCTCCATTTCGCAATCCATACGATCTTGTTTACATAGCGACGTGCGCGGGATTTCCCGATGACCTGGCACCACAGTAGAGACGATGAATAAAAGAAGAAGAAGAAATGTTTCCCTCTTTCAGGTTTCTTTATATTCTGGAGTTGTTCTTCTAACAAAGCTCTCTCGGGCAGCACCTTTGTCGCTGCGGTGTTACAACTGTATCTGTCTCACGCCTTTGAAGAGACACAAGGAATGTCATCCACAAGCACATAGATTCCTTTCTTGACGCTCCTTTCGTGCAGTATGATGCCAAGAGATCTATCTTACAGTACGGACTACGTTTCTCCCCGCATATCTCATAATATTAAATTGATATTTCTCCACTGCGGAAATTATGAATTGGTACGTTTAGAGTAACATTTCAATCCGGATCGAACTTGGAGTGGACTGATGAATCAGGATTGAAACATAGTTATAAACAAGCACGGAATGGACTGAAGTAGAAGTGAGTTCAGTAATCCACTCCAGTCGGCAAGGTGGATTAGAGTGTAGAATCCGGATTGAAAGTTTACTCTAAACGCGGCCGATTGGAGTGAACTGGGCGTGAGTGCAAACTAAATGCCGCAATTTTGGAAGTGTACTGTTCGTATGTTTGCATGTTTGCACATAGGGAGTTTTAAAATTAATTTATGTAAATTACAAACACCAGGGGCAATAATGAAAAAAAAAAAAAAAAAAAAAAAAAAAAAAAAAAAAAAAAAAAAAAAAAAAAAAAAAAAAAAAGAGAAATGTTTGGACTGAAATGGACGTACAATTGTTTTTAAGCGTTATGTTGGATAAACAAATATTAAAATAGCAAAAAGTATAGAAAGGAATACATTTTTGATTTTTAAAGACTAGAAAAAATATGCAGGTTTCAAGAGAACTTTTCAACAAAAACAAACACATAAACTGTCGTCTACTTATATTTCGAGTATCGTTTTGTTTTCTACCTCACGCAGGTGCCGATAAATGCCACTGGACACCTCTCAGTCAATGTTTACTTCATCTTCGCTCTTGTTATCATTTCAATCCGGACTGAAAAATTTGCTTGAAACGGAAATTTCGATCCGTGTTCGCAAAGTTTTGACTACAGTCCGAGTTCAGTCCAATCCAAAGTTTTACTCTAAACGTAGTAAATAAAATTTACCAAATCAGATTGTTTCAATGCTATTTGTTGTTTGGAACTGAGAAGTTTACGATAATGATTAAGAAATTCTTTTTCTGTGCTGAAACGATGCTAACTTTTTAAATTCTCAAATCATTAATTATAACAGTGGTTTTTCAGTGGAGAAATTGAATAAACAAGAAAATACACATGTAAGCAGGTAGCATTAAAAATATATTAATATATCTAAGTAGATAAGTGGTATATTTCCAGAACTTTACAACATTATAATTGAAGTAAACTTGCATCGCTTAGAAAATCGAGATGTTATTTGTTTCATAAACGAAACAAAATATTTGCAATCGAAAGTGACATGAGGACTTATTTAAATATTTAAAATTGTATACTTCCCTTGCTGGTTAACAGAAAACGTTGGAATGTACCTTTGGCAATATTCTATGCCATAACTGCATACAGTTTAAAGTTGACATTGTTTGGCGTACTATCGATGCAGTTAACAGTAAGTTAGGGAATCTGTTTCCATGACATAATGTTTTGTTAAAAGTTAAATACTTAAATTCGTGACCCTGAAATTAATTATTGAATTAGTGCTCATAATATTACGAATAAAAGCAAAAAATATATACTTATGATGGTAAATTAGTAGGGGTTGCATGTATGTCCGGCGATATAATTCATTAAAAATGGCGGCCACCCCCTACACCTCTCCACCCTCCACGGCCCAACCCTGCCCACTTCTTCCCGCTCCACTTCACCCGCTCCACCCCATACCCGGCCTACCCATTTCCTCCCCAGAGAGGTGTTCTGTGATTGGCTGTCGGCTGATGGGGTACCCCTTTTACTGACAAACTGCCCAAGCTACATTTGTGGGACTTTGAAATTTTTTGTGGATGTGTGGGCAGTCATTAGTTCCAGACCTGTATAGTGCATAATTACATTTAATTGCGCAATTAGGCATAATGAGATTAAGTACACATGTTCACTCTTCCACTGTTGAAACACAAGTGAGGATATTGGATGATTAGGGCGCAGGGCATTGTATGGGGAGAAGGGAGGAAGTATTCCGTGGTTCGACACCCGACGAGGCTAAATATGCGTAATTATATGTTGATCACATAATCAGTAACGACTAAGCACCGAGAGTATTTGCATAATGAATAAGTACCAAGAGTAATTGAAGAGCAATTGTATAATATCTGAGTGCACATAATTAACAATTGCACAATGAATTAGCTCATGTAGTGAATTATAACACACACTAAGTACATGTAATTTCACACTAAGTACACGTACGTACCCTAATATTGCCCACTTGCAACTGAGGTGAGTTTTGCTAGTATGTTTAAATTATACCCTGCCACCATGTTGGATTGGGAAAGCCAAACACCTCTCCAAGCAGCTGCTCTGCTGCCACACGCCTCTGCGTAGCTCCACTGCCTCGTGCCTCCAAGCAGCTCCGCTGCATGTACGACACCACCCGCTCCCGACTGCGGACTGAGCGTGTCTCCTCGCCGCTGCTTCGAGCGTTAGCGGTCGTGAACGTCTTACTGTAAGGGAAATTTGATGGGGTAGCCACCATATTGGTTTGCGTTAGTATATACAGAAGACATTCTTTAAAAAAAAAATCTAGCATTATTTTGTAACTAATCAGCTTCGGTTCGCAGGGCACACTGACCTTAATCAGTGACATTAACAAGTGACACATCCTGCATATATCAGTGACATTAATGTGCAATGCAAACTACGATATTCAGTGTTAATATAATTTGAAAGTATAACAGTGACAAACCGGCATGCAGCATTGGAGAACAAGTAACAATCCTTCCAACTCCACGCAGCAGGTCAAGATAGCGAGGATTCTTTCAAGTTCATGCCTCAGCAGGGGAGCGTTACGTAGGCCGACTTCCCTGCCACTCGTAGCTAGGCCACTGGACTTCCATTCAACCTTTTCCCTTCCAAGGTATACATGAACCATGCTGACTGCTGTCCAAACTGTAATGCGAAATGCTCCCGAATATATTATGCGATTTTGACATACAGGAAAACGAAATCATTACCTTCATTAGACATTGTGAACGAACAGGCATCCATTCCCAAAGAATGAATTATATAATTTGCCTCACATTAAATTAAATATGTTTACCAATTCCTACATCAAAACTTGTATGAAGACCAGGACATTATATCATATTTGTGATGTGAGAGCTACCCACTAGGAACACCAGGATTAACCAAATTATATTTTTACGAACCAAGCACACATGATTCGGAAAATATGATATATATATATATATATATAAAGTGACAAATTTCTTACACAAAGACTATGAGTATTTTTGTATGTGCAAAACAATATAAGTGGAAAGACTGTAAGCAGTGTAAAATTTTATTTTTTTAATTAATCACTGAAAGTATTATTGCTGCATGAAAACACTTTATCCCATTAAAAAATGGCCTATTGTGTTCAAGGATTTGTAGAACCACTACAAAATAACACAATTTAATGTCAAAGAATTCTCAATATCATTTTCAGATAGTGTTAATTATACAAAAGTTTTGAAATTTGGAAAATTCTACCTATGTTCTGATTTATCTCTAGAGTTAAAATGTTTGTATCGATTGCAGATATATGAAGTGTATGACACAAAATGGGTTCCTGGCCTCATAGAATATGATGATAAGAGTCCATTATATAAATGAAGCAATTATTCCAGACTATAAACTTTACATTTTAAGTAAATCTCAGAAGAAAATCGTGAAAACATTAACTAATACTTAAATAAAGAACATTAGATGGTACTATACATGCAGTAACTTTAATACATTAGTAAATCAGTATTGAGGCAAATTACATACTTGCTGAAAACCAATGTTTTGTTTTCAATGCAGAAGAGAATACTTTCGAGAGTTTAAATATGATAACCCTACATATGTCTGAAACAAATGAAAATAAAAAATATGTGTATACCTAAGGTAAATATTGTTGTAAACGAACTTGCTGATTTTATATGTATTTTAGTAATGGCATGTGTTGTAAATATTTTATAGAGTTAAAATTGCTGAATTTATACGCAGATCACAATTGAAAAGATCTATGTAAAAAGGGCATATACAGGAAAAATTTGTTTTGAGAAAATGAGGTTTAAATATTTTGCATGCTTGTAGCCTTTATACAACCAAATTGTCAACTTTGGACCTGATGATAACAAAGTTTAAATTAAATGTCATATTTTATGATATAATGTCATATCTACTTTGTTGTAAGAGAATATTAAAATAAGAGTAAAAACAAAAAAGAACTTTATACGCCCTTTCTCGGGAGATGGAATTTGGCCATGTTTATTTATATGCCCTTTTTGCGTAGACTGCTAAGTTCTTAAAGTAAGTTTCAATGATTCTATTTAATTCTTTTCAAGTGTATTTAGAAAAACCATAAGTAGTATATTAATCAAAGTTAAATGTTAGCGACAGGAAATAAAACGAAAAGTGATATTACTTATTATAATAAAACACAATGAAAATGAAATGGAAAGTTCTAATATAAAAATCAATACGTTATACAGAAACATCTGACATAACCAGTATCACCACGCCCACTTATGGGTAGTCCTAATAACTCAAAACTTTATAAACAAGTCATTCATCATCATCACTATACATCTCATCACTTTCGCGCACAGTCACCTCTTCAACACACTCCTTTGAAGTTTGAAATACTTCTTCATACCAATTCACAACACGAGCTTCTAAAAACCTAAAAAGACTTCTAACATCTTTCTCCTTGGATGCGTTCATTCGGACACAATCCGCCTTGGGAACATACTAGTGTAAATACATGTCAATGTCTTTTTTCTTGTAATACACAAAAAGTAAAAAAAAAATCCATTGTAATTTGTTGCAGTAGCCAGTCCACCTGAGGGAGGAAAAGTTAACCTTGTGTATGATTGTATTTTGAATGGGTACTTATTTCCTGCTGGCTTTTTTAAACCCTCTGGCCATTTCTGTATTATTGGTCCACTGTGTTTCACTACAAATGGAAATAGGTTTTGTCTTTCAGTCTCAAGAAGTTCTACATATTATGTAAATATATGAATTTTTCTTCTTCTTTAGCTTCGTTCCACAAAGGTCAAAATTTCGGCCACACATGCTAAAAGAGTTCCCTTGCACAGAAAACATATGTGTAACTATAGTTTTGAACTTAATTGCTAATCAGCAACAAAATTATGTTACCAGGAGGTTTTTATTGTGATCTCCTGCTGAATCTGAGAAGAGATGAATTTCTTTATAAGAAGAATGCTTAGATTTTTAATTTACCTTATCGAATAAAAAAGAACACACTGTGTCTGGATTCTTCTTTGAATCAGTTTCTAAGAAATGGTTGATTTGGTTACTGTCATCATTGCGACAGTTTATATTAAATAAGTACACCCACATAAGTCTCTTATAAAATTGAGATGTTTCATTTACCTTAGACAAAGGCAAATTTTGGGCATAGTCAAATTCCAGCACCAATAGTTCACTGTTCTCTTCTTTATAATGGTTTATTAGGTCATCCTTTGCATTATTATAAGCATTATACCTTCTTGAATGAAGCCCATGTTGTACTTTACAGGGATCATTTGGGATAGGTGCAAGTTTCACATTGCACTCAGAAATAGCTATCACATAAATCTGTTTTCGGTAAAGTAAATCAATAGTTTAACTCAGCTTTGAAAAATTTGTGGTATGTCTTGTATTTTGCTAATTTTGATATATCAATATTTTTGTTTCTACAGAATATTTTGAACATGTCATATAACTTTCTTGGGTACAGATTGGGATGTATAAAATTAATTTTACTTCAACTATTCTTGAATAATGGGACTCCCTGCTTGGTATAAGACTTAAATGCTCTTTAGCAAGATCCCAAATATTACTATCAATAAAACGAGGTCGGTTGTTGTGAGTTCCATGTTTCTCTCCAAATGATTCACCATTTAGAACTTTGCACTGTATAATTCGTAACCTTTTTTTCTGAAATTTGGTAGAGGCCACGAAGAAACATTTGGCAAACAATAACTTCCAAACCATTCATTTCACACTCTAGGTTCATACATTGTCTCTCCTATGCTTAACTTCAACTTGATGAGTAGAAGAGCATTTGCATTGCATTCATCCAGATAAAATAACATCTTGCTGGTCCACAGGACTATCACAAAAAAAATTGGTTGTGAAGGTGTTCTTGATCATTAATTGATATTTTTTTTAAAACATTCATTTTTTACACCATTTCAAAACTAATACAAAAGGTTTACCTGGTATTTTGTTCCCAGTAGAAGAAATTTAACTTTCGCCAGAAAGTCTTCATTTTTTGTTATCACTTCGATCTTTTAGAGATTGCTTTTTACATCTTTTTTTTTTACTACGATGTACTTCATTACTCACAAAGTCACTTACATCTGAATTTCTACTCATTTTGCACTAATTACAACCCAAAAACACAGAACACCATTAACTGCATACCCTACAATGATTGTAATCATTAATACACAGCAAACAATATTGCATCATTCTGAAACCAAATCAAATGCAAAGATGTGTATATATATATATATATATATATATATATATATATATATATATATATATATATATATGCAAAGATGTATGCAAACATTATATATATAATGTTGCACTCTTAGAGAAAACAGCATGGAGAATTCAAAAATTACATCTCCCTTAAAAGTGAGTATACAGGAATACACCCCTTTTTTTTACACGGAACTCCTCAATTATTTTGGTAACATTATTTGTGTTGTAAATATTATATAATGTTGAACTTGCTGAATTTGTATGTAAGTACATATTTTAGTAAGAGTAATGTAAAGTCTGTAGTGTGGCTGTAAATGAGAGGTCATCCCCATGTAGTTCGGGCGGACTGCTTGAACTTAAGGTGGGCTCCAGCTTCTTTGCATTAATGGGGAGTGATTGATTTCAGAGAGTGGAGGGAAAGATAATTTTACATTACATGTCATACCCACACTCCCTCATTCCTTTTCAAAGCACAGAAATTTCCCGAGCTCACAGCCTACAAGAGCATACAGGTCTTGCAGGACAGTTCACCTCGCTGGCAGAACAGAGTCGGGGAGACCTCCTGGAGAGACGATGGTAGCGACGGGACCCCTCACAGGTGGGGAGGCAGCATCGTAAGATGTGGGACATGGGTTGATTCTCATCGAGGTGGAAAGTTAAAGGTCTAATGCCTGCAGTTCACGCACATAGGATTACACATGGTACACCACCCACTGCTCCTCCTCTTCCTCCCATGGCATGTGAAGATCTAGCAGCAACTCCTTCTCAAGTGATGGTCTTGCCAAATCAGTTAAAAATTATCCTCATCCCAGTTCATATTCACATTGTCCAGGATCTCCACTCACATTCTGGATAAGGTAGGTTGTTAAAACGATCCTTGTGATCCCTCCCCAACTCCAAATACATGGTTAGACTAGGTAAGTCCTCAAAGTCATACATAAGCTCGTGCTTGAACAGCTTCCAAATTCTGCAGCACTCACAGACGAACATCAGAAAAAAAGTTGCAGGGAGTTGCTGGTTTACCTCTTTGTATGATATTTTCCAACATTACCTACAAGTCGGTTCCCATAACTCAAGACCTCTCCGAAGCGCTAACTTATTCCTTTGCCGCACACTACCATCCTTAGGAAAGCACCATCACAAAAGTCAAGGCGAATTCTCCACAATTCTTTAACTTTTGCCAACCCAATCTCAGAAGCTACGCCACAGCAACTCCAGACTAGTCTATTTTAAACTCTTAATATCCTGGTTGCATACCCACAAGTTGTGAGATCTTGTGAAACCTTTCAACCTAACTAACGATCTATTCTTTTCCAGCTTAATAACTTTTGCAATTAAATATTCATTTGGCAAAGCAACTTTCTGCACTTCATACTCATAAAATCCGCCTCTGATTGGTATACCAGTATATATTTCCAGGTAATAAATGTGAAGAAAAGAATGTTTCATAGAAATAATTTTTAATATCTCATAAGACCAATTAACCATATATTTCTGTACAAGAACACTGTCAGTTTGGAGATAAGTACATAATCACCAACCTTGAAATTTTTCTTTTTGCTAGTCAAACACTTTGTCACCCTCATATATGATTTTTAATAAACTATTACCTTCCACATTTATAGGTGCCATTTTTATAATTCTGTGATACCTTGACTTATTGAATTTCATTATTCTAGGAAGAATATCCACCCATTTGTAATTTCTCTGTGATGTGAAGTATTTATATATGGTTTTAGACTTTTATTGAAATGCTCAACCACGACTGCTATTTGTTCCAAATTGGTAACATAATGGTTAATCCCATACCTTATCATCAATTTCTTGAAATGAACATTTCAAGAAATTTTGTGGCACATTCTGTTTCAACACATTCTCCATTGCAGTAGTAACATGTAATCTAGTCTTATTTATTTATTTTGTTACCCAAGCAATTTTTGACTATATGTCTATACAGTTAAAATATACATATGTCCATTATTATGTTTTAAAAGCAAGGTCATATCACACAAATTAGCTACAAAAAAGTCGTTCAATCCTAAAGTAATAAATTTCCTTCTAGGGGAAAAAATTCTAGCAGGTGAATGCAGTTCTTTAACAAGCTTACTAAATTTCATCTTTAATAAAATACCAACCGTCAGTTAACTCATCACTAATCGATACTATTTTGTTTGTTTGTGAATTACTATCATAATGTTTAGATGTGATAATTTGTTGTAATCTAACCAATAATCCATCTACTCATCTTTACATATACCACTTCTAACAATATACCCAATAAATCTAATTTTCGGTAGTTCTCATCTTTAATACTTTCTAATTCGCTATTGTAAAAATGTGCAATTGTGCATATCACAAATTCCGTATATTTTTCCAGCTCAGATTCTAAATACCCATTCGGTAACTTTTTAAATAATGATTCTAATAATCCCTGGCTCACATCAGTCACATTTTCACCTATTTGTATTCTATCTCCTGGTAAAAACCTAATTATTGAATCTCCCAGAAACTGCATGATCCTGTGTCTAAATATGCAGTATGTCGTATCGCGAATAGGCGAAACACAGTTTATTACTAAATATTTACAAGTTCGTTTAGAAAGTTTACCAATCACTCGTTTTTCCTTCGCAGGTGTTTAACTTAATTTATGTTGGTCTATCATTATAAGTATCACTTTATGTAATGTGTCCAATATACTAATAACAGGCTTAAATATATTTTCATTTAAATATCCCGACTCATTCGTTCATGTTTCGCCAAAAAAAATACTTCTCTTACACAGCACTTATATCATTATGTAGTTCTGAAATAGCATCAGGCATTTTGTACTATTACTTCACGTACACATCGTGAATTTATATACACATTCATTGAGGTGGTTTTTAAGATGGAATATTACTTTGTCTAATCTATGCTCTTTCTATACTGTCAACTTTATTTAAAACAGCATCTAATATATTTGCAAGCCATGTTCTCAAATCATTAACAACAACAATTATTCGTGTTTTCATATCATCACTTTACTTTTGCAAGTGTGTGTAACTAAAGATGTTTTATTACTAATTTCACCAATTATAACACACATTATGTCTTTCATTATCTCTGTATGCTGTGATTTAATAACTGTGTTTGGCATTACATTAAATTTACTCACTAATCAATCTTAATATTCATATAATTTTTAACGTCTAACATATACACTATAAACTTTTTTATAATTAAAGTAGTGTTCTTATAAACATTTTCATACCTTTCACTTAATTTCACTAATTTGTCACATATTATAGCTTTTTGGGTTTTTAATACGCCTAATGTCAAAGTGTTTAAATTTTCAACATACTGTTTAATTACTGCATCTGTATCTTTCTCTGGTCCACCGACATTGCAAAATATTTGTCCATTAAAATCACAATTTCCATCATGATTTCTGGTTAACCATATACTGAAATGAGACTATCTTATACCACTATGTGCAAATTTCGAATTTTAAAATACTTATTCTTCATCTGGCAGTATGAAATGGTCAAATCCTCATCAATAGCGTTATTTATATAGCGGAAATACAGGTACAATTACAAGAAGATGGTATTTATCTTTCCATGAAGTAAAAACATATTTCTTGAAACTTTGTAAATGACATAATCACCTAAAATATGGTCGCTGTAAATATGTTGTAGAATTGAAGTATCAATCCTAAAAACTATCATCATATTTGCATTGTCCTGTAAATAATATTTTGTAATTGTAGCATAACTGTGTGAAAGATAAAAGCAGTTAAAGCTAGAATGTCTGCCAAAACTGAACTATTCCTGATTCTCTCCTCGCAGCTTACTCCATACATCGTCAAAAATAAACACTGAATTAGGCAATGCTTCACTTGGGGGTATTATTTCGTCAGTATTACTGAATGGGATATATTGCATTTCTTCGATTGATGACAAAATATCCACAAATATTTATATTTGTCTTGCTGCAAATTTTTTTGGGAAATAAATACACATTTTCGAACTTAGTAAATTTGGGTGTTCTAAAAGCAACATTATCACACAAGTTTTACTGCAAGATGAAGGCTAACTTATTATGCAAAGAATATTGGACAGTAAAAGTCTGCCATGTTTTAGCATTTGTTCAATTATGTTTTCATGCTTAGTTACAATTATCTCAAGTTGGACATTTTGTTTTATAACTTTCATAGTAACAAACTGCAATGTACTAGCCTAAAACTATATATGAACCCCTGTACATAGGTTCGCGATCAGGTAAACACATAAAAAATGTAGTGGAGTTTCGAACACACTTATTAATAATTTGTTGTTTGGATTATATTTTCCAAAATATAATTATTGTGTACCAGGCGCGAAACTTGCGAAACTTTTAGCCCATAAGTATCATAGTATAAATGCATTAGACAATACTTGTAAACAGGAAGATACTAATTATGCACAAACCAACTATATAAAAAACACATATTGTAGATACAATTTTGGCCGAGCAAGCAGAAAATATTAGGGGAGAATCTTTGTTTCAGCACGGGCAGTTGGAAAAATTATGCATGGAAATGTTAAAATAGGTATGGGAGTTCGCAGGACAAAGAATGTGGCTAGAAAAGGTAAAGGGAAGAAGAACGATAGCCTTTTGCAATATATTTGCCCCATGTTATCCATCCTCGGAAATCTAATGGGTGGAGTTTCGGCCATTTGTAGAATGGTTAAATCACCTGGGAAAGGTATTTTACTTCGGCTAATCAATGTTGGACATGGATTTTTGAAAAAAAAATCTTCCCTTACGGCATGGGAACAAGTGGGGAAAATTTTAGGCGACCTCCCACGTCAATCACTCACCGACAAGGACATTCTTGTCTTTAGCAGGAAACTTAAGATTCCATACTTTTGAGGTGTATATGAAATATGATTTTCTGTAAAAAAAAAAAAAAACATATTACACGGAATGCATGATTGTTAATTTAGATTCTAAACGAAATTATGGAATATATTTGGTTGAGATAAATAAAAACTGGACTTATTATATTTACTACGGAAGTTATGAATTCTTACATCCTCCATTAGAAATGTGTAACTATTTACAGAATACACACATCAAATAAAATTTAAAAAAAACTGAACAATAACCAAAAACATATAATTGTGTAAATTTATGTATTAGATTTCTGACTATAAATGATATATGCACTCCTTAAAACCTCTTAGTAAAATGTCAATCATGCTTATCTTAAGTGGAAACTCGGCCGAGTTGAGATTGGTTTATTCCCAAGCGTTTAAGTTAGATGGCGAGTTTCAAATGAGTTTAATTGAATTGGTAGCTTACAACAGCTTACCAAATATAGACACGCACATCAAAACATTCAATCTAAATATTAGTGATAAAAACACAGGATTGTGATACCTGTTTATTCATACAAACTCATAGACCTGAAGACATTTACAAGCGGAAGCATACCTGAAAATGTTAAGTTACTATTACATGGTAATCCAAATACATAAACAAGTATAATTAATAGCAACACCTATATTAATTTCATGGGAAATGATTCAATTGTATATATGTTAGGTTACAAAAGGAAAGTATATCCAGCTATTCATATGCACGAAGAGTTAAAACAAGTTAATAATTTATCAGATAATGTATGTCATATAAATGTAAATATTGTGGGAGGTTAGTTTTTTAAATGGTAAACCATCCAGCACATTACATAAATTCATGTGTTACATTGTGCCAGGTTATAAAATAATTGAAAAACCAAATACTCTAAGTTGTCTTCCTGTAATATCTAATCGCATTGAAGAAATAGTTGTTACTACAGTCGACCAAAATGGTTAACTTATTAACTTTAGAAACAAAGACGTTACCATGCATCCACATTTGAAAAAAAGAAAATAGAAAGTAGTAAAAAAGACTTACATTCTCTACAATGCATTCAAAATGGGTATTGTATACAGAACACAACATGTTCAACAGAAATTACCTACAAAAACATGTAAATTGCAATGTAAAGGGCTCAGTTCAGTTAGGAAGCCGGTGCGATTAACATGTGGTAACGGATTGTTTTTAAGAGAATTCGGGTATTAATTATATAGAAATGAATCATGTTCTTAATATAGAGCAAGCAATAAGTTACGAAGATACTAATACCAATACAGAAATAAATGTGTACGAACTATTCCGAGCAGGTTCTTATACGTTCCCTTCAGAAATACAAATACCTATACCAAATCACGATATTTATACTTTGCTGTCAAAATCGGCTTTGAGGTTCAAAGGGACAATCAGAAAGACAGAAGATGGGAGTAAGCCAGTATCTATGGGCATTGTTCGAAATGGCATACTTCAACTGATGGACAGAATTGCATACATATTGATTGGTGTATAAATCGACGAAATTCGAGATGTGGGTATTACAGCCACAATAAATAATTATCTCTTGCTAACAATAAATTATGTTAACACATGCAGTATGTATGGGTAAAATCATGCTAAAAATTATAGACTACATATTAACCCTGGTGCGATTCACAAAGTAGTTATACTGCTAAGAATGTTATTGGGTTTCTTTAAGGACTATGAACACGTTATCGTAAATGCCCAACAAGAATTAGTTATTATATTTAGCAATTTGTATGTTAATGCTGTGACATGGCTATTGATGATGGAGTTACTTTTTAGGTATCTGGTGCTGAATGATTAATGTTACATATTGAAATTAACACATATGAATGCATGAAGTTTCTTAACTATATTGCAAAAGGAAGAAACCTAGACCATATATTTAGGTCATGGAGTATGCAGACATTCCCCTCAATAAAACCACCCGAGAAAGTTGTATGGAATGCAAAATCAAGTTTTTAAAATGAAAAACTAAGATACGTAATTTTATTCTTCCAAACAAACCTTAAAAATACCTCAGGGCGGATAGGCCATCAGTTGACTATTGCAATATCAAAAACAATAAACGCTTTCTTAATATTCAAGCTTACCCATCCACTGACTTTAATATACATTTCACGAATGGCAAGTACCTTATTTGCTACAGTATGTACACACAATTCCAATAATCATATTATTCCAAAGACAGTGCACCAATATTAGATCCTGAAACTTTTAAAAGTAAGGCGCCTTTGTTTCTGTTTGATGTTAGTAAACAAAATGATTCTATAAGTAACAATGTGTTTGAGTCGCATATTTAAATAGGTGAAAACACAGAGCTCCAAAATACTCGATTTTCTGCATTAATCATTCACAATAGTATATTAATTTATAATTTTCTCAATGAGTTAGTTAAGGTATTAATATCATTGTTTTAGTATACAACATACTGTCATCGAGTAAACACATTCTGTAATATTCAAGGTTCCAAGTACCAAATATGTTTATTATTAAGGAATTAGCTATCACCGACATAAAGAACCACACCACTGTGTCAGATACAAACAACTTTTGACTGGATATATTTAAGACGCAAGTATAAATGAACAAATATTTGGGTTACAAAAAATAATTGTAGCTTAGTGTGGGATAGCAGATGTATGGAGTACAAGGACTTACCCTCTATTTTCAACACATACTTCAAAGATGAAGAGGTATCTGTGTGTAGAGTTTATCAAAAACGTATTCTAGCAAACATATGGAAATTAAATAAATAGATTTACAGAAACAAATTAAAGTGTCCATCATTCAAAAAGTTATGTGATATGTATGGATAAAAATCACCATTCATCTCTGCAGGTGAAAATTATAAATTAATGTCTTAATGGGCATCACTAATGGAGTAGGGTTAGGAGGGGAATAGCCCAATCGAAGTATAAATACAGGACGATTCATGACATTATTTCAATGTTTTGAAGGATGTGATGTAGATCCTCAATTCAAGATTGTGAGTGTTCTCCCTCACTGTAAAATTTCTGGTTCCTCATAGATGAGAATACTCCACTGCAGATACAAATGTAGTATGGAGAAGAATATTGGAGTTTTTAGGCAATTTGTCCGGAATACACATACGAAGATGTCAGAGACTGTAATGGACACAAGTGTTTGGTATTTAACTGGCAACCAGACACAGGATTGCCATGGAGTTTAAATGAACTAGTGTGTGACACTCTAGATGAACACATCTCAAAAGGTGTGTCATATTGGCAAATTAAATGTATGATACAAAGAGACTGTTGTGCCATTCCTATAATCTGGACTGAAAATGTAATAACATCGAACATGTTATGGAAATTCACAGCAAAGACCACCGATTAGTCTCGCCCAGTAGTATGTGACTATGTCGGGTTTGTGGAAGCAAATCGAATGGATTTAGTTTTAAATAAAAGAATCCAATATTGTTACCATATTATACATAAAAGCAGGAGAAGCTATCTGCATCAATCATGGCTTGCGTCTTCACCCCGACAGGTGGGTACGAGGTGCTGCATATAGGCTACAGAAGAGTTAATTTTAAACAGTACGTTGTTGTTTTATAAGTACAAGTATCTAATGACATTGAACATTGGTGCTATACTTTTGATTCGTATGAAGGCGTTAGGTTGTTCGAAGTTATAGCATGTGAAGATTGTGCTGGGCGCTATCTGAGACCCAACAGCGATTTTCCATGCAAACTACAAGATTTAATTATAGCCAACTTTAACGAAGAGATTGTGGAAGAACATGCCAAAGGAAAGATCACCTAAGAACTCACTCGTCCATACTGTGGGACCAACATCCATTGGAAAGATATGGGTGATGGAGATATTCATACATTTATTTTCCAGCAAGTGAACCTTTAATTTCCATCTGTATGTAACACCTGGTCATGTGAAGTGGCCAACTCTCACCCCGATTAAATGCCAGAATGAAGTTTCACATGGATTCTAAGTACTCTTCATTGAACATGGTTGTATTCTGTGAGGTATGAATTACCATTTTCATTTTAGATATTTAAGGACGTGTGTGAGGACAATATTAATTTTTCATGTATGTATGGTCCTGTTTTCATGTATAGAAGCAATAAGCCAAAGATTGTTGTGTAACTAATTGTAACGGTGGAAATTGTTTTGTTAAATTCCATATGTGACTGAGAAAACACTCAATGTTAAATGTAAAGGTGAACATATCGTTACAACTTAAAGAAATGAAAGAGAATGTTTGGAACATAATATTTGCAGATGTCAGCCTTTAAAATACTTTCAACATTGCAAAGGATTTTAATCAGTTAATTAGTTTGGCTTTTTATTGGCTGACTAAATGTTTTGTGTATAGTTTAAATGTAAAACAAAGTTCACCCTACTAACTTTTCTTGTTCACAGATTAGGATGGTACAGGAAAGTAGTAGTGATGAATTCGATTTTTCATGTATATATGTACTGAAAAATCTAAAAGTAAAATTAATATTAGCAAGTTCTTTAGATGGTTTTCACATTGTAAACTATTTAATTGTTTCAGAAAAAATTATTTGTGTATCAGTCGCAAGTTGGCGTTCATAGAGTAGGGATGGCATATTTTCATCCCAACAATTCATATGTTATCATAACTCCAGGCAAATCAACTGTGAAAAATGCTTATTGTAGTAGTGGTTTATTTATACAATTTACTGAAATTTTCGAATCCATATTTCATTTCATAATTACACATTTCCCATTACCGAATGAAACGTTACATGATTTAATCCAATGTTCAGACATAGTCCTGTACATCATACGATGCCAAATATGTCATTGCATGCAAGTGTAGAGTATGTGTATTCACACTTTTGGTAATGTATTCCGACCTAGTGCAAAATATTGTGTTGCATTCTTCTCACTGTTCTAAATATGTTTGTATGCAAACATATAGTGACAAAAAGCCTAAACAAGGGTGAAGGAAATGTATGCCTTGCGAAATGTTTCAAGAACAGAATCTTAATGGAAGTGTAAAAAATGTATTAAATCAATATTTACTGATTGAGTAAACAGTCTGTTAGTTTTTAAAATGTATTTTCAAGTGCATTGTATTTTGAAAATTGTATGTCAAAATATAAAAGTGATGTAACTTTATATCATAATAATAAACATAATGAAAACTAATTTTTTTGTTTTTATGGCTTAACATTCCGTTTCCACATGCGTAATATAATACAATAATTAGTAACATGAGAGTACATAAAAGTGTTTGAAGTTAACACTACCAAGTCAATAACATTTTGTTCTAAGCAAATGTTTCACATTAATCAACTGACATATTGCTGGAAAGTTAACTTTAGCTTAGCAGCAAAATGTTTCGCACCAATCTACTAACGTGTTACTAGTACTATTAGATTTGTTTTGTGATATTTGATATTAACATTTAAAAAATTATTAGCATTACATTTGGTTTGTAGCGAAATGTTTCACACAAACTAGTAATGTAGCTTGCATTGGGAAAGAATTCTAATAGTCCCTGAGGTTTCTGTGTGTCCCCTACCAGCATTCCGGCCCACATTCTGGCCAGCGTGCACAAAGGTACCCTTCGCATATTTTTAAAACCATGAGAATACCTTTTAAGGAACAGCTTTATGCCTCTGCGTATGCCATTTTTGCCCAAACGGATGGCTTTGTAACTTTTGCCCCCATGCATGGCAGTTATTATTTGCCTCCCTGTGTGGTATCAGTGTATTTTTTTAACAGTTGCGTAAATATTTTCTGAAAGTCTTTGAAATGGGTTAGTTGGTCTTTAGGGGTACGGCATGGCTATACAAGTTGAAATTCCCTACCCCCTCTGTCATCTGTCTTCAGCAACCGAGGGGGCACAATGTTTCCATGCTCTGCATTCCAATTAACGCGGCATAGCTCATCGCATCCCAACCACCGAGTTGTCAATATCGCTCTGTTTTACCTATAGTACCAAGTTTACCAGTGTTTGCGATCTATGTTTACCGGCAGTTCATTGGGATGGACCATTCGCAAAAGTGGTCTTTTGATCTACGGCGAAGTTCAGGAGTGTTAGGGTTCCGTCGGACACTGTGCAGAGAATTAAAAACTTTTAAATTTAAGTAATTATTTTTCTAAAAACTTTTTTAATGTGTCTTTTAAATCTTTAGAAATCTTTCTTGATATTTTTAAAACCTTGACTATTTTTATTTCCAATATTCAAAAATTCTTTAAAACTCTACTTTTTAAATGTTTTACTGTTTGTTTTGAACAATCGTATGTTGAGGTGCTTCAGAAAAGTAGATGGTAAAGTTGTAGGGTAAAATGGGGAGTATCCCTAGTAGGGTTTTCGAGTCTCCTTTAGGGCAAAAACGTTTAGACAGTGTTTCGACTTCCCTTCAAGGCACAATGTTCACTCAGTGTAATTCTTACAGGGTTGGTTAGATACATGTTTACATGTTAATGGAGAAAGTGCATAGTGTTTATAACAAACTTGTTTAAATGTTATGAATGCATACTTTTTTTCAGGAATTTTTCTGCCATTTTATGTATCCTTGATTTTCGTGTTTTTTTTCCAGATCACATCTTTTGTGAATGGAATTAGAATTGTTATTTGTGAGTAGGGAATTTAGGATGGCAGGTTCGCCATGATTAATGTCGATTCTCGAGCTCTGACATATCGTCCAATGTATCTTTGTCCAATGACTTGGCCTACATTCTTTTGAATATGGCTTTCGGGCAGAGACTTGTGGACGCGCGAATACATAATGACAAAGTAGATTCAGAGTGAATATTTCAAATTTATTCATGAGTTGCAAGGCATCTGTTCTGGCAGTTAGCGACCAGGCACCCATGCCTTTCAAAATGTATGTCACCATAGTCGTTACATTTTTCAAAAATACAGATGTTGAGAATATGGCTACAGAGACATTTCACATTTGCACTAAAACCAAACCAACCTTAATTTGTCTGTTGTTGGTGGAATTTACGATGAACGCATCGACGCTGAACTTACTACAAATAATAGTGAGTTTTGTGCTATGGGCAGTGGGTGGGGAGTGAAACTGATATTGCTAATTAATGTGTACATTTCGCAATACAGACCGTAGGTGCATCTCACACAAACCAACCTAAATTCATTGCCAACTGGCAGGTCTGCATTAATGTGCAGTGCGCGGAAGATGAGTGCTTCCTATTTGCCATAGTAGCGCGTTTTTGTGGCCTTTTCTGTGGTCAAACGTTTGCAGCATATTGTTATGTGCTTCGACATTAAATTAGAGCTTGTTCCAAGTATCATCAATTGAAACTATATCGATGTACAATATGTCAATATTTGTTTAAGAAAGACAATGCACTTAGGAAACATGCAATTATTTGCAATTTTTCCTTAACAGCAAGTAGTACCTCGAATTCATCGCCACCAACTACTTTGGAAGAGAATGCACAAACTCATCAGCAGTGTATATATTGCGAGAGGAAATGTACTTTACTTCGCAAGTTGAGAAGACATAAAAAAATTTATTGCTTGGTAAAACTGGTAGAAATAAATATTCTTGCGACAAATGTATATATATATACACACACACATATATATATATATATATATATATATATATATATATATATATATATATATATATATATATATATATGTGTGTGTGTGTGTTTACACAAAGGTTTTGCAAATGAATATGTGGTTACAGTCCTAACCGGCAGGGCTGCCGGTTATCCAGTATATGTTCTTGTGAGGCAAAAATGTTATGGAATGGATTGAGTTGCTGTCAGCGATGGGCAACTTCCGAATTTTGTGGATAGAAAACAATTAAAATAAAGACAGATTAATAAGTTTTAGTGTACATAGCAGAGTATTTTCATGATTCGTGGACTTTAGGAATTCAGAATGAAAATTTTATGGGCCTAAAAAAGTTGCACTTAACAAACATTAGTTGATGACAAAATTTATTTACTGAAATGAATTTCTGTTTGTTGTATGTATGTAAAAGTATGGTTACAACAATATGTTTACTTAACATAGAATTATTTCTGCAATTGGTTTTCGTAATTTAAACACACCATTAAACTAATATGTCATTTGGAGTAAGGGTTCTCATTGATCTTAAATGGTATTATGCAGCAGCATAGAAAAAGAATTCTTTTTGAAAAGGATTTTTTTTACTTTCTTTATTATTGAAATATTTTTATTAACTATGTCTAAGGACATTTTTTTTGATAACGTTTACATAACTATACATGGAGATGGGTGCTGGAGATCAAGGACTCTGTCGATGTGTGATACCCTCGCAAGAACGGAATTCTACCGAGCTACTCTACTTGCCCTGTGAGGGGCTGTGTGAACTGGTCGGCCATTGGAGAAAGAATGAGGGCTACCCTAGTCGGCATCATTTTGTGCTTCACTGCACCCCTTAGCAGGAGAAAGGTCAACTCTCTCGTCCATCGGGAAGAGAACTCTTATAGAGACATGAGCCTATTTCTCTTGTTTTAAAGTATTCCAAACATGACATCGGCGAGGTTAGGAGTGGTTAATACACAATATTATATTAAAATCATATCTTTTTAATGCAGTTGTTGATAAAGAGTGCATTACTTTTCTTTATATTTCCCTCTTAATTAATGTTTATAATGCTTGTGTTTAAACAAACATTATTAATGATTTTAGATTCGGTTTGCCACCAGCATCTGTGCTGTTTGGCTTTATTCTTCCTCCATTTATGTCTCTGTTTATTTACTCTCGATATGCGGTTGTAAAATGTAAACACATACTTGCCCTCGCTGGGATTTGAAGCAATGTATGTGCTAATATAAATATAATTACCCTCGGTTGGGGTTTAAGTAAATATTATTTAAGTAAATATGTTCTAACCTCGGCAGGAAATGAACTGCGAACAAAACCAATACAAACATAGTCAAGGAATATTTACCCACGTTGAGAGTCGAAGTAAGGTTTATGTCAGTATAAAAATATTTAATTTCGATGGGAATCGAACTGAGATGTGTTTTAATATAACTATATTTACGGTTTAATTAAGCTTTATGGGATCCGAAACAAGGTTGGGATCGCTACACATGTATTTACCATCGATGGGGTTTGAAGAGGGCAGTGATTTGATATGATGGTATTTATGTTACACTAACTCATGGCAGAAATCGTCCCAAGCAATATGGCGGACATATAAGAAAAATATATAAGCGAATCTCAGGTCATTTACGAGTGAGCAGTGGGCAGGGTAGGATGTGTACTTAGTTTTGGTATATGCACTTATTCATTATGCATAACTCATTCTGTCTAATTTCTCGATATGCAATTATAATATAATTATCCTCTACAGGTCTCGAACCAAGGAGTCAACGACTTCTCAACTCTTCTGGTCCAACATTACAGTCGCCTTACCCTATTCTGTCGCCATCGAAAATTTCAAAGACTGGAAAATGTCGCTTGTGTGTACTACCCACCAAAAGGGTATACCCGCCCCCTTCATAGATAACAATCATGGCATCCTTCAGAAGGGTGGATAACATGTCAGCCAATCACAACACACATTCCCTCAACATTTTTTTTATCTCTACAGTAAACTCTCTGCACCCTCAGAACTCCATATGGAATCATAGAGAAATACACTCACTTCGCCCTCGGAGTTAGAGTCGATCGGAGTATCATTCCAATATGGCGGCCATATAGACTAACCATATCATCTCTTCTCACCTCATTAGGAAGTGGGTAGTGTTCGGGGTGGATGTGTACTTAGTGTGTGTAATTATTCCTGGTACATGTACTTAGTGTTTGTAACTACTATCAGTACCTATTCATTACCCAAATACTTATTATGCATACTTAGTCATTACTCATCATGCAGTCAGTTACATATTAATTAATTTGACACTAAATCTAATTACACATATTTATTCTCGACGGGTGTCGAACCATGGACTGGGTCCTCAAGCCTACACCCTACACTTCCCTTACCACTGACCGCTCGCCTTCCAATCTCGTCAGTTGTGTTTCGCCATCCGAAGGGTAAACATGTGTACATAGTATTGTCCATTTCATATAAGTGGTCTCACATTTGACGGTTCTAGGAAAGTAGTGCCAATGGAATCTGGGTGACTATGTATCCTTCCGCCACAGCTGAACTGTCATTGAAGGTGACTGTTTGCAAACAAACACAATGTGATTGCCAGTATTTGTAAACAAACAACATATGACTGCCTGTTTTTGTAAACAAACTGCATGTCCCTCCTCCCAAATGACTTTTAGAAACTGTGAAGGGCTGTTCAAAAAGTTGCAGGTTGGCAAAAATCCCATTTTTTTTGTTAATAAATATTTTATGTAAATGACTAACAGTCCATGTAATAAGTCTATAAACTGACAATTTTTTACGTTGCAAGAAATTTGTAACAAGGATGCACGAAAATGAAATAGTATTTGGACTATCAAATGAATAAAAAATATCTTACTGTATTTGAATACACTCTAAATATATTAATGACAACTAATCTTCTCACACTTACCTGAAGTACGCTATTATGAACATAAAAACTTAGCATGGTTTCCACGAACACCAAATACCAAGCTCACCCCCACCCCCCGAAAGCACAAATACCGAAATACCGCCCCCCCCCCTCCCACAACTTTTCAAAGACAATATACATACTCACATATAGGCTATGCCTACTATCGCATTAAAAGTACATAATTCAGCTTTGTGGTATGATATAACAAACTCTGTACAGCCTGATACATTTATGGTAGTTATAATTCTCAGGATGTTAAAGTATGTAGGTAGCAAAAATAATATTTAAGCAAATGTTACTTAATTTCAGTAGTTTTAGTAATTTTCATTAAGTAACTTAAATGTTAAGTTATTGCAGGTCTACGTACAAAATAATTAAATAACTTTTCTCAAATACCTACGTGTTCAGATACTCATGCTGCGATTAAAGACTTATTTCTGACTAACTCAGTGTTCATATTTACACTGAAGTTCAGTCGCATAAACCCCCTCCTCAAAATTGTGAATACAGCCCTAGGTTGGTTCTCGGGTACCTAATGAAAAACTGTATTTCAGTTCAGAGATGTTACAAAGTGATCTAGAGAAGCAGATGTAACCTACAGCAACAATATATCAAACGAACATGTTATTTTCACACTAAAAAGATGCTTTACCTACCCAAGATTGAACACATAAAGTTCATTTTCCTTAGAGATAAATTTTGGAATGACACAGTTCCTGCTGATGCATGAGACACTTCTTTTTGATGTTGGAGCACCTTCGTTGGGTGCTTAAATTGAAAGAAATTTTTTTGATAAGCATATTGTTGTAATTTTCTTGATATCAAAAGTTTGTCTATCCAATGTAAATCCTGTTTACGTTAATTATTCTTCCGTTTCTCTTACAATATTCTTAACAAAGTATGTTAAAAATACATGAATGCTTTTAATTTTCAAAACAAAAATGCTCAAAACATTTATGAAAGACTCCAACATTGAAACATACATGTCATTACATTACTTTAAAATACAACCGTTACAAACAGGAAACACCTTTAAATTTATTTGGTAACAAGTATTCCTGCGTAACAAGCTTGAAAAAATTTATATACGTTAAAAAAAAAAAAAAAAGTATTACAACTTACAAGTTTGTATGGCCAGTAAGCTTTGCATTTTTAAACCCTCCAGAACCAGTGTGTTAGAGTTTCACTCAATATTAACACAGAGAAATGTTCATAGCAATGAAACGTGGGCCCAATTAGGGTATCATCATTTTATTTCGAGGCAAAATGGAAAAAGTGTGCTGGTGGAAGGGGAAAAGGGGGGGGGGGGCTTTTAGTTTATCGTCTTTCGTGAGACCAGATTATTTTGATGTTCTTACGATGCCCGAATTACATAGCTCCAATGCGCATGACACGACGGCCAATAGTCAATGAAATACCAGATAGATCGTCGTAAGCCCTACCGATTCTGTCGTCCGACCAGCAATTTTGAATTGGAAATGATTCTATTCTTCGTCGTGTCATGCGGCACGATGCACAGAATGTACAACATTGCAAAATGAAATTGTTTTTCAAGCTTTCCCTACAATGGTAAATACGCAGCTTAAAAGAAAAATTAATTGAAAACTACTGTATCTAACTCTTAAAAATAATAATTCTACTTTTGTATGCATCAGCGATACCCATTGGTCACCATTATGTATTAAAAATGTTCCTCTTGTCCACCGCCTTTGAGACTAACGTAGCCTATCACTGCCTTGCAAATAGTTAGGTTAATTGCCGAGAGCATGGTATCGGTCGTGCTGTAAATTCAAGTAGTGACATTGAAATGTGTTGTGGTTGCGTTTTTGGTCGTGTCGTGCTGTGTTGGTCGGAGCTATGTGATTCCGGCATGAGTGTGTGGCTTTTTGAGTTGCGTATTGTTTTGATGGATCAGTGGAAAATTTTGCTCGTATGGAAAAAACATTTAAATTATTTAACGTCGAAAATTAAAACTTTAATGAAAATACAAAACTCGATACATACGTCGCTGTGCCTATTCGTACAGATGTAGCAATATATACACGCCCACACTTTGATGGAAGTTAACCTTACAATCGAATTTACGACGTAGACAAACAAATATTCTCTCACTATAAAAGTGTGGAAAGTGCGGCATTTTTCAGGCCACATGCATTTTTATAATTATATTAATGGTTTACAAATACATTTACAAATTACGCAAACTTACTGTTCTGACCTCTTGATCACGTGGTTTTCTATGGCAATCCTTGCGAGTTTAATTAACTAAAATCACATTTGTTTGTCACTAGCATTAAATAATTTATTTTCAAAATCATTCAGTAAAATCAACACTGCGCACGTTTCCTGATACAAGCAAACTTAAACTTATATATGGAAATTATATTCGTGTCACTTCATTGTGAAAGGCGGTTAAGAAAATGGCGGAACGAGCAGTTTTAATGGCGTGCCTATTAATATTGCTTTTCACTCAACAAAACATACTACAACGGCACCTACAACCAACTATGTTTGGAAAGAGCAAATAAAAATAATTAACTACCGCTTAAATATTCCAACACCAATAATATATTCGTATAATAAACACGATGAGAAAAAAAGTGCACGCACACCTGCCTTCACCGGGCTGTAAACATAAACATTGCTAACCATTGGATGGAAACGTTTACTGTTCGTATGTTTCGACATACTTTGTCATTATTGCTAAACATGTTTTTAAAGTACTGTTACTAATAGCAAAGAAAATGTAATATTGCTTTAGAAACATAATTTAAACCATAAATGCCGTAAGTATAATTAAGATTTTAAATTAGAAATTTTAGTTCCATGTACTATTTTCTTCCAAAGACATCATCAAACTAGTCAACCTAACAACACGGATCCCGCAGCAGTTCATCAGCTGATACAATACTGTTGGAGCGAGAGAATTTACTGTTTACATAGTGTGTAGGTTGGTCACATTTTCTGTCAAATTAAGACCACTTATATGAATTGGACAATTATTAATTATGTCTAACCACTCATTATGCATACTTAGTTGTTATGTAATTACTTATTACACAATCAAATTATAATTACCATCGACGGGTCTCGAACCGATGTCTGAGCGAGTCCTCAAACCTCCTGGTCCAACCCTACATTCCTCTTACCTCTCTCTATTCCCCGTGCCCTGTACATACCGTCACACTCGAAAAATTTCAAAGCCCCACAAATGTCGCTTGGTCGTTTTGTCTGCCAAAAGGGTACCCCCACAGCCAACAGCCAATCACACCACACCTCCCAGGAAGGAAGGGGGAGGGGAGAAACCCGTCAATTAATCACAGCACAACTCCAGGGGGGAGGGGGTGATCTGAATAAACTTTGAAAGGACATATAAATGTCTCTTAGCCTGGTTTAGTACTTTTTAAGCCAGAACATACATGCCAGAACACACTTTTATATTTTTTAAATATTTTACCGCCTTGAACTTAATTGCATTAAAAACAGCTTACAGCAAGTATAAAAACATTTCAAAGAACTTTTTTACATTCACTAGTTTTATTACCTCAAATCCCATCCACGTCTTGAGATAAAGTAGTTCGTTTTCCAACACATAATGGGAAAAATTTTTGTAACTTAAGAAACACATCATGTGCGAATTCTAGTTATATTTATATAGTATGATATTTTTAAAATAAATTTAACACTCCAGCAAAGGGCGTGAGGTAATGTGATACAATGTGCACCAAAACAAAGTTTTCTTTGGTGATGTTTTCGAACTCCATTGTAGTTGATTTCCATTATCTTTTATAGGCCACAGAGAAAATTCTGAGCTTTCGCAGCACCTACAATTTACTGACTATATGGGTTATGATAGGCATTAATATTGTTCTCTACTATCCAGACCTGTTCAAATGTCGTGACTGAAACTACAGCTTCGTGACGCTCTATAAAAGATATTATCGGTGCCACTGTTTATACATAGACTAAATATGTCTGTGGTGTATATACTTGAGAATTTTTCGCGATCTTGTGGCAAGGATGTGGGACCGGTGAATGCTCGTAATCATTTCTGAGCATGACTTAAATATAATCGGCGAGAAATTAAGTTCTGTACACTCTAAAAAAATTTTTTTGTGCTTTTACAAGACAAATCCTTGGAAACCCAATTGCCAAGAAAATCCTTTTTAAGACTGCAATATTTTTTCTTGTAAACACTGCATAACATATATATGTAATATTAAAAATGACTGCTTGGTATTACAACTAAAATTCTTGAGAAGTGTACATAAAATTGTTGCTTCCTTCAATAAAATAAATGTGATGAATTAATACCAAAGAATAACTAGACTAAATATTTCAATATATAATTTGCGAAAAAATAATTCCACTTCTCCAGCACGGGGAATAGAACCATTTAACCGCAATACCAAGTTGACATATGATTAATACTCATTTTTATAGTTAATATAGCTGCAAATATCTACACAATATTAGGGAAGTTATTTGATTAAGAAGAATATGTTTATTTCATTTTAATACTCCTGCTGCTGAGTTGAGATGTTTCGACGAGGTCTTGAGAGCCGATTTAAGAGTTCTGTTTAGCTAGGAAACATGAATTTTAATGAGTAATACGGTCACGTTTTATTGAAATTGTCGGTTTATCATGATTATTTGAGTTTTTCTAAGGGTTTCATGTCATTCAAACATGCAATATATTTCTTTTTGCAGGCAACTACACTTTATATCACCCACAGTTATTGCACAAACAGCTTTATACGGTCATATGTGTTTGAGTGTCCGCCATTTTGCTAAAGCTCATGGATACGGGTCAGTATAGTACGAACATTTCTTGAGGTCTATTAAAAACATGGCTCTTATAGTTTTAGAAACGAGTAATTATACAAGAGAAATCTTTGTACTCTTACAGGCATTTGCAAAATTACAAACAATTTCTTAGTGAAAATTGCAAATTATTTTTACAGTGTGCGCGCTGTAATCAGAGGCCCCTCGTCCATGACTTTTCCGTGAACACTCACGAGACAGAGAACACAAATTAAAAACTTTATTTTAACGCTCGTTACGGGGGCGAGATTTCGTCCATCTTGGAGTTTGTTTTTTTTTTTTTTTTTTTTTTTTTTTTTTTTTTTTTTTTTTATTCGTAATCAAAAGTTGTGGCTGGAAATTTAAAAAATAACAGCTTGATGTGGCATAGAGGACTACTGATCGGAAATTGAGATGTTTGTACTGTTTCAGTCATATGCATGTGTCCCTACGTGGGATAGAAGCAATTAAATTATAAGGAAATAATTTATTACGTCTACAGATGTGAAACGTGAAAAAAGTTGGATATAAGTAGTAAATGTATTAAGATGTACCTTGTGACTTGAAAAACGCGGTTTTTATATTTTAAATCTGGAAATTTATTTATTTCAGAATGTACGTAAATTCTGGATGGTGCAGTTTTCTCTACCTTATGGCTTACTTTCTCTATATGTATATATTTTCCGGCTGTGTGTATTGCATCTTACATCCTTTATACGGCAAACTGGGTTTAAAAAATTGTAGTTTGTAGCATATAGCATTTGCCATTTGTTGGAACAAGAGTAGTGTGGTATATGTTAAATTAATGTTCTATTCTAGCTTGATGTGTGTTTTGCATAGAGCTCTGAACACTCAAGACACTTGATTGTCGGCCATCATAATATCCTCACTGCTCGCGTTCGTGGTCGCACACGAAAATCTGAGGACATGCTTTAACACCATGATGTTTCTGGGCAAACAGAGTATGTCACAAATCACTTCCGAATCACTTTTCGAAGAGTCACTAGTAAATAACTTTCCAAATGTCTTGAAATACAATCCCTTACCGTCAATAACAGATTCACTGATGCGTAAATTCACAATGCACAAATCATGTGTTTGTGCGAGTGTAGCCACGACGCCATATTTCTCTAGAGCTTTATGCAAACTGCCCGTTTGTATTAACGCCTTACAATACTATCCGGATAACCCTAGTTCATTTGCAGAATGATTCAGAGTGAATTAATTTACTTTCAGTGCTGTCAATAAATAACATGTAATATATAGTATTTGCGAGTGCAATGTTATTTACAGAGATACTTTTTTTGCTGACTACTGCTTTTTAGAATGGACAAAGGGATACTGTCCCAACTTGTTAAAATGTTCTTAATTTAATGTTTATTTAATGTTACGTGTAAGGTTGAAAGTATCACCTGTTCCAGCACAAAAATAAAATTAATATATGTAGACCATATTAATTGTGCGTTGTCACGAAAGAAAATATGATGCCAAGTGTTAGTTAAAATGTATTTATTCTGTTTGTTTCAGACTGAATGTGGTCGTTCCTCGTCAAGGATTCATGCAAGACTGTCCCGGAAGACTGCTGTGTTTCTCTTACGACGATCATTTATCAACGGCACAATTAATGACATTATACATTTGTACAGATATTATTTTTTTTTTCCTTTTGCACAAGTCCGATAAAACAAACTTCGCAATTCACAAATTCACTAAATATGCACGCTACTTTACCAGCTATGTTCTATTAGCAGTTTTGCAACCTGGCGACTGTATTAGTAAGAATAAATGTTTGCAGTGGCTGCGTCACACGTCAAACCCAATCTGGAAATACACGTCGTTTTGCTCCTCGCGTCGACCCTCTTCGGCAACCTCCAGCGTTTATTGCCCAGTGCAACAATGGCGTAAGTAGTAATTCGGAAAGGATTGTTTCTGTCGGAACATGATTAAACATATTTTATAAAGAAATGCGCGACAAAAAATTAATAAAAAAATACAAAAAAAAATTAAATACCGTTACAAGTAATATTAAATTTCCGCTCTTCACAAATTTTCAAACTATTAATTACCCCCTAGCCATTTAAATAAATTTAGTCCATATTTTTGTCGTAGTGTGTTAACGTGTATAGTTTGCGTCATTGTATACAACTATGTTGATTTCTGTAAGCTTTAGAAACCACAAATTTATTATGACTTAGGACAGTATTTTATTTTAAAATATAAATTTTGCTCTTGCACATTTACAGCACATTTAAATCGAAGTGGGAGATAGGAGCCCTGCTATATTATAAAGGAAAAAAGGAAAGAAAATTTACATTCTGCCTTCTTGTTAAATATCTTGGAGAAAAGTTTTACACCTCATACTGGTTGGCGTATCTTTGAGAATAGAGTGACCTGAATATATAGTTCATATGTTAGCAACGTTGCCATTTGTGAATTAGGTTTTGTATAGTAAATCTTGATAAATATTTTTTTTTGTTTTGAAAGGTATTTGATAGCCCAGCGGAGAGTCATATGATTCAACCTCCGAGTGAAATGTAAATATTTGAAGACAAATCAGAAGATAGATCTCAGTTCGTAATGACAATACCGCATAGCGTGCTAGAAAAGTAATTTTGTGGTTAATCGTTTTCAAAATCTTCATGCTGCGCGTGGGGTGTATAGTTATTTCCACCAAAATCTCCTTTACTTCTTTGTTTAATTATTAGAAACAATTAATTTCCAAACTACAGAAGCAAATGTTATCTGGGAAATAAATTTTGCCATATAAAACGGGGATGTTTTTATTATACACTCTGCGCAGATTATAATAATGTAGGGTAATTATCACTTAGATAACATTCTAAAAATTTTGAAGTAGGTTTATTTAATAAGGATCCATTACGCGAAAATTAGACAATTTCTAAGTATAATATTTCCGCCAAACCAATAAATACCAAAGACATGGTGGACTAAGTGGATTTTAACGAATTCAAAAATGTTGACTATTTTTATGGAAGTTTTGCAAATAGAATCTATGAACTCTTCGCTATTATTGTGTTACTCAACAACCAAGAATTGTTTTCGTGTGATTTAATTGTGAGTTTTAATCACTGGCGTAGCAAAATATGTTTAATGAGAACGAAGTATTGAAATTATTTATTTAATATCTTTATTTCTGCGAAAGGATACCTTTAAATCACCTAAGCAACAGTGAACTAACATAAACTGTCAAACTGGCTTTATTGTAGCTCTTCAAGATACACGCTAGCGCTTATGCATTGCTATCGTGTCATACATAGTTTTCTTTCGATAACTAAGTTTTCATATTTAACTAAATATAAAAGTATACTTCACTGGAAGAACGATAGTAACTTTGCCAAATGCCACGGGTTATTTTTTGTAGTAACAAGTAACATTGCTTTATCAGCCATTAATTTGTTTACTTCCTAGATTTCCAAATATGCACTGAGTTATTTCAACAAGTAACAATAAATAATGCTTAACGCATATTCTATTTCTTCAAATAATTACAATTGTAGGGGTTTGCTGTGCTGTGATACAAAATAACAATATTTTAGCAGGTTTTCATCGTGCACTTGTGTCACGCAAAGAAACAGAAACTGAGCTTGATATCACAGAGAAACGGATTCTAATTTTCCTGTCAACAAAATTAGTCATGAGTAACAATTGTATAGACAACACCTGCTTACTCTAATCCTTTACAAGTGTTCAAAAGGGAATAGCTGGAGGACGAATTAATGCTAAATCACTTAATTTTGAGTCAGACAAGTTTACTGATTTCACTATAAAATACAGTACATTTCGGTGCGGTAGAAACAGTTTACTCACTTGCTGTTTGTAAATAATCTGTCAGCGCGATTCGTTTGTTTCTTTAAAAAAGTTCCTTACGCCGTAAATTACTACGCGTTAGGACGTTACGCTCAAAGTACTTTGTAAAAGTCCAGACGTGTACAGACTGGACTATGTATTCTTCGAAATGTCGCGTTGCTAAAATACTTTAACGTGTTTTCATTGGCAACAGTGAAAGTGTGTTGGAGAGAAGTGAAGTGATTTGGACGGCTCTTAACATCGAGGTCTTGAGAGCCGATGAGGGTGACTGAGGTTAGAATGGAGTAGCGTCGGAATGAAGGTGAGTGGGAAACGGGAGATCCCCGAGAAAACCCGCCAACCAACGGCATCGTCCGGCACGATTCCCACATGCGAAAATCCGATGTGTCCCAGCCGGGGATTGAACCCGGATCGCCTTGGTGGGAGGCGAGCAGGCTAACCGCTCAGCCACCATGACCACCAAGTGTGTAGGAGCGGCGAAAGAACCTGCCCCGGCCTCCTATGACTCGTCTTAACCTCTTTTGCAGAAATTATTCATTTTCGCATCATCATTTCTGATTATGAGTATTTACAGACAACGCACGATTATAGCAAATTTGCATTTTACGAGATGTTTAAAATTTTCGTGCGTGATTTTAGTTGTGTTTTATCTGCTTGTTGTAAAAAATTTGGAACATATTTATTTTGTCAATAAGTTCATTCCTTATTGCAAAGCAGGAAATAGCTAACATGCAATGAAAATTAGGCATATACTGTTCGCGGTGAAATTAGCACTTTTGAATACCCTGCTTATGATCTACTTGCATGAGCTTTGTGTATTATTCCACCTTATGTAAAGTTAACATTGGCATGGTCCGCAAAACTTTATTAATGCGTCGGCCAAGGAAACGGTGTAATTATTAGAAAAGTGATGTTATAAATCTGGTAAATTCTTATAAATGGTACCTAACACTTTATTCGACCTTAATATATGGAACTACATACTTTCCCATCCATCATTACCAACTCGATGGGTGCATGCCACTCAGTGCGCCCGTTAAAATATATGCAGGTAGGAGCAGTGACTTTTTCCTAGGGTTGGTTTCAGAAGTGCTAACTTTATCGTGTACAGTTTTTACAAAAGTATTATACAAGTAGTAAATTGTAAATTGACAGTAATCAAACATTTCCAATGATACTTCTGAAACAGAAATGTTGTCGCAAAATCGAAGAATTTCTTCATCTCAGGTGAAGGCGAGCGTTAAGGTTGAAGTAAAGTGACTGCCTATGTAGCACCGCACCTGACTGTACAATGTAAATAACTTATAAACAAGTAGTACAGACACCAAAAACAAATGTCACAAAAGTGCAATTTTTGCTTTATATGATAGAAGAATGTATATATGTTGCAACATTATAAAATATTTTACTAAAATATACTTTTTAAATGTAGAGAATTAATCGATCGATAGAGTCCGCATTTTTAACAAAATTTAAACGCATTTACGTTTTGTATGCTTCAGGAAGCAGAATTCACAAGAAAATATTTTTCAGGAAAGATCGTCATAATATTTATTGTGATAATGCGTAATAAAATCATAGTAATAATGTTTCATATCAATTTTATAATTAACTTTATTTACGTCAGTTTCAGACATAAATGTTTGTGACATATGGACGCATATAGAATCAATTGTAAGAAATATTTCCTACATTATTAATACAATTTTCTCACATACTATTATAGCAAACATTGTGACGATATTCCATGAAGCTTTTCTTGGAAATTATGATTACTGAATCATCCAGAATGGAAATATGCTTAAATTTTGTTACAAATACAAACTATTTTAATCGATTTTTTTATATTTAAAAAGTACGTATAAGTAAAATATTTTATAGTGTTGCAAAATAGACACATTCTTCTTTCATATACATCATAAATCGCACTTTTATGACAATTTTTATGGTGTATGTACTTCTTTTTTAAATTAGTTATTCACGTTGTAGAGTCGGGTGCAGTGCTCTATAGGCAGTTGCTTTACTTAAACTTTAAGCAATCAGCTGGCGGATAGCACGCTCTATAACACTTGGCCGCGGGCGCGACCTGATTTATGAAACAGCGCCGAATTATCGGTAGTCCGTTAGTCGGTACGGCGTCACCAAATTAGCAATCTGTTCCACCCCCCCCCCCCCCCCAATTTCCCCTCGCCATGAGCGAGGAGGGGCGTGCTCCATAATCACGTACCTACTCGTTGCAGCGTCTGCAAATTTCATCGCCAATCAGCGGGCGACACCGGAACGCTCTCAGGGTCGGAAGAGTACCGTATTAGCCTCTCGCGGCCGTCAGAAATATTTCACGCCTGCGCTCACCGCTGTAGAACGAGGTCGCGATACGGCCGTGCCGTGCTATTTAAGGCCATACTTCACTATGCATGGGCGTATAGGGAATCAAAAAGCTTGAATTCGGACCAACATCTCTGTTATTTTTTGTGATAGTACTTTCAACTATGTTTTTTTCTTTGTTTAAGATTGAATGCATCTACATTTCTAAACCACTCAAATATTAATTTTTTTAAATTTTAAATACACTTTTAATTATTTTTAGAATGTCATAGTTTTATAAATAATTAAAAAAGCACATTTGAAATTTAAAAAAATTACACTTGGAAGGTTTACAAATCAAGATGAGTTCAATCTGTAACAAAACTTCTTTAAGTACTACCGCAAAAAACGGCTGAGAGATCTTTGTCCAAAGTTGCCTTTGATTCCCTATACGCCCATGAATGCTGAAGCCTGTCCTAAAAGGGCTGTTCACGATAAAGTGGGCACTTTTGAGATCAACTAATGGAAAATTGGGGGCCGCGGTGATTCAGTGGCTAGCCTGCTCGCCTTCCAGCTAGGTGAATCGGGCTCAACTCCAGGCGGGGTAGCCCCCGAACGTGCGGGGACCGTGCCGGACGATGCCGCTGGTCGGCGGGTTTTCTCGAGGGTATCCCGCTTACCCCGCCCTTTCATTCCGGTGCTGCTCCATGCTAACCTCAATCACGCTCACTGGCTTTCAAGACCTCGCTGATCAGAGCCGCCCAAATATCTTCACTCACTCACTCTCCCTGCGTATAGTTTAACGGGCAAACTGAGTGACGTGCAGCTATAGGCTGTTCACGATAAAGTGAGCACTTAAGAAATTAACTTTAGAAAAATTTTTGCCCTAGAATGCATATATTTTAATGGGCGCAATGAGTGACATTCGCCCAGTAAAGTTGGTAACGATTGATGGAAAGTAGTTCTATATCTCAAAGTCGAATAAAAAGTGTTAGGCAAACATGAGCAGTTGTAAGCTATTTACTTTCTTAATAATTCCAAACTTACATTTGACCGACGCATGATTAAATTGATGAGGCCCATGTTAATGTTAATTTTACATGAGGCGGAAGAATACACTACGTGTCTACAAGTAGATCTAAAGCAGGGATTTATTTAAAAAGTGCTCATTTTACCGCGAACAGCCTATAGCACGGTGGGAATGTAGTTCCACGCCTTAACTTCGAATTTAAAATGTCTAGTAAACATTTGTGAAAATCGAAACCTTTTCTTTTGTTTCGTAAGCTTTAATGCCTAAAAATATAATGAAACGCAAATTTATATAATATGTATTTACTAATTATTTCACATTCTCACTCGACCTACACAGGAGTAAAGTGACCACGCCCATGGTAATGCTATCTTGACATAAGGTGGAAGAATACACAATACGCATACAAATATATTTTAAGCCGGTATTTTAAAGAGTACTCGGTTTTTCGTGAACAACATATAGGCGCTCGCACACTGCTCCGACAGTCGGAAACTATTCACTTTTGGACAGAACTTATCTTTACCTCAGAGAGGCATTGATGCACTAACACCGTCAGACGTGGCTCCAAAAAAGTTACAATGCAACGGTGACCGGAAAGAAATAAGGGGGATGCTCTTTAAATAAATTCTTACGACAAGTAAAAGTAAAGGTTAAGGTAAAGGTTGTTCACGGTAAAGTGAGCACTTTCGAAATCAACCTTAGAGAAAAGTCACTGCTCCTACGTGCGCATATTTTAACGGGCTCATGGAGTGACATGGGCCCAATAAAGTTGGTAACGATGAATAGGAAGTAGTTCCGTATCTTAACGTCAAATAAAAAGGGTTAGGGAACCATTTCCGATAAGTTACATTATTTCTTTCTCTTTCTGTGTTTTTTAATGCAACGAAGTGTAAAAATCGCAGATTTGTTAAATATTTACTTTTATAATATTTTCCCAGTTTCAATTGACCGACGCATGAATCAAGTGAGGAGGCATATACCAATGTTAATCTTACATATAGCGCAAGGATACACAACGTGCATACAAGTAGATCTTAGGCAGGGCTTTCAAAAGTGCTCATTTGATCGTGAATAGCCTGTAGGCATGAGGTTAAGATATGTTTCATTGCAGTGTGAGACATGTATGGTGAATGTTTTAGTTTTTTAAAACGATAGTTTTTTTAAAATCAAAATTATGTAACTTTGATATGATATAAAAATATAATTAAGAATGCTCCCCAGAAAGTAACTCGATAATAATAAATGATGCTATCCTGTAACTGTTCATTCCTCGTAATTTTGGTATCACATATATAGTACAATTCGAATCGTCAAACATAGGCATAGGCAGTGCTATCAATAGCATGGTATCTCTTAGTTTTAACTTACAATTATTTACGATTCAACCTCATGTAACTTTTCCAAGTTCAATTAATTTCGCTTAAGAATGTGTTTGATCCTTTGCACTTAACTTTTTGTTTCTTCGGATCACACAATTTACTACTTGAATCATTCACGCAGAAATATAAATGTGTCCATTTATTGTAAGAAATGGCAATGGAAAAAGAAATCCATACTTTAGTAATGAAATACTACCCTTTTTTCCTGCGAGTTATATAGTGATATAAGTTTGTTTTAATCTAAATATATAAGGTTATACAACGACTAATTTTGTATACAGTTATCATCGAATTGCCCTAAAATCATATATATGTCTCAGTTTCACGAGTTACTGTAATTATTAAACGAAATAAATATTTTGCTTGCTTAATTTGATCGTAAGTGACAGAATTGTAGATAAAGTATTACATTATTCTTTAAACTCTGTTCCAAAAATACTCTCTTCATAATTTATTTAAATACGTTCCTATATGCTAGGATGTTTAATCTGTGCCTAGAATATATTAATACAAATCAAAAATTAACATAAACCAAATTTGGCTTATAATGTAATAACCTTTGATTAAGATAAATTGCTTCTCAAAACATCAGTCTCCTTAATTTCAGTTCACACTGACATCTGTTTTTGAAGCTCTATTCCTAATTAATATTTGTGACGCTCTCTCACACATGATTTTTTTTTTACAAATTAATCTACTGTCCCCAACTAAAAACCACTCAATATTTTTACATCAAATATTTGGTGATAATCTTTCGTAACGTTGTGACTATAATGGTGGCAAGCGATCCCACCGTAGAAAATTCAGGCTTATAGCAAGTAGCATTTACGTAAAGTAATCTTTGAATAAGTGTACAAACGTGTTTAAAATGCTGTTTGGACCTACATGTTTAAATATTTAGATGGTCTCAATGGAAGTTTAGTGTTGATTACTTGTAAATATACCAGCAGAGCGAAGGGTGCTACATTTATTTTTTACTGTTAGACTATAGTTTCCTAGAGCCTACTGCAGAGAGACTTGGTGGAATGTGCGTACGCGCATGCATATTTTGTACACGCTTTGCCTTGCATGGTGCGTATAAATGCTGTGTAAATATTGTACAGCTTCATATATGTTATTAACTATGTGGTTTCATTGATTATTATGTACGTTTCACTGGCCCAGCTCAATGAATGCCTAAGTTCATGCAACGTTGTATATTATTGTAGGCCTATAACTTTATGTACTTTATTTAAAGTGTATGACATGTGCTTGCCCAATCAGATAATAATCCCTGAGCCCCTGATTGCTCTGATTGGGTGACTAGAACACATGATAAATTTATTCACAATTAGTGTCATTTAGTCCTCAAATTGTTAAGCATGTTGGATAGGAAATAAATTTACTTTGTAACTGAAGTTGTAATATATTTGTGAAAACACTTTGTGGTAACCATTAGCGAATATTTGTAATGTTTGAAATGGTCAGCTCTTGCATATTACACAGATTGTAACATTTTGTTAGTGTTATGGTTTCTCTAATGTTGAAAGTATAACCATTTGTTGCGTGGGAATGTTTTCACTGAAATATTTATGAAGGACTATCTTGAGGTGAAGTAAGAAGTGTAAAATTATCTGTAAACACTGTTGTAATAAATGTTTACTTTAAATATACTTGCTTATTTTCTTTTTGCTAAAACTGGACAAAAACACCGAAGTTATTTTACAACAAAATATGTATAGTAGACCTAATTAAAATTTTATCTTTCTAGTTAGACAAATTTGTGTACATTATTGCCCTTCGTTTTATTTGACAATAGTAATCAACTTGTTTGCTGTCTTCATCCAAGCTCATTACACACTGAATTCAACTTTTCGTATTTCTTCAGTTTTCATATTTGTATTTTACCCTTCTTGAAATGGCCTTCTCTTTAACCATGGCCATATAAAATAAGATAATAGAAAGAGAAACACTGAAATGTGCAATACAAATTTAGAATCATTGTGAACTGTGTATAGTTTATACAACAGTTAAGCGACCCTTTGTGATTCACGGAGACTTGGTTGAGCTGGTCAGTTAGGTGTTAAAAGTTTTAAAAGTTACTGCCAAAATCGGATAGATTGACAAACTTAAGTGAAACCAGAAATGTTTTCTCAGAGTTAGACAAAAATACCAGGTTCAGGGGGAAGAGAGAGAAGCATACCATCCCGGAAATTGACAGAGTAATTAAAAACGGTATAATGGTGTCTCTAAAAATTCAATGAAAATTCTTAATAGTGTAGCAATTAATTAAAGGTGGTTCGCTGTTATTTTAAGTGGTATGTATATTGACCTTTAGAAAAAAAGGCTGTGCTAAAAACGAATATCAAAACATACAAACCAAAACGTCGTAAACGACATTATCATGAAAATTTAATTTAGATATGGGCTAACGATATTCGTTTCTACACATTCTAGAAAACAAATTAATTAACCACCTATTTATGTACGTGACAATTATTAATACCGCTTTCAAGAAAATACGAATAATTAAAAAAAAAAAAAAAATAAAAAATAAACGAGATTTTGAAATGTTTTTAAATAGAAAAAGTTCTTTTGAAAAATGTAAAGATAAATAACACGCGCGTTTTTCGTGCGCGCAAGTCGCTATATTCTAATGGACACGCTGTCTGGTGTATTCCCAGCAAGTGACAGCGGTTTTCGTGCGTGCAAGTCGCTATATTCTAATGGACACGCTGTCTGGTGTATTCCCAGCAAGTGACAGCGGTTTTCGTGCGTGCAAGTCGCTATATTCTAATGGACACACTGTTTGGTGTATTCCCAGCAAGTGACAGCGGTTTTCGTGCGTGCAAGTCGCTATATTCTAATGGACACGCTGTCTGGTGTATTCCCAGCAAGTGACAGCGGTTAAGGAGGAGAAGTGCTACATGTAAGAATCGTATTAATAGAGTTTTAAAATTATACACAGAATTTTTCTCTATTATTTTTTACATAAACTTAATAGGGATATATATATATATATATCCCTATTAAGTTTATGTAAAAATATTTATATATGTAGCCTACACATACATACAAATATCTGTTGTTAACAGTATTCCACATCTACTCGTGTTCGACAAAAGAATAAAGTTAACGTGTGCAAGACAATGCTAATTTTACGAGTCAGTGATGGATACAATTATTTTGCTAGGGAGTTGGATCCTAAGCAGGGCATTTAAATGTCCTTTATTAACCACAAATAGCTAATCAAACCTGTATCAATTATACAAATGGCCGCATTTTCCACGTAGCTAGCGTACTGGCAATCCATAGCTGTGAAACGGGTTATGTTCCCACAGGGATAACACCCCGATTCTGAATAAGTTGAATTTTATACAATAAAACGTAAAAGTCAGCCAATATAAGCAAGTCCAAACGAAACAATGATTTGCTCATATTTGTTGATGTTCTAACACATTAAAATTTTAATGCAGCAAATTTCATTGTAAAAAATTGGGTATGGCTGTGTTGGAGACATGTCAGTTTGTTTTGCGTGAATACGTCTACGTTGACGCGCTCGGACGCCTTGATGTTTATTTTACGTTCTCGGCAACGCTTCACACCATCATATGGGGTTTTATGGGTATCACTGGATTGCTTTTGAGGTGCTCTTTCCAACCGTATACGATTTATGTATTTCGACTTGCTTTTTGACGAGTATAGGCAGAAATTGTGTTAAGTTTTGTTAATTTTTTACATTAAACACGTACAATTTGTTATCCACTCAATTGATTGATATTGACGAGAGCTGTCGATTGAAACTTAAACGAGCGTCGTAGATTCTCCTAGTCAAAAGTTTTACTACGCGGAAGTAATGAGACTCGGGGCGAAACCAGCTCAAAATAATAAAATTTCGGCGCCCCCCCCTCTCCCCGCGATTATTAACAGTCCTCTTTCTACGTAACATATTCTTTGCTTCTTTTGTAGTCGAGTTGTGTAATTGAACTTTTAATGCAGACGATAGATTCAGAGCTGCATAAAGGCTGTTCACGACAAATTCAGCACTTTCGAAATCAACCATAGAAAAATGTTACATCTCTTACCTGGATATATTTTAATGGGCGCACTGAGTGATATGTACCCAGTGAAGTTTGTAACGATGGATGGAAAGTAGTTCCATATCTTAACGACGAATAAAATAAGTTAAGGTAACCATTTATGATGACAAATTATTTCTTTCGCTTTCTGTTTTTTAAATATATCTGCGTCTAAAAATGAGCAAATTTGTAAAATATTTACTTTTCTAATACCTACACACGTTCACTTTACCAACGCATGAATAAAGTGATGAGGCCAATGGTAATGTTAATTTTATATAAGGTGGAAGAATACTTGACGTACTCATTTTACCGTGAACAGCTTATACTTACTATTATATATGAAGTCTTGTAACAAAATTATGGGATGAAAATACTAAATGTTGAAACAATGCAGAACTTAAACCCCAAACAAGACATAAAACTTACGGTTTAGAGGTAAATGCATTGTAATATTGATGAGGGGTATCCTCTACACTCGATAAAATAGAAAACTCATTATTATCAATTTAGACACTTATCAAGTTTAGGAACTCAGAGTCTCATTTGGTCAAAATATTTTATTCACGCATAAGGGCGGGTATGTTGGAAAAATTTAATGTAGACAAACACGTTCAGCACAGTTGGCAATGTGAATTAGACAGTAGTGCTGGAGAAGAGCGAGTATATTCTGGAGGCATACGCGAAAGACGAATCGGTCTACCCCCGGCTTTATCGTACCACAGTCTTGAAGTGCGCCACTTCATATGGGATGCTCACGGTCAATTGAACACTTTTGACATCAACCTTTGAAAAATATCACTGCTCCTAACTGCGTACATCTTAACGGGCGCACTCAGTGGAAGTCATCCTGTAAGGTTGGTAATGACGTAAACATAAGTGAAAAACGACATTTTTTTTTTTTTTTTTTTTTCGCTTTCTGTATCAACGTAAAAATGAGAAAATTTGCCAAACATTAATTTATCTAATTTTGACAAAGATTCACTTGACTGTGGCATGAATAAAGTGCCGAGGCTTTCGTAATGCTAATTCTACACATTGCAGAAGAATACAACACAAGCAAACAGTAGATCATAAGCACGGCTGTCGAAAGTACTGACTTTACCGTGAACAGCCTATACATGTTGTTCTTAACACTATCCGCACCTGAATTGCTCAAATGGTTTTAAACTCCACGTGGCGTTACGTCTGCATATTTGCCGGTCGATGGCTCCACACGACTGCGACCTTGGACCCCAAACTGAAGACGACGAAAATAGATTTTAATTTCCAACACATCGCTTTAACGGACAGTAATTATTTGACAATAGCCGTGAACAATCATGTGGTCAGGCAGTGACACGAGGTTTATTTACATTGAATTTCCCAACAGATAGCATTTTTGTGCAAAATAGTATTTATAGTAACTGAGCATATCGTTACATTAAAAACACTGTTGAGAGTAAGCGTAAAAATATTTGGTAACACTGATTTATGTGGAAATTTGTGCCAACAAATCGGATCATCTTGACTGAAGGCTCTATCCAGTGTTATAGTCCATTATTGGTTATTCCCAACATTTCTGAAGCACTACTTTAGTTCTAGTTCCAGAACATTCCTTCGTCTCATGCGAACAAAGCTTAACCAAATCTAAGAAATTACACCAACGGGACAGCGCGCTGTTTTTGTGCGCACACAGTGTAACAATATACTGCTTAAAGGCTGTTCACGATAAAATGAGCACTTTTGAAATCAACCTTAGAAAAAAGTCACAGCTCCTACCTGCATATATTTTAACGGACCCCCTGAGTGACATGCGCCCAGTACAGTTGGTAACGATGGATGGGAAGTAGTTCCGTATCTTAATGTCGAATAAAAAGTGTAGATAGCCTTTTCTGATCATTTTAATGATTTCTTTCGTTTTGAGTTTTTTTTTATGCATACAAGTGTTAAAAATGAGCAGATTAGTAAAATATTTACTTTTCCAATAATTCCACAGCTTCATTTGACCGACGCATGAATAAATTGATGAGGCCCATGACAGTGTTAATCTTTCATAAGGCGGATGAATATACATCATGCATGCAAGTAGCTTAAAGCAGGGCTTTTAAAAATTGCTCATTTTACCGTGTATAACCTATAAGAATAATTTCTTAGTAGGCATTAGTAACACACAAATCTTCTTCCGGTTTTTATTCACATCCATTGTCACGGGAATATTATAGTTTGCGCAGACAATATACATAAAAAACAAGTTTAATAAAAATTAAAATGTTTTAATATTAACACAAGTATAAAACGCTTGCGATAAATTAAATATTTAGGAAACAACTAAGCACGTCTTACATAAGGTGATTTTTCAAAGGTTCGAATCAAAAAGTGTGAAGAAACCGCGAACAGTGTACAGGAATAAGTGACTGTGTTACTCATTGTCCAGCCGCTGTGCGCTACTTTCTACATTCCCGCTACAGATTTTTGTAGCGATTACATAGACGGCAATGTCTCCGTTACATGTGTAACAAGGGAATACGACAGCCTCCAGCAGGTTGTCTTGTAAAGAAGACAACACACAGTTTGTTGTGGGGTGGTGACAGCACCACGTTCGTCGTGTACTTTCGTGGACAGGTGAGAGGCTCGAATAGTTAAGGTACAAAAAATTAGTATTATTTCTCTATTATTTAATTTTGATGATGATTATCACACCATCTATTTATAAATATTTCCTAATTCCTACACCAGAAATCTGGAAAAGGGGGAACACTTTAAGTGCCATTTACTATAAGACATTTAGGATTAACATAAGTATCTCTTTCACTTAATCCGGTGCTCACTAGTTTAAATACCATATACGGACGTTTATAAAATATTAGTACACGAGAAGTTAATATTAAATATAAAACCTTAAACTAAAAATATGTAGACACATTTTTTGTGTAAATTATACTATGAAATGGATGGTAAATTAAAAATTTTATTACCTGAGAAATATGCCAAACTTATAAAAAGTTATGTAGAAATAATATTTTAGGTTATAAGCAATGAAAATTTAATATGGTTACTCAATAAATTATAAAAATTTCCGCCAATATTTTACTATAGTGCCACAGCAGTATATTATACAGAATATTCCGTGACTCAACAGACATACTTCCGCAACGTGTCATACAGGTCATTGGCAACACAAATTGACATATACACAAGTAGGCTACGCAACTACATGTCAGAGTTACACGGACGTAAATGCAATAAAAATACAATTTGGAATTACTGAATATCTTTAATGCAACTGACTATATTCATGTTTAATGTCTCACACAAGCTGTTTCAAATGTTCACCATCTGACCGTAAGCAGGCTGTGATACGTTGTACCATGACGTGTTGCCATTGCATGACTGCAAGTTCAATTCTGAGTATATTAGTGGCGTCAGTTATCACTTCTAGCAACTGGTCTCGCGTGTCTGATTACCGTCCACTGTAAACTCTACTCTTCAGGCAGCCCCAGACGAAAAATTCTAACGGGGAGAGGTCCGGAGAGCGCACCGGCCATGGGACTGTCCCACCTCTTCCAATCCACCTGCGAGGGTACTCAGCTCTGTACCACGCACATTTCCGTCACAGTATCCATAAAAAAAATACCATGTCTTTGTACTTTGCACTTTCCTGACATTGTTCGACAACAACTCGCCTCGACACACTAACAAAAACTGGTCACGTTAGCTACACCAGTAGCCTGCTGACGGTCACATTGGGCACATTTTGAACAGCTTGTGTGACACTTACAGTATGAATGTAGTCAGTTGCATTACAGATATTCAATAATTCCAATTTGTGTTTTTTTTTTTTTTTTGCATTTACGTCCCTGTAACTCTGAAATGGAGCCGCGTAGCCCACTCATGTATACGACATTTCTTGTTGCCAATGTCCTGTATGACACACTGCCTAAGTATGCCGGTTGAGCCGCGAAACATCCTGTATATACGCCTATTGATATATAATACTTGCACATTTGGTTGTTTTTAATGAAAATCAGATGAAATGTTTTTAATTTGCTTTGTTAATGAATACAAATATAAACATTCTTAACAAACGTGGGTTGAATAGGTTTACGTAGATTTTTTGATATGCATATTACAATGTTTTATATTTGATTTACGTAAATTTCTATGCTTTTCATAATGAATCGCGATGAAAAAAAAATCTAAATTAAACCAGTGATCTGTATAGTGTTACGCCAAGTGTCTTCTGGGGGCGCCAGATCAATTGAGTGTGTGTATCATTACGCCTCGAAGCCACTTGACCTTTACGTCTATTGGCCCAATTTTCATTTGTGCTTATAAAAACATTTAGGCGTAGAAAATTCCTGGCTTAAAAATTACTTCTTAAAAGTTCCCTCGGCCCAAATGTCATTCGGCCTAAAGAAATTTCATCAAATATTACTGGACGTAAAAGTTACTGGGGAAAAAAAATTAGCTAGTACGCCGGCAAGCGGCATCGTCCAGCACGATTCCCACATACAATAATCCAGGAGTGGGCCCGCCGGGTATCGAGCCCGGATCGCTGTGGGGGGAGGCGAGTGCCCTAGCCACTGCGCCATCGCTGCCACCCTGACAGGGTGAAAAGTTGTAAAATATGTTTTCGAAGGCTCCTTAACAGCTAATTAATCCCTTAAGTACCATTATGCTCTATGTTTTAAATGACAACTTATATAAATGCCTAAAATGTGTTTTAGGATTTTTTAAAATTAAACCCTGAGGGGGTAAAAAAAAAGGTAATATTAATAAGGTGAAAAGGGTTTAAAGTGTTTTCGAGGAATCCTTCAATAACACATTAACCAGAGGTCGGGCCCGGGAAATTAGCGGGCTAAAGCCACTGTCGTTGAAGCAGGTAACCGTACGAATTATTATTTATGGTGCAATGTCGTTTGGTATCTCCGGCACGCGGTCGCTCGCGCCTATCGGCGTTTGCTCGCAGATCCGTTCTTGCAGTTGTAATGGAAATATTAAGACGAAAGACTAAGAATTGAGGGTGCACGACTAATGGATATATGAACTTGTGTACGATAATTATGGTACATCCGAACTCAACCCCTTCCCCCGGGCCCGGGAGTAGGTTTGGGGGAGGGGGTGAGTCACAGCCATAACTCACCCCCTTCCCCATGGGGTACTACCGTCCCCCCTAGACCCCTTCCCCACCTCCGCACTCACTTTTTGGCCGTAAAGTGATAGACGCAGGAAACTTTCGTTCTTGATTAAAATTATAGAAATACTACAGCACTTAGCTTATAAATGTATGCTATTTAAATACCTAAAAACGAATTTTCCAGATGTTCAGAAATTCAAACGTCTAAGGACGTGAAAAGAGGTAAAACGTGTTTTATACTACACGTTACCTACATTAGATCTTTCTCATCTCTGTAAATTTCAAACCATTTTTTTTATATTATTTTTCATACCATAAATTTATTACTACAAAAAAAAATTTGTTTCTCACTGCAAAACGAAAATTTTCATTTCCTTTACAGCTGCAGACAGAATTGTCTGAACTGAGCAGTATCTATTGTTAAAAACCTCATCTTCATAAGTTGCATTACCAGTGTAATATATCGCGTTATGTTCTTACTGGTATCTATATGCGCCTTTAAATCTCTTTTTATTTTTAATGCAGTTAATAATTTCGTACATCAATTTGCATGGAGTGTGAACTGGGATAAAATTTCCGTGCCAGCTGCCCAGTTACCAGTCTTTGTGCTACAGCATTTAATTGTATTCTTGCAAACAGAGCTGTCGTGCGTAAAACTTGCGAATCGCTTAATGAACTGACAAAATCATGTGCTATAAAAACGGCGAATACGTTTGTTTATATTTAGGTAACAAAAATCAGAGCTTAGGCAGACGAAAAATATATATAACGTAACTTGGATATATTACAGTCGTATTAATACAAGAAACGCTCATATAACAATTCTCAGTTTATATAATCTTTAGTCTATAGGATCAAAGAGAATTATCAATAAGAGTTAAAGAAATATGACCATAGAAGAAGACGTTACGATGAAGTGAGCAACGTTGACAAAGACAACAAGATACACCATTAGCACAACTTGCTGAAGATGTTCAGAGCGGTAAAAATGGAGTACGAATCGTGGACACGGTTGTAAAAATGGATGATGCAGTCCATTACCATGCGGAGTTCAACAACAAACCCTCCTGGCTTATAACCACACAAGCTTTTCCTCAAGGTCGGGGCTCCAATCATGTTACTGCCAAACCTTAACCTGCCAAAATGCTTCTGTGATATCAGATTCCAAATGAAGGCTCGGCAAAAAGATGTAATCGAGGACACAGTTATCATTGTATGTGCCAAAAGGCATACGTGTTCATACCAAGCATACCACTTATTTCATCCGAGTATCCTTCGCAGTTTAAGAGACTTCAATTTCCCTTCAATGTCTGATTTGCTACTACTATAGGTGTCATGCCACTTGAGGGAGAACTCCTTCTTGCATGGGAAGCTCCCCAGAGCAATCGTACTTAGCAACTTGATAAGCCCATCACTGGAGGGCATAGTCACTAATGTGGTGTACATGATCACTGGCCGATGCTGCAGACAGAAAGTTAGTCATTGTTACATATCATTTCCTTCACCTAATGGGAAAGTGCTGGCAAAATGTTATGCAGCCGAGTCCGTAAACTCTTCGTAAAATAAAGGATACATTGGTTTTCAAAAACCAACTTTTCGTAAATTTCAGTTTTGAAAATATATATACTGGGCTAAAAAATTATTTTCGTTATGTGTGTTCTAATGAGAATAAAAAATATTTTTTTTAAATTGTTGAAATATTCTATACCTTAGGGATATTGAACCTGAGTCTAAAACTTGAAAAAAAAAACTCGTGGCCATTCATCTACAATGCTAACACGAATTCCTGGTGTACAACTTCGGTATTTCTAGAAAAGTCATATAAGCAACATTTTTCAGTTTATACTAAAGTGTCAGTGTATTTTAAGTATCACTAATTGTTACGTTCACGTGTTGTTACTTTTTGGTGTTTGAAAGAACAGGTCTTAGTGGCGTGAATTACCTAACTGACGCAGAAACGATAATATTTTGTTTACGGTGGCAAACAAAAGGTACATATGGATACATGGCCAATGGGAAAAGTTTGGAAATTAATATGAAAATTATGTTTAATAAAGCGAAATATCTTATACTAGTTTTCCACCATGTCATTTATTTCCTCAGTGTTTTACGGTTAATCCTTTCAGACACATATGATTTTAACTTTGCAGTTGATGTAAACAAGGAATTCTATGGTGCGGACTGTATTTAAGTCGTCACAACACAAATTTTATTGTCACAGCAAGTGAGCTGTAGGCTTTGGGTTCGCACATAGTAATACAAACCAACCGTAACGTAGACCAATAGCATGGTTTATAAATCATTTCTCCACATTGAAGACCATTGGTCATTGATCATTGCAGTATAGAGCACCTTCGTGTTTGTTATAGACTTTTCACGGTAAAATGAGCACTTTTGAAAGCCCTGCTTATGATCTACTTGTATCAAGGTTGTGTATTTTTCCGCCTTATGTAAAATTAACATTTGCTATGATACTCATCACTTTATTCACTCATTAGTCAGAAGAAACAGTGAAATTATCGGAAAATAAAATATTTTACAAATCTGGCTATTTTTATACTTCGATGCATAATAAAACAAAAAGCGAAAAAAATAATTTAAGTTATCACAAATGGTCACCTAACACTTTTTATTTGACGTAAAGATATGAAACTACTTTCCTTACATCACATCGTTATCAACTTTAAGGGGCGCATGCCATTCAGTGCGCCCGTTAAAATATATGACGTTAGTAGCAGTGACTTTGTTCTTAGGTTGATTTCAGAAGTGCTCACTTTATCGTGAACAGCCTTTTTTTCGTAGTTGCTCACACTGGGTCTGAATGAGTTAGAGTAAGAATTTTGTCAAATGTGCCTAAGGTGTGACCAGGTTCGTGAAGGATAAAATATCAATTAAATAAAAGAGAAAATTTGAGATTTCTCAATTTAGCTGCATTTCAGCTAAATAAAAAAAAATCACCATAACACTCCCTATCCTTTTTCTTTTCCCATACACGGACCAATGCACTTGCGGGACAGCAATCACTCGGCGCCCTTCGCGTGCACTAACTGCCCTGCACCCAGCTCCCCTTCTTCAACACCCTGCGACGAGTTTGCGGTAGTTCCCAGGGCTGGCGCGCGCCGCCAATTCATCATCCTCACGCGCGCAGGAATCTGAACAGCCTCCGTCCCGGGAGTAATTGCTCGCCACTTCAGCGAGCTTCGTCAGATATTAATGCCGCTCCCTCGAGTTGCCGACACCCTCCGCTGCGCAACCTGCGTGGGAACACAACACGTGCTGCCAGCTGCTCGCTCGGTAACCCTTCCTTCTCTCCCGGACATTCAACTGCTGGTTTTTGGACTACGCAACTGTTATATATAATGATGAACACGAAGTTATAAGTGAGTGTTTCCTCTGACAGTAGTTCATGTCTAAGTTCAACAAGAGTTGTTAGAAGACGCCGCATCTAGAGTGTTTTGCGATGTTGATGACGGAGGCCCTTCAGGTAGGGCCTATGCCTAGTTCATTACCGTCCCCTACAGCTGCTGCATCTGCTGTAGAGGAAATCTTAGAAAGAGCTGTGGAGGCCAATTATTGTGGTTGGAGTTGTGATTCCGATTTTGAGGATTGGCCGTCCAGTCGACTTCCATGTGCTAGTTACAATATAAAGTAGCTGTATCTTCACTGTGGAATATGTTAAAATAAAGAGAGAAAGTGTGATTTTCGTAGGTTAGGTTAGACTATTGTTTGTAATAATGTTGAAGTCTTCTTCATACATGTAAGGTTAAAAATTAAAACACAATGGATATGAATTTAGAAATATGTGGTTAAAGGTTTGATAATATTAATCGAAGAAATAACAGTCAGTTCATAAATGTATTTGTTGATTATTTGTGTTTTAAAAGTTCCCCCTTGCAAAGTGCTAGAAGTCGTTTGTGAATAGTGATCGCATGTAATTTACCATATGATATATATATATATCTATATATATATCAGATCTCCTAGAAAGCCCCGCCGACCAGCGGCATCGTCCGGCACGATTCCCGAATGCGGAAGCCCGGTGACCCGGCAGAGGATTGAGCCCGGTTCGGCTAGGTGGGAGGCGAGTAGTCTGACCACTACACCACCGCGGCCCCCTTTGAACAGGCGTCGGCAGACCATTGCATAGTACGTCTTCAGTGTACTTCCCCTGTCAGAATTTTATTGCAAGCAATTAATATTCTCGTCGTGGTAATTACATCTTATTCTGTGAAACCACAGATCAGTTCGTCGTTAAAAGCCCCGGACGTATTAATTAAAGCTAAGGAGGTTAACTGAAGAAGACATACACACACACACCAAAATAAAACATTTCGGGTACTGTTTTTCCTCAACTTTGTATGAGTACCTACGTATTACCAGAGGGATGAATTTCTGCCAAGCTATTTAATAAGCCGTCAATTTGTAACACACAAATTAACTACAGTAATGTGTACATGCCACACACTCTTCAGAAAAGGAAAATATATTGTTGGTTTTCACTTAGATCGAAACACTTTAGGAGATTATTCCTGATTACAATATATATCGAAAGCATATGGTCTAATACTATACACCTGATGGCGTTATACGCTTGTGAAAGTGCTACAGTTAATGAGGTTAACTATAATAAACCAAAACCTATTGTAGGTGAAATTATGAGTGTCTGTATTCTTTTCTACGGTATAACGTGATGAAGGTATGCACCTACATATTTAATGATGACAGAAACCGTCGTCTTAGTGAAAAACCGAACACCATCCTGTTCGTGCGGTTAAATAGGCGTTTGCGACGATTTACCGCAGATATGTATGCTCGTGATATTTATGCAAACAGAAGACAGCATAAATGCTAATTTTTGTAAAACTGTTGGCCAAGCTGTTCACTGAGAAAAAGGTTTTCTTGACTCAAACAACTTTTCTGTGGCGCAACCAAATTAATTGTTTGTAATGGGCCAATTAAATATTTTGTTGATGCAACCAATAATTTTGTTATTATTATTAGGTTGACCCAAAGAAAGATTTGGTTGCAGCAACCAAATATTAGTTTGGTTCTACGTACAGACCATCAACCAACGCCTACTCCAATGGTTGGTGGCATATTTTATATATTCCAAAGAAATGGTTAATTTTCCAGGATGAAAAGTACTAAATGTGTTAATTCAGAATATAATGCACTCCTGTAACAAAGTTTATCCAAATCCGCAGAGCCGTTACGACGTGGTTGAGTAATAAATAAACATACAAACTTTGGCATTTATAAACATGATTAAGATATATACAGAATAATGTTTAAGTATTTATATAGAAATTTGTCGGAATGTTCGTGTCTCACTTGACTGTAGTTCACTTTTGGTGCACTGTCTCTGTGACAGACTAATGCTAGTTTGATTTCATTCAGCGATGTGGAGACTGTTAGTGAGGACTTGACTGTAGAAGTGAACCGATCACGCAGCGGCGTACAATAACAAAGTTTTAACGCGCTAGCATCGTTTCTCTTGTAAAAAGTTGTGTTGTGCGACGTATGATTGCTAAAACTGTGGGTGTGTCACAAAGTGACGTGTCTAGAATCTGCAGGCGATACATGAAGTCTGGTAATGTTAATGACCGACCAACAATAGTCACCCGAGTGTAACAACATCTGCTCAGGATAGTTATGCTAGAATTAATGCATCCCGGGGAGCAATACCTCAACAGCAAAGGAGATAGGGGATCGTCTCCGACCAGCCTAGGGTGGACAAACCTTTGACCAGACCATGCGCTATAGTCTTCGAGAGGCAGACCTTCGTGTTAGGAGACCCATGAGATGCCCTTATCTCAACAGACAACATCGGCAGAACTGCTTGCAATATGTACTAGATCATCAAGAGTGGACAGCTGAAGAATGGTCCCATGTTCTGTTCACTGATGAGACGGGGATTTCTTTTAGGTCAGATTCCAGAAGGTCGAGGGTGTGGAGAAGACTAGGTGCACAGGCAAGGCGTTGTGCTGTGCAAGAAGTCCATCCATACCGAGGTGGAGTAATTCTGGTCTGAGCAGGAATCATGCTTGGACTTCGAACGCCTTTAGTTCGTATCAGGGCACAATGGCAGCTCGGTGGTACATCACAGATGTCCTTCAGACTGTTGTGCACCCTCACCGACAGGCATCTGATGCAATGTGTCTGCTGGCGGATGGCAATACCCGCGCATACTGCGCAAGAGTCGTTGAGTCAGTAAGCCGGTATTCGAAGAATGAAATGGCCAGTAGTAATTCTAGACACGAACTGCGTAGAGCATGGCCTGGAACCTTCTGAAAACTGCCATTCAAGCACGCCATCAACAACCTAACAATGTAGAGGAGCTGATATTGGCCGCGCAGACAGAATGAGATAACTTGCCACAAGAACAACTAGATAACCTCATTCTCAGTACGCCTCGATGCGTCAGGGATATTGTAATTTTTCGCGTGAGTGAAGAGATTTTGGTGGCTCTTAACAGCGAGGTCATCAGAGCCGATGCAGGTGATTGAAGTGAGTATGGAGCGGCGCCGGATTGAAAGGGCGGGGGAAACGGGAGATCCCCAAGAAATCGTCCGGCACGATTCCCACATGCAAAAATCCGGTGACCCGGCCGGGGATTTAACCCGGTTCGCATTGGTGGGAAGCGAGCGAGCTAACCACTCAGCCACCGTGGCCCCTCTGTGAGTTCTCGAGGAGGTCACACATAGAGAAAGTGACAATAAAAGAGAAGAGAGGGATGGTTTTTTCCGATACAAACAGCTATAGTATTTATTTTATTGTTATAATACAAAATTAAACCATTTGCAATATTTATATTATTTTGTAAAAATATGCATTTGCTACATGCCATGCCTCCATAAAGGGGAAATTTAATGATATTTTTGGCACAATATATATCTGTAGTATAACTTTTATTGAACAGTTCATCAGTAAAAAAAAGCGTTCCTCGGCCTTGTTTACTTCGAATGACATGATTGAACACCTCATGTAGATAATGATCTCAGGGCGTTTACTTCTGTGTTTACATTGTTATGCAAGAAAATATATTTTTTAAACCATTCATATTTTAAAATGCCACATTTATGTCAAACCACAAATCTTGTACAACATTCTGATGATTGCACTTTAAATAATTTAATGAATCGCTACTCGCTACTGTCAGCTGACTTCAACATCAGGAATGATGAAGATGTGTTTTTGCTTGTCTCTAACTTCTTTGCAGAAGAATTTTTCCGTTACTAACTTCGTGGTTAAATGTTATTGCCATAGAATAACTTGACTTCCGTGCCAGTATGAAGTTCTGAAAAGTGCATATATCTGTAACAAGTATTCTTGTTCTCAGGAATGAGTAAGATTGGGGTTCGTAGTACTCTAAATCGATTAGCCATGTGCCCAAAACAGTTTTCCATAACTGTTCCAGCCTGAGAGTATATTTAATTGCATACTCGAAAATCACATAGCCGATTTTTAAAAGGATTTGGTTTTAAAATTCGAGGTGCAAAATAAGACTCATCATGTTCTAGTAGAGCAAAACGAACGTGTTTCGTTCTTCCTTTCAGAAGTTGGCGTCCTCGTATGTTGTAGATTTCACCTTCCTGTACTGCATGTAGCGATGACTGTAAACACTACCATCAGAGACTCTTCCATAACAACCTATGCCCACAAACTATAATTTATAGTTGGCATCCACCACAGCAATTAGAACTATGCTGTGCGTATTCTTTTAATTGTATTGTACACTATCGTAGTCAGCAGGTTACAACACAAGCACAAGATTACACAATCTTGAAGAGTACCAGACTGTAATATACTTTATAATAAAGAGCCAGATAATCTAAACTCTACTATCATTGGTCACGATATATTGGTTCTGAGAGGCATCATTTCATGGCTTACCAATGTAGTGATCGTGTCATGAATTCAGACCCCTAATTTAGAGCTCATTATTCTAGAATACATTACAGACTAACATATTATAATACGGAACTAAATAATGTACTATTAACAGTGGCAGTTCCTGTTATAGCGCTGCAGGGCTGCAACTCCCACCCCCATTATGAATTTTTTTCTTTATTACAGTAAATAAATCACTGTGTCGCAGCTGCTCTCAATTTAAAAGAAGCCTCATTATATTTACTCGATCTTTCTACTCAGCCAAAAGGTCGTAAGCCAATCCCCTCGACTGAGCAACGCATGTTTATGTAGCTTGTAAAGTGCTAGCCTGGGAAGTGTGGCTGGGCTGCATCGAGGCCGTGCTCCAAAAAGCCAACACTTACACTCGCACCCTCTCTTACTCTTGCACTTGCTCTCGAGCTTACACTACCTCCTTATGGAACTATCGTCACTCGCGCTTGTCAAAATAATCGATACGATGAGTAATTGATTGTTATACTGCATAAACAAAATAATATTTACATTAAAAAAAAAAAAAACAATTTATTCATTAATATTTACATTTCAATTAACAATGGATTTATTAGTAAGGATGATGATGGGTATGGTAGTAATGCATGAAGAGAGTCAGGTATAAATTTTATCTGAACTAAACAGTTTGAGCTTAGATTTTAGCTCCGTTTATTCTAAAATTTTAAATGAATATTTTTCGAATTTATATATATATATATATTAAATATTTACTGAAAATAATTTATACTGAAAGTAGCTTTATAAATTCGTAAATTATTATGCGTAAATTCAAATAAGATAAAATAATGGCGGTTTTTGCGAGCACGAATAGAGCATGCATGTTGTAACGTAGTCCCCGTCTCCTATCTTAATTACTGCACTAAGAGCTCTCCTTGATTACTGAATGCCAATACCATTGAAGGGGATACGCACTTACAGAGGGGTTGGTGGCAGCTTAATAGTTCACTAATAAGTCAGGGATTCTCAACACAACTTTATGACACAATAATTACACGCCATTGGTTGAATACAACAGTATTTAGTGCAGTTACTCTAATGTATCTTTACTCACTAAAACTCAATTGTGTAACACGTTACTTTTAATCTTAAGTCACCTAATCTTGCCAGTACGTATTTAAGTTTAAGAGGAACAACGGGGTCTCGCAATAGAGTATTGAACCTAACTGCCAACATGAAGTTATGCTCACCATATAATTTCTCAGTGGATAGGTCAAGAGCTCCTCTAGGCCCTGGTGCCATGATGTCTTCCTTCGCTTTGCCGGCTCCGGCAATCTCGTAGTAATACTTCAAACGTCGTTGTCCCACTTGGGGGGGGGGGGGGGTGCCGCACTCCTTTTATATCGGTCTCGAGCAGTAGGTCAGCGGCGCATGTTTTGCAAACAGATTCATCCATACCCTGGTGTACCTTAAGCGGTCGTGTAAGCGGCGCCTTTCTAGTCGCTACACTGTGCACACGTTCGTAAATGAACACTCACTCTCGCACTCGACGAACATTTGGAACAGCACTCTGTGACATCATTGCCGAGTGCGAGTGCATGAGAGTCAGCATTTCTTGACGTTTGTAACACGGCCCAATGCACACGCCCGGCCTCGCTAGCGCATGCGCACGCCGTTGAAGTGGTCGAACAGTCGTAATAAACTTCACTAAAAATTTATATTTTTGTATCAATTTATATTTAGTATAGAAAAGCTTTGCGTGAATAGTTAAGAGCCTTACGCATAATATTTGCTTACTACGCTTGCGCAAATGACGTATACGTTCTATATTGCGAATAGTTAACAGCATTATGCAAAATTATAAATTTCTAGTAACATGTATTACGGCTGTTCGACCACGTCTTACTAGTTCTACAAATGCTGTAACTACTATAATAATTTTTCTCTTTCCAGTGCGTTTATAAATAAAAAATTGGCTATAAAAGTTTTTTTTTACTTTAAATCTATAAAGGCATATTCCAAGAAGTGTGTAAATACCAGGAACTGATTATACACGAGCATTAAAGAAGAAAACGACGATATTTTAGAGAATTTCATAGAGCCAATTCTTCAGTCGATTGTAGGTAAATAACTGAATCTCGACACTTAATATGATGCTTATCACTTTTTTTTGAGTACCAAACCCCCATGAATAATACGGCCTGTTAGGAAGCGAAGCTGCTACAGGCTTTCAAATATCCTGCAGAGCATAAACAGGGGCATTATGTATCAAGTACGAGCCGTTTCTTTGCCTAATTCGGTACGTTGGCATGTCAAGCATTTAACGTCTTGTCAACAGCGGACGCCTTGAGAGACACATGGAGTTTCTCTGGCTAGCAGGGACAGGAAAGCAATCTGCCATGGATTTTGCCTGGAGTGATTAAGTATAAGTATGGTTAACAGAGATCAATAAAGCCGGACCGAGAATTGAACACGAGTCCCCCAAAAGAGATTAAAGTATGTTTCCAATGTTTCATATTTATATGTGAATAATTCATTAAATGTTACTATAAGTAATACTATAAAAGTTATTTAACATAACAATATCGTTATTAAATTATTCTCTTATCATGTTACCAACTATTCACAAAGAACAACATTATATAGAACAAGAAATAAAATCATTGAATCTTTAATATTTTTATATATTTTTGGTGCAATTGCAATCGATAATATTACGGAATTTTTATTTTTAACTAAAGATGAGGCGAAACATATACTTCGTATTTCTTCAGTACTGGGCAACAAAACATGACAACTATTTACTTGTAAAAATATATTGCTTATTTGGTATATCATATTACTCACTATAATGTACAGGATGAAGCTGAACTACAGATACAAACACTGTGAGGTGATTACCTACGCAAAATTAAATATAAAACCTACGACCTATGACCAACAGTAAATCATAAGGGGGTAGGTGACATTGAAATTAATTTTTCTAGTATTAATTCGAAATATTATAACCTACTTGAGACGAAAGAACAAGCCCGTGAACATCGTTCTTTTTAATTGTGATCTGATTTATGCGAAAGTGAGTTGGGTAATATCATCACCATTCAATGAAAAAATTGTGCACTGTTGTGATGCAATATAGCGTATATAACACATCGGCATTTATCTTCTTTGATGGCGTCATAATGACGTGTACGTAAATTAACAAAAACGAAAAAAAAGGCTGCCCCGGTTGTCGAGGAAACGAAGTTTACAATGCCTTGAAGACAACCAATTGCACTCTTAAAAACTTCGTTTTCTCGACAAACGTTGGCCTGACAGGATTAAACCAAGGTAGCCTTTCCTATACATTAACATACACATTATTATGACGTTTGCAAAATTTTAATATCTCGGTTCAAGAAAACGCTGTTCTCAGCATTGTCCTTTCATCTAAAATACGTTTTATCATTTCAAATGAAAATCATTTGAAATATCAGTTTCAAAGGAACCTTCGTATCTTACGAGTTAGGGTAGGACATGTCATATTATGTTTACTATCTCATTTTGGATATTGAATCACTGCACAGCGTTTAACGGGTCTGGTATGTGAAATCCTAGCAAAGAAATAAGATTAACAAACCACACATAAGACCTCTCAGGACGAGGTCGACCACTACCCGAGAGTATTGGCGGATCGTGCATGAGTAGCGGAGGAATCCCATGGCTACTTTGCCTACCATAGTGGCCAGTGTTTGGGCTCCTGTGTGGCCACGAACCATTTCCCGATGCCTTACAGAGGCTAATCTGCAATCCCAGTGCCCGCTACATGTGCTGAAAATTACTCTGCAACAATGGTGGCACAATTCGCAGTGGTGTCAGGCCAGAGCAATGTGGAACATCACAAGCTGGCAGTGTGTGGTGTTTATTGAGAAATGCTGCCTCGTTATGGGGACTGATGATCACCGCTCTCGCGTGTGGATGGCCCCTGGGGGACATCACAATCTCAGTATTGCTGTCGAATGGTAAACTTCCCCCACTGCATACAATATGGTCTGGGAAGTCATAGTCGACTATAGTTTCGTCACGTTACATATAACATTGATGGCCCAGTGGTACGTGGATTAGACCCTACAACCCCATCTGCTCCAATTTCTGGCCGGGATTCCAGGTGCGATATTCCCGCAGGATAACACTATGCGACTAGGGCTGTCTCCTCATCTCCAAGAACCACAATGGCCTGCCCACTCCCCTGACATGCGTGCGAGCATGCGTGCGACCAGTTGAAACACCAGCTGCCGCCGTGCCTCTATACATCTGGGATTTAGAAGACACCATACAACAATTGTGGGCCCGTCTGCCTCAGGATAACATCCAATGTCTGATAGACTCCCTGGCAGAGTGTGTTACAGCGTGTATCGCAGTACGATGGGGTGCGATGCACTAATGAAAATGGCTGGATGACGTACCCCAGATCCACATGTTTATCCTAATGCTCTGATTTCGTGGTCACGTATTACTCATTTGTGTCAATACATTTATAAATTGTCATTACCATCCAATGATTCTTTCTGTGTGTGCTATTTTTGGTCTGGCAGATCAATTGTAGTGTGTCGGTTCACTTCAAAAGTACAGAAAAAATATTATTCAAACTGACTATATCTTTAGTGCGTTTCTAGTTGTAGTTCTACTATTATACACTCGTTAAATCAAATTATATTGTAGTACATAAAAACTCATATTTGGTGGAAAACAAAAATTGAAACAAACGCCCTCGCCATTGTTATTTTGACGGGTAATCGATTCGCATACTTAAAAATCTGATAGTTCTGTTTACCAGAAGAGAATGAAATGGTATAACACGAAGATGGTTACTGTGCAGCTGGGACGGGCCCTATATACAAATTAACTATTAAACACAAAAGGCATATTAATTATTAACTGTGAGGATTAGGAAATCGTGGTTTATAGTTTACTGATCGCACAGTCTACGAAAATAAGCTATTTTTGTTATTTATCCTGCACAATTCTGACATTGTTTCTGTGACTAAAAGAGAATTGAAACTGATATCTCAGTAAGAGAAATATTTCATTTATATTCATACTACCTTCGCCCCATAATTCTTTACAACGCAGGTCGGTTAAAATACTACAGACCTGGAATTTATGTGATGTAGGAAACGCGTCGAAAACACTTTCGAATATTTTCACCTTTTCAAAGGTTAGAATTTAAGAAACAACCTGAAATAAGTTTTAGGTGTTTATATAGCCAACCTTTCAAAATAAATATATGTATTATCGCATTAAGGAGCAATTAATGAGCCCTCGAAAACATATTTGATACATTTTATCCCTCCTGGGGCTTAAATTCCAAATAGTCATTATAAATCTATTTGCAGGTACTTCATAGGCTACCTTCTAAAGGTAAGAGCACGATGATATCTCATCGGGTTAATAAGCTACAGAGGAGTCCACGTAAACACATTATACCCCGATTCACCCTGTTAGAGGTCGAATATAGAAACATCCTTTCTTACTGCGTGCCTGCTCACTAAGAGGAAGCCATTCCCAAATATTCATGCTGTTACATTCAAAGAATTTGGCTGTGTGTAAATTAGTTCATGAGTCAGTCAGTGAACCGGGAAATTTCATTAATTTTATACATAGATATTATTTTAGTACATATTGTTTACATAACATCTTTGAGATGGAAATACAATTATTTTTAATGTCACTTTCATAACAAAGGTTATATGTTACCGGCTCAAACATTCATTAAAATAATCCATATTTCAGCATATTCAGAAATGAGTCCAGCTGGGAAATCTAGATTTCATTCCTCGCATGCAAGAGAGTGCAGAAACTATTTCCTTAACTTGTAGGAAGTGTAATGTCTGTTGCAGACGGAAGAGTAGGTGTGGTCTTGTTACGGAACGTAGAGTGGATGGCGGTGAGTGGCGAGAAGTACGTACTCTCGAGAAGAGAAAAAGGGACGAAAGAAGAACGGAGCCAGTTGCCGCCGGGCGCTGCGGCAATCACCAAATGGAAGAAAGGAGAGAGAGAGAGAGAGAGAGACAGACAGACAGACTCGCGACGCGATCGGCGTCCCAACTGACACGATCTCCCGAGGCACGTACAGGGGGTGAGGAAGGGGGTAGAACGCTGCGAGCCTGCCCACCTTAGTGAATATCCGATGGAGAAAGTTGGTACGGGGCTTGATAAGTGCAAGGAGAAATAAAAAGAACACAAATTCCTCTGTGCCACCTACCGCTACGACCTAGCACTCAGAAGACTTTTAAGAGTGTGCTGTTCTTTCTCTCAGGCAGCCGACACATGAAGATCCGATGCATGTCTCGTGCCTGTCCTCGTAGTGCGCTCGGTATTCATAAACTAGTTTCCATTTATCTTGTGAGTAAGTGAGGCTGGGATAGTAAAATTGAAAAAGTTGACACAAATATATCACATGCAATAGGCCTACAGTTAACTCGTTTCGACGTAAAGATATAATTCCACCAGAGATATCACTACTGAATGCCACGATTTCCGTAAATAAACGGCTGAAATTCACATTGTCCACACTGATCTCTTCCTACCTCCTATTGTACGAAACCAATGGAATCGAGAGCAATGCCCGTTAATTGTCACAGTAATAGGAAGCATTTACATAGCTTGCATTCTAATCCCAGGTGCGACATGTCAAGACAGCATCATCACAGAACATTTCGTTTCATCAGTTCCAACTGAAATACGCTCTAAATCTGAATCACTGAGAATTTCACTGTTTCAGTCAGTCAAACGTATCTAACTGATACAACAGTCACTTCAGTGAATTTAACTGATGAAACAGTGGTAAAAATGTCATATTTACTTCACTGATGGTTTTATTGACATTTTCCACTGATTCATCAGATATTTTTTCTACTGTTTTCTCAGTGGCTTATTTATTGACTGATGAATCAGTGAAACACCTGAGCAACTTTCTCCGTTTATAATTTTTTTTGACTGTTGGATCAGTGAAACTGCGTGTAAAAATGTCCATTAAACAACGTGTATCAAGTGAAGTAACAACAAATAAACGAATAAAACCAATACAAAACACTTCCTTAATGTTTAGCGTTCTTCAAAACGCCATTTTATGAGGTAATATGAACACTCAACCTTTCGTCCCGTTCTTACGTCTTTCATTCGTTTACATGTAACTATCACAGCGCTCAGTTTGAGGGATTAAAATTAATATAATGTAGTGAAGAGAAAGCACTCATGTATACTATACGTTTTAACAATCCTTACGGTACCAATCAAACCAAAAAACGAAATGTAGGAGCATACAATTTCAAACTTCACGTTGTCGCAGCGAAACTATAATACATATATTTTCCTCTCACGATTCAACTTGGCAGGGGAGTTCTGATGGTAAAGGCAACAGTGTAGAGAGGTAAAGTGTGCAAGTTCAAATCCTGGCCAAATCAGGAGTTTTTTTTTTTACTCTTTTTTTAAAAATACGATAAATTGTACAATCTAAAACGTAAACTATTGCAAATATGTTTATTTCACATAATTATTTCCCTACATTCAATAAAAACCATATTTAATTCGCCACTGCAGTCGGCCGTCTCTTATTCAATCAGTGAAATAGTTTCACTTCGCTGATTCAATCAGTGAATGTTTTTCATTGAAACAATCAGTGGTTTTCCACTGATCCTAAGTGGAACCACTTTTACTGATTACAGTAGTAGTTGCATTGCACTGCGAATCAGTGGTTTCCCGCTGATTCGAATTTAGAGTGTGCACTGCATCGTAAACGTATTATAATGTATAGAGGGCGTGGAGCGTAGAATCAATATCGAAACATACAGCGCATCGTTGGCTTAAAAACATTGCTTGTTGGTGACCAGAATATCGTAAATGAGGAAGGCATGGAGGGATACTTGTCAAGGGTTAATAACGATTACTTCAAAATCAAGCGCGAAGGCAAATCCCTGCACCACTATAAGGAAACGTGACCGACAAATCACAGTTCCAAGTTAAATCACTTCTGACCGTTTACAGTAATATGGAAAGTAAAAAAAAAATATGGCTGGGTAGTGCAATAAGATACAAATTATTGGAATACAGAATTGAATGACCGTCTGCAATAACCCGTTGGTTCATCAACACAGCGACCCCTGTTTGGATTGAATAGTAATAGGTGATGATTATTTAATCCACCATGTAGAAAGCCACAAACGGCCGACTGTGGTTTTACTGCTGGCACTGCTGGATGACTGCTGGAACTGATAACATATGGGTTTACACTAATTACCCTGTTATGACTAACTGCTGGCAACAGGACACTTGGCATGCATTTACGGCCCTCTGATGGGATTTTGTTAAGAAATGAATCTGATGGTTGAGAATAATTGACCTATTAATGGCTCATAAATGGCTTACCAACTGTATTCCAGAAATGGCCGAACATAACCTATACTTATCCTGGTAAAAGTACGGGTAGCCATATATAGGCCATTTGATGGCTGTGAAGTGATACATCGATGGATCATTGCTGGTGCAATTTGGCTTATGATGGGAAATTTTTGGTCTACCACTTTTCGTAGATAGTTTCTTTAAACTACACACACATATGTATAAATGTGTGCGTCTAATATACTTATAGATTATTTGTAAATACATAGTGATATAAATATATATGGCAAAATGTTGTAAATAGAGTGAATGGTATTTTATGATTTGACAAAGGCAATGTTTTCCATGTATGACTCCATATAATTAAAATGAGATGTTAAAAAAAAAACAAAATAAAACCACATTTAGTAACTTAAAATTGAAGGTCTTTTGTTTTTTCACATCACTAAAATATTCATAACTGGGGACTGCATTTCAAAACAGATGAATAACATCCAGGTGGCATACATACTGCGAAAGATTACATTAAAGGCAAGTTTTTCGGTTAATATCGTGATTCATGTAGGAAGATTTCTCTAAACGACAGTAGTATTTTTTTAACTGCATCGTTTTAAAAACTGATTTGTTCGCATGATAAATTTTAAGGCTATGTGATAACTGGTGCAATTTATATTATATTAGTGTTTGCTACGAATTCAAGTCCGAATATGATGCGTGATGCATGATGGGCTGTCAATGCAAGGAGTGTAGGTTCGCGCCCTTTTTCCTGCATTGGTAAGCATAAAATCTAATGTCATATAATGCGTTTAATAGTGAAGTAAAGGAAATTAAAACCAAAGAAAAGTTGATATTGATGGCCAAAGTAATTAATTTTAACAGATGTAGTTATACATATGGTGAAAGCATGTGTAGCCATCAGTACGCCATATGAGGGCTGTGAAATGGTACATTGATGGGCCATTGCTGTTGTAAGCATATGGGCCATGCTTGGGCCATTTGTGTTCGCCACACCTGGGCCAGTTATTGGCAGAGTATGGCTAGTGAATGGTGCCACTTCAGGACCAACAATGATGCTGGGTGCATGCCAGCTGTTGGCCAACTGTTTTCCGGCTTGACATCCGACTGTAAACCATCAATGTGTCATATGGTGTTTGCTACATGGGCCTGCACGATAATAGCAAGCTAAGACGGAAGCAGTTTGCGTTTCGTCAAACCCTACAAATATTCTCCTAAGCCATGGGTGATGCGGTATAAGATTTCCCTTTGTTACAAATACTTTCTTTCTGATGAAACTATTACAAACGTCTGGCCATTTTCGGAAATTGACGAAGTGTACTTGCATTTTCTAAGAAACACCCATCCATTAATCATTTCGATGGCCTTCGCTCTTAGCAGACAACGCTACTCTCCACACAGAAAATGCTACTATATTATAAGGTGAGTGACCTGCGTTATTAAGTGATCACTCACCTTAATGTTCATCGGTCTTACCTTCATTAAACCGCTACATATTCAAGAATCTAAGTAACTTGCCGACGTTCAGTATGTTAAGAAACAGCAACGTTTCAGAAAGTTCCTTTAGTTACTCTTTTTTTCTCACGGTAGCCAGTATCTTCAGGGACAAGATTGAGAGCTTAGTAATTCGTTGGCAGAGGCATGCCACTGAAAATGGAGACTGCAATGAATTATGCTGATTTGTTTACAAAATCCCTGAATTCAGTATTTATATGATGTACTTAAACGACATTTACGCCCAAACAACCTGGTATAAAAATATTTTTGAGGATAGCAGAACTTTTATGCGATGTTGGATCTATTCAATCGCTCAACGAAAATCACCTCTGGAAATGTAGAATTTGCCATTAGCGCTGTCGTGCGGCAAGTCAGGCATTAATATAGCCAACGCATATTTTCTCAGAGTATAAAACAGAATCTCTTTCACTCTGGCACACCCAAATGGAGCAAATATTTTGTCTGCCTTAGAAATAATGAAATCGCCTCAGCACAGCGCAGCAACAGTAAGAAAGCGATTATGGCCACCATTACATTGTTTCAGGACTTGAAATTATCTACACAATCGCGGAGAAAATAATGAAAGTAGTATGGTAAAGTATATGCGAGGACAAGGGGATTGAGTAGAGGCGCGAGGCACCGGTTGCCATCTTGAAATTTCCTGTTGTTTCCCTTTTCCCCCTCAAAATCATACTTTTTTTTTTTTTTTCCTTAAAACATTCTAAATTTCCCCTTTCCCTTCAAATTTCCCATTTTCCCCTAAAAATTCTCAGTTTTCCCTCAAAAAAAGGTATGTGCCAAAATATGCAGTAGCGAGCACCTTTCTTTTCTTTTGCAAAAAACGAGCCATTTTTTTAAGATTTATGATGCTCGCTTCATACTTGTAGTCTATCATTCTGTCCTGTATTTTCATTCTCTAGCATTCCGTGTTGTCTCTCCACCATTCCATGTTTTTTCATGCTCTATAGTTTTATTTGCGGTGGTTTTCTCGGGGTCCTCCCGATCTGCTTCAATTTATCATTTATTCCTACCGAATGTGCCCACTTAACCCTCTTGCATTCCGCACGCGCACGTGTGCGTGGGGGGAGGAGGGGAGGTTACTCCAAGCTATCCTGCCTGGGTTCCCATCCAGCATCCAGGTTTTCTCCGAGTGCTCCCGATCCCCATTATTTCCGCATGCTCTCTCGTTCTTTCTTGTTCTCTCTAGTCCATCTCTTTTTCTTGTCACATTCTTCGCTCACTGTTTACGTAGTTCCTTCAGCGCCTGCTAGGGGCACTGGTTTCAATCTCGCTCGGCCGCCATATTCATTCTAAAGTTGACTGCTAGAGGCACTGTTATTTCGGAGCTCAAAATATTGTCTGGAGGAAGGTGAGATCGGACTGCCGAACCTTGGGTCGGCATGCAGACACCTTAGACTATCGGGATGTGTGATGGGACTACGGTTTAAAAGAAGTATATGTAGTATCATGAGTATGGGGGAAATATTATTTTAATAAAGATTAAATTAATTCAGCCGGCCACTTCGCGACATATAGAAGATACCCCTCACAAAAACCTGTAACACAAAAAATTATTTAAAAAATTTGTAAATACTTAAATAAATACTTCTTAATACCTCGTATAGTTAATATTTTCATAGAAAAAACCTCCGTTTAATAGAAAATCCGACTAGCACGATCCCTGCTAGAGTGCGCGAATCGCCAGTGTATATCTTTATTTAGTTAGGAATTTAAAGATGTAATTTTCCATATACGAGAAGGTATATAAAAACTCTAAAATCTTCCGATCTAAATAATTTTCACGAAATCAAACGTACGGTAGGCCAGACCCCGAATGCGATCACATTTTTAACTATTAATGCGATAGTAAATTCCAGGTATGACCATGTAAAAATATTAAAATTTTAACACATAATATTAATAATTCAATTTAATCGATATTTAAAAAAAAATTTTCTTTATTCGACTTGTTTTTACAGTTGTACGAAAAAAAAAAAAAAAAAAAGGAATTTTTATTTTTAAAACAAAAATTAAGCCACCCAGCCTTGTAACCACACACGCACACACTGATGGGCACATGAGACAGGCGCACCTGTTATGACAGGCGAAGAGTGGAGGAAACGTCCTTAGGGCACCGAGGGGGGTAGAAGGTCCCAGTGTAAACGACCCAGAGACAAGTGCTTGCACACCAGCTGCTGTGCAACCTTGGCAAAACCATCAGACATGTAGGAATCGATGCATTTACACATGATTAGAATTATTTTTTCTAAATGTATTTCATTTATCATTTGATAAATGCTGAAATGTTAAAAAAATATAGTAAAATTGATCGAAAATGTACTTTTAATGCAAAATCGGTTTAAAATATTTAAATGATGCAAGTTTCGCACTTTCTCATGACATTTGGTAACATTAGAAAACGAAAATATTCTCGTATCTATGAGGGCAGGGCCTCGTAGCTCAGGGGTAGGGCGGCCGACCTGTAGCCAGAGGGCCGCGGGCTCGCGCCCCGGCGCCTCCGACGTGGCGGATGCTCAGCCCGACCGCCGCACTGGGAATTCGTCAACAATTCGGTCTCACTAGAGCTTCGCCAACGTCAAAAATGTCACAAGAACGTCAAATGAAAGTTAAAAAAAAAGTGGTCAGCACTTCAGACTCCTATTCGTGAGGCCGTGGTTGGACTACTTATCAAACGATAGTAAGATGTTATTGAAACATATACAATAGCCACCAAACGAAGAAGCTGCCATTCCCTCGTGCATTTTTTTATGTATTACATATTTTGTCATATATTTTTTCAATTATTGCTTAGGCTATACGGCTCATGAATGTATATATTGGAAAGCTTTTTACCGCTTAAATTCATCATATTTCCCATTTGGAAAACACTTTTAAAGGCAAATGTTGCATTAAAAACCTTTCGTTAGGTTCAGAATCATATGTGCCTATTCTCACATTGATTGTTTTATATATGCATTTTAAATAAAATAGCCGACCACATTTATTGGCATACTTGTGAACTCTTAGGAGGCAGGCTCGTGAAATTCAGTTTGCAACTATCATATTCTTCAGCTCCAGCAATGTATTTTTAAGCCCTTTATAACCATAGAGATTCATCTATATATTCGCTTCATAGCGATGTTTTTAACGAAAACAGTTTATAGCGGACTGGTTACCTTATGATAAAGGTTTAATAAGAAAAAACTATTACACATTTATGATTAAATTTATTAAAATACATTAATACAAAAACATTCAAAAATAAAAACAGCTGCTTATATACCTGATGATGTAGACGTTGCCCCATGAATTTGTTTATGGTAACTATATTAATTAATAGGCGTAGGGCATGTCAAATAAAATATCTGTATTTTTTATTCGATTGTGACATTAATTTTACTTATTTATTTTTTAATTTGTACTGAAATAGTATGTAGAGTACAGCGGAACAATGCAAAAAGTTCTCTCAAATTCATTTCCGGCCTCCTGTGTTGAAGTCTTAACTACTAAACGATGCTGGTATCTGTTATTTTATCATTATCTCGAAGGTTTTGTAGGAATAAAAGTATGCTACACTGCTTTTATTAAATGTATGTACATGTGACTTAACCAAGCACCATCATATTATTTAAATCAGAGGAAATAGGCAGGATACAATACCAGCGAGAATTTAAATACTTTTTCACAGAAATTATATATATATATATATATATATATATATATATATATATATATATATATATAATTACGTACTTCAGACTTCAAAAATAAAAACAGACTCCTTAAATTTTCCGCACCATTCACATAGTGTTTTTGCAACAGCATACTCACTTTTCTCATAGTTAACATAACATGCTTATACGCAGCACAGGACACTCTATACTAGAAATTGAGACCCCTTCCCCGGCTGGGTTAGGGTTACATCAACTCTGCTCCACTCTGTACTAAATACAGAAATACACTTTTTCCCTAAAATCAGCATGTTGTTTACTCGATGGTAACAATTTTCAGCTAGCTGCAAAAAAAAATTTAGTAACAATAAACAATAAAACAAATATAGTACGTGCACTTCATTTTTATTATTGTACTAATTACATACTTAGGTTGCTTCCGTTTAAAAGTACAGTCCCAGCCACATAATGTATTAATTATTTGATCTACGTTCAAAAATAATCCCAATTACTTATTAGTTTAATGATATTGCAAACTAGCAAATTATAGTGACAGCTACATGTTGCTATTATTTAAAGAGAGAACTAGGGAGCCGCGGATTTGTTGCTTAGTGCTGTCCATGACCAACCAAGAATATACTCTCATTTCTACTTAACCACCCTCTAATACGTGCGAGTATAACAATAAAGGCACCGTAACAGTACCTGCAATACACAATCAGCCGAAGACACAAGGAACCAAAACGGCAAGTCTGTTTCCATTCGAACGCCCCACTCGCCGGACACTGCAGCGTTGCGTTGTCTCCGTTCCAGGTCGACACCAACGGTCTGGGCTATAAAAGCAGCTTCCATAAGCCAACGGATACTTATTGCTACAAGGACGCCTGCGTGGCGTATCTCAGTTCGTGAGGGATGGAGGTGTTAATAAAAATAAAAGAACTAAATTTGATTTTTTTATTATTGAATTATCTGTCTCCATTATTACTTTTTTAAATTTCATAGTGAGTGCAAAATATAACTTCTATTTCAGCTCTAATTAACGTCCTAATTTATGTCTCTGTTTGTCAATTAACTCATACTCATCAATAAACACGTTCAGTCTATCTGTTGCCATCATTAGTAATGTATTTCACTCACGCATCCAGTCCAATAGTCCAGCAGCCTGCAGTCGTACTTTTCACTGCTCTGATGTTTGCAGTCGCATATTTTCCTCCCGATGGTCATTTCTCTCGCCGCGCAGTTCTCTACTCGCTAGTCGTCTATTGCTGAACCTCATCCATTCGAGGGGGGGGGGGGGGGCACGGTGGCTGAGTGGTTAGCCTGCCCACCTCCCACCAAGGCGATCCGGGTTCAATCTCCAGCCGGAATACTCCGAACCTTCGCATGTGGGAATCATGCTGGACGATGTCGTTGGTCAGCGGGTTTTCTCGGGGATATCCTGCTTCCTCCACCCCTCCAATCTGGTGCTGCTCCATACTCACCGCAATCATCCTCATTGGCCCTCAAGACCCTGATGTTAACGGGCCGGCCTACCAAGCCAGCAGCCGTAAACTTCAAATGGGGAATTAATATTAAACGATATTTCTTCCCATTGTGCCAATTTCAAACAAAAAGTATTCTACGTGAAATTTCTTAAGGAATGATGCTACATTAAAATATTTTTCCAATTTTTATGTTTAATATGTTTTTTATTAAATGTAATTATTAAAATTTATATATAAAAATGGATAAATAATTTGATTTCAAAAACTATTTTATGCAGCAATATTCTCTGAGAAAACCACGTAAACGTGTTGTTTGTTTGAAACAGTTATCTCTAAAATTGATGCAATGAGAAGGCATTTCGTTTAACATTTATTCCCCATTTGAAGTTCGCGACTGCCGGCTTGGTAGGCAGGCACGTTAAGAGCCGTCCAAATGTCTTCACTTCACTTCATCCATTCAACAACCCATCGCACTAGTTCTACTCTGCTGGCCTTGACCTGGAAAGTTCGCCGCACACCGAGTCTACCTGAGAACAACGACGACAGTAATACAGAGCATTATTCAGAGCATAACAGCCACGCTTTGTAAACATTCCTTTGTCAAAAGCCACTGCGTCTCCGGTTGCAACAGGTAGCACTTGCGTCAATAAACCATATAACTACTCTGTTCTTCACTTCTACTTAATCGCGCGGGACAAAGCAGGGATAGCGTAACATTGTAACTTCTCGCTGTTTTTTCATTAAATCCTTGTATGCTTTATCTGAAACGAAATTGATCCCATGGTTTCCGACACCAAGGTAATAAGATAACTGACATTAAATATCTATGCAATTATCATTTTAACACATTTATATGAAACAATTTTTTATTTGCGAAATTTTTAATTTTCAATACTCATGTAATGATTTTGTTTTTTATTTCGTGTTGAGTTTACAAATTTGCTTCTTATAATAATATATTAACAGTTATAGATATGGTATTAGTATACTAGTGTTTTAAATATATTTTATAGATTTGCTATATTCGGTTTAGCGATACATGCATATAACAATTAATGGTCACATTTCAATGAATATTATTAGATTTTTTTTAACTAGAATATGTTATTTAAAATGTTATGTTAATTTTTGCAATTGTTGAAAGTAGAAATAAGAGGTGAAAAAACAATGTAGTATGGAGATACATGTATTATAAATTTAAATTAATATTTACAGACGACGGGATTAATATAGTTAGTTTCGAGTTCCGCCAGAAAATAATTTAAACAATGTTTCGACTAAGTTTAGCAAAACTCCGTGAACTGGCAATCGGCCAATAACAACCGTAAAAGCTTGAAATTCTTTCATCTGTTTCCCGCGCAGCCGACGGTACTGTACAGATGTTTAGAACATTTCGAATCTCCACATAGTACACTATGCTATTCAGTACTTCTCTGGAATGCTAAATATAATAAAATATTGGTATGAGTGTCCAGATCCTTGGCTTTCTCCGTTTCTCGTGGCATTAAAGAAACAGAGCAGTGGTTCGGGCTTTCCCTCAACTAAACTGAAAATAAGAACGAACAAGATATATATATATATATATATATATATATATATATATATATATATATATATATATATATATATATATATATATATATATATATATATATATATATATTCGTGAGCGGTTCCTGGCGATCGAGAAATCCTGAAAGCAGCAGATATTTCAGAAATTATCTTGACCGCCCCTGGCGACCTTGTAGGAGAGGTTGTTCTTGAGGCAGGCTAGCCGACCAACCCCTGCGGAAAACTGTTCAATAAACGTTTACTTCCTCGCTGTAACATCTCGCGTGAAATGCGCGTTTTAACGGCTTGCTAGGTGTTACGTGAAGCTGATTACCAATATGTAGCTGTAGATATTACGGATTACAATTTATGAGCTCATCCTTCGTTACATGTAAAGAATTTACGCTCCATAAATCACACAACGTGTATTAGGCCATATATTGTATTTACGATACTATCCTTCGTTATACGGCAAGGATATATGCTCTGTGATGACACGCAACATCCATTAGGATAAAAAGTTGGACAGTTTATGATAAAATATCGTACACTGTCAGAAGTTAATAACACGTAAAACCCCCAAGAATGTAAAATTCCATTATCTTACTAAATTTATCAAACAAGATGCTTATATTTTGGCGGCGACAATGACTGACATAATCACACATGAATATATTACTATAAAATGTCGTTATTAACTTCGAGGAAATAACAATAATATATAATTTTGAAGATATTTCGGATTTAACACAGAATAATATTTTAATGATAAGTACTAGACTTCGTACAAACTTTTCTTTCCTGAAAATAACTATTTTCTTCAATTCCCCTCCGGCTACAAAGCTATTCTCAGAATACAAATGGTTACCATAATATTTACTTACCTTTCTTAAATTATCTATTTGGACCCACCAGGATTAAGAAAATAATTGCAAAATATTATTAAATGCCGTGACTTAATGAAATTCAAGTTAAATAACTACTAAGTAATATTATATTAATGCACGTAAAATTTAAGGCATTTTTATTGATTGAAGTAAAAGAAAGCATTGCCACAAATTAATTAAATAAATATTTTTTTTATTCATGACTAAAAGTGTGTATTTCACGTAAAAATGCGGATAAAATTAATATTTACAAAATGGTTACCCCGATTGGTATACTCAAACCTATTACACAGCTTAAGATACATTTACGATGGGCAAGGAAATAGGAAGCGTCGACTGGCGTTAATCAAAGACGTCAGTGACATACTTGACAGTTTATAGTTGGCCGTATACACTGCAGTTGCAAACTATGCAGATGTAAGTGTCCGTAAGCGAGTTTCTTATATGGCACGTAAATAGTCAGTACAGGTTTTGATTATTTTCATGATATAAAACGCTATCTGGCATGCAAATTAGTGTCAGAGTGACATAATAAATTAACAGACGTGGTCAATAAGACGAAGCCGCGTGTTCTAAACTACCTAAGGAGGTGTCAATACTAGGAGTATCGCCATATAATTTTGATACTGTACTCAGCAATGTTGATCCACTTATTTTAAAATAAGATGCGAAACCGAGAGAAGTTTTAAGCTGGAAGCTGATATTAGGGAACAATTTGACTTCCCTTGCTACTGGAAAAAGCTACCAAACAATGGAAAATCTGTTCTGAGTGTCCAAATCGGCTTTCTGCAGGGTCATTCCACAATGTTGTAACGCATATTACAAATACTTGGAGGATTTTATAAAGTTAATTCATTAAGTTTTTAAGAAAGAATATATATGCGATTTCTTATTTCTCTAAACCAGGTAAAATACACAAAAATCTTTATATCCCTATAAACAATGCTGGCCATATTAGTATCAACACTTTTTGTTTATTATTTCATTACTAGCTTTTACCCGCTGCTTCGCGCGCGTCCCCACTATCGGGTGCTCTACCCACAGGGCTACTGCGACCCCACTATAGGGTCCTCTACCCACTGACCTACTGCGGCCCTACTAT